>CM021733.1:16619596-16960817 GCA_011075105.1 Heteronetta atricapilla
GTGGAGGAACTACAACTCCCAGAGTGCTCCGCGCGGAGTGGGCAGTTGCCATGGAAACCGGGGGGGGCACACGCTGAAATGTGCAGGCCGCATTTGTGATTTTTTTTTTTTTTTTTTTCTTCCCCAATAGTTTTAAATAGGATTCTGTTTTCAACAGCCATTTGATGATAGAAGCAGATAGAAGGAGCTGCACTGGGGGTAGAGCAACAGCAGGCCACCTGAACAGAAAACCGTGGATAAGCTTTAAAAAAAAGAAAAAAAAAAAAAAGGAAAAGAAAAAAAGAAAAAGCTATATACATATTTTGAAAGGAAAGGGGAAATAAATAAAAATAATAAAATATAGGAAAAAAATGGACAACCAGAAGGTGAAGCACTGGAGCAATGACGCCATCTCCCTAAATCTTCCTGCCTCTGCGCATCCCTGCCACAAAGCCCTCCCACCCAGCCACTCTTTCCCCCCCACCAAAATCCCTGAGAAGCCAGAAACCTCCCCATTTTCTGCCCTTTCCATGCTATGATGCTGTCTGGTGGTTGCTGTATGAATTTATTCCTAGAAAAGTCCAGCAGTGTGAGACACCCGGCAGTTCTGACCACTCCCACACCATCATACTCCACTGGAGCAGGTACTTTTCAGGAGGAAATAGCCAGTTTTCTTCCCTTTTCAGCCCTGCGTGATGACCTCATTGAAGACACCAGTTTTGGTGCTCTCAGACACAGACAGGTTCTCAGGCTACAGGACAGGACCACGATGCTCTTACACTGGCTGTTCACTGTGCCAAGCATCACCACAACTACGAACATAACCCATGCCTGGGGAATGCTGCAGCTCTGGTATTTACCTCCTTGGTAAATATTACAGCCATCACCTGCTGCCCATCAGCAGACACGTCTCACCCAGCCCTGGTTCCCCACTGCAAGCTGTCCCCACGTTACCCACTTTGTACCCCCTGGGCTCAGCTGCCATCTTCCTGGCCTGTCTGCTTTGCTCCATCGGTACCTCATCTTGATGAAGCCCCAGAGCACCGAGTTTTTGGGTGCTCAGCAAACCTTACCCCTAAAATGCACCCTGGGCATCAAGTCAATGTCTCTGACCTCCCCGTGTGGCCTGAGGAGTGCAGGTTTTGTCTCACTCCAATGCAGTATTTCCACCAATGACAGGATGGGGGCAGCAAGGGAAGACCAAGTGTTTTGACATGGATGGCCACCACAGAGCTGTCCTCACGTAAGCAAGGCTGCGTGACTGTGGCTGGAGAGCTCCAGCGAAATACTTCCTGGCTGTCCATTAAGCACACACAGCCAAACAAAACCTTTGCCACTGTTGGTGTCAGCAGCAAAACTCATGGCAATATTCGTGGTACTAACACACCACCTTTAGCTTCATCCTGCTAACATACTCGATGGTCCCACTGTGGAGCTGGAAAGAAGGAACAAGCATCCTTACCTCCATTGCTGTCACCAACATTTGTGGCCCACCATTTGATAAGTTTTGAAATGCACCTAGGGATAGAATAAAGAAAATCTTATTTCATGATGAGAAAGCAAGAATGCAATGCAGTTTGCAAAATAAGTCCATAGCAGCCAAGTAGCAGAGCTGTGGTCCTTTTTCTGGGATGTTCTGCCTTGCTCAGGTGTCCACATGCAGTGTCTTGCCTAGCCACATCTTATTTCTGTGCTGAGTACCCCTCTGCCTTAGCCCTTGCATCACAGCCTGTAAAAACATCCCAACTACAGGTCCAGAATTTGGCAAAAATCATAGAATCAGGGAATCATTCAGGCTGGAGATCTCTAAGATCATCTAGTCCAACCTTTAACCTAGTACTAAAGTAAACCATGCTATTGAGTTCTATATATACATGTTTCTCAAAGACCTCCAGAGATGGCAACTCAACCACTTCCCTAGGCAGCCTATTCCAATGCTGCACAACCCTTTCAGTAACCAAATTCCTCCTAATATCCAACTAAAACCTCCCTGGCACAACTTGAGGCCTTTCCCCTCATCTTATCATCTGGTGCTTGGGAGAAGAGACCATTCCCCACCTTTCTATAGCCTCTAAAGTAATCATACTGTATGATAAGGTCTCCCCTGACCCTCCGTTTCTGTAGGCTAAACAACCCTCTGCTGCTCCTCATAAGACTTGTTTTCTAGACCTTTCACCAGCTTTGTTGCCCTTAATGTAGGAACGGGAGTGCTCAGTGTGACTGCTTTCATCTACTCATAATTTGTTTCAATAGGACCTTGTGCCTGAAGAATGACAGGAAAATGGTGAACTAATGAAAAATATCTTCCCACAGGGAGACTTTCTGTTGGTCGTTTTCCATCCTCCCTGGTAGTGAGCAATTACGGTGTGGCCTGAGGAAAGTGATTCTCTTGAAGTCATTATTATGCCTTACAAGCGTTTTCCACGGAACATAAATGCAGATGCTGCTGTTATTCATCTAGAATTTGAAATTAACGTTGCTTAAAGTTTTCTGACAGTACACATTGCCATCAGAAAATTTTAATTTATTCAATATTGATATTCTATGAGCATATTTCTATCTGTTTGTCTAGAAGAAATGTTCAAACCCAATAATTTGGATGAAGTAGAAACAGTATTATAAGTTCCTATCTATTTTGTTATTACTTTTCTCTTAGAAATGTGCTGTTGTAAACAGTAAAAACATTTCTCTAGGAGCGAGTTTCCCACCCCAAACAGAAAGGGTATTGTAGGTTCATGAATGTTTCAAAACCTATCCAGCTTTAGACAAACAGAAGGCTGCTGGGAGGCCAGAAGGGTCCATTCCTCATCAGCCCCCTAGGACACTGTTTTCCTGGGCTCACAGGCAACCAGAGCTACCTATATGACCCTGAGTAGAGAGAAGGCATGGCTAGCACAATGAAACACATCCACCCTACACTGTTCTGGAGAAAGTGTATGGAACAAAGAAATCACCATATTGCACGCAGTCCCTTGAGAAGGAGGTATTTGCAGGGCTGCTTGCACTCAGCAGTCTTTCTAGCAACAAACTGCAGTGCTGAAGTTACCTTTACGCAGAATTGCCCCCGTACTACTTCATTACTTCCCGTTAAATAGAGTATGCAAAGAAGCTGCTACTTTTGGTTTGAGTCACTTCTCTTCGCTGGCTATCTTGGAAGGCTGAGTAATGGTTTAATGGGACAGGTTTATCTCCACTGCTGCATTCACATCATCATAAAGGTGGACTGTCTTTTATTCAAACTTGTCTCCCTGTTGTGGCTAAAACCAGGACACTCCCTTATCCTCCTCTCCTCTAAAAATCTTACATTGATTTGAAAAATGTATTCCACATTAAACCCTTTGTAAAATGATAACTGAAAGACTTGAGAGCACTTTAGGCACTTATTACAGACAGCAATGAAACTTTAGAGATTATTTTCCAAATCAGTCTAAAGGAGTTGTCTTTATACTGGCACTTAAAATGTAAGAGGATATTTTTATGATGTTAAAAATAATATGCTATTGTACTGCTTTAGGTATAATAATTTCTATCTACAGCAAGTGACATCATAAAAATATGGGTCTTTAAAACTTGCCTGATTTTAATGGAAGTATTAAAATCAGGACATGTTCTGACTTTCCAAGCTGCTTCTGTACTTTCTTAAAATGGAAGTTTAGGCAGCATCACCCAGGCAGATCCGCTGACCACTGAGGGCCCATAAAACATCAGTGGTAAAACATGCAAAAAAATGAATGCTCATTTCCATGTGCTGCTGAAACCCAGCTCATTCCAAAGATGAGCTGAATTGTTGTAGCAGTGTTCTAGTACATGGGTTACAATTGCTGGATTTATTTAACTATCAGTATTTATAGTCAAAATGCTTATAATTATAGTAGTAAAAACTGTTTTTGTAAAACAGACTACCCTTATTTTTAGGCACTTTTGTTTACAAACACTCCTTCCTTGGCAGACAATAGATAGACACACAAGAAATTGAGTTCTCACAGATGAAACAAAGAGTATAAAATAGAAAATATGTAATACAGTAACAGCTGAAAGGATTGCTGCAATTGTTAAATTGTTGGATAGGCCTCGCACAACAAGACTCAGCTCTAGCCACAAAATCAAGGCTGAAGAAGGAACACGGTGCCCAAAGTAGAACTCAAACAATTGGATTAGCTGAGTTTGAAAAAAGCAAAACTGATGAAGTGGTAAACAACGACAAAGCATGTGCAAAATGGAAAAAAGAAAAGTACAAGGTGAAGAAGACTAAGAGCCCTCATCAGAAGGACCCCAAAGTGTGACCACCAGGGGGTACTGTGCATGCGAAAGTAGGAGGGACAATATGATAATAGGTTCACAGAAACATTAACATAAATCCTGACCTTTCTCGGAAAATTGCATGAATATGTATATCGATGTACCATAAATAAGTACTATCTCCCATGTACCCAGCACTGTTAATAAAGAATACTTGCTTTCTAAGCCTCCAATGAATCTTGGAAGGTTACATCACTTTTTGTGTTTCACTGAGAAGGGTCTCACACCTTCTCCTTACCAAAAAGCTGGGAGAATTGTAATGAAGTTGGTGGGAACATCTCTCCGGTTTAAAAAAGAAAAAGACACTTATTCTTGTTGTGGTTTAGACTTTCTGACTTTTAACCAAAACAGAAAGGCTTCCATTCTTCCATTTGAGACATGTTGTTGTACTGGGGCTGAACAAGGTACTGTACTGTACAAGGTAAAACCACCCCAGTTGTGTCATTCCTCCCCACTGGGTAGTGTCCTTTCTATGGTACTGGCAACGCCACCCTGGAGGAAGCTGTGCTGCAGAACAGGATGCTCAAGCTTGTCATAAAGGGCACCAGTGCAGGTATATTGTAGAAAATGAGTCTTCCTTAGTGCATAGGAGCTCCAAAATAAGCCTGCAGAGGTCAGGCTAAATGCATGCAGCAAAAAGCATTTTTAGCAGTAGCCCCTGAAGAAGCTCTGAAAATACATCACATTTGCTCCTCCGCTGAGCAGCATGGTGCTGCAGCAGGCTACAGGTGTTCTGATGGGAACCTGGGAGCCATCCTTTCTTCCCGCCCCTTTTCGGTGCACCTATTGCTGTATTCCCAGCCCTTCTATCCCAGCACCATGCTGGTTTCCCCTGCAGACAGGAGGAGAACCTGGTTTTTGGCAAACAGCCTGCCCAAAGGGATGCCAAGACTGTGCCTCAACTTTTGGCAGGTTCTTTATTTCCCTGCTATTCTGTAGGCCTGTATTACTGTGTCCAGCAGTTTTCCCCTTGCTTCCTGCCACTGCTCCATCTGGCTTTGCAGGCTCTCCTGTGATAAAGTTGCCATGTCCCTTGCCTGACCCCAGGCCCGAGTGCCAAGACTCACAGGTCATGGTTTCAAGGCGCAGCATGCAGCACATGAAGTCAGAGAAGCCAATTCTCCTGGTAACATCACCAAACCGCAGGGACACCAGGTGCAGGACTTGCTCATTGATGGCCAGACCTGTAGAGCAGAGGGGAATGACAATGCTTGGGACTCACTGCAGGATGATAGACTGGCCCTGATGGTCTTGTGGACCCTACAAAGAAGCCATGGCCTCCCCTCCATCCCTGCACCCTGTCAGATTGGTTCTCCTCTGAGTCCCTGCAAGGTATCTTGCATTCCCCCCAGGCTTAGGAACAAGATTTGGGGTAGAGTGATGGAAAAATCAAAGCCCTTCTAATCATTCACTCAAATTGTGGCTTAGGTCAGCAAGCAAGAAACACAATTAAATATTCTAGGATTATCTTACTTTGCAATTTTAGCTTTTATTTTCTATTAGAAAGGATGATTTTCTTAGTGCGTGACTGTTAAAGTCTGAGCATAGCACAATGCCACTGGCATTTTCTGCTAAGCGAGGATATACCACGTGCTTATGCTATTATACAGTATAGTACATACAGGATTCTTAATTTTACATTTTCTCTTATATTAGAAAATGGTAAAGTGTTCATTTCTTTTTTTATTAGCTGATTATTCAGTATTTGTGTCACAGTCTATTTGGATGGAAATTGATATTCAATTGAATGAACAAAAATTGCCTTTTAGAATGAGTCTTTTATTAGTTAAATAAAACTACCCTAAATGTGCTGGGTACACAAGAAAAGATTTAAATATATCTTGGTCTGAAAGCTGATTTACTAAATAAAAGAAATTTTCTGCAGAGAGCTGGACTGATAGCTTCAGTTCATGCATTCTCTGAGACTTCAGAAAAAGTCTCATTTGCTCAGCCCCAGTTTTTAGCATCTCAGCTGCAAGTGAAGTGGCTCTCCTGCTTTTTCCAACCAGTTCTAAACTTTTCAGTCTTAATGAACTCATAATGGAGCCAAATTGAGTGAGCAGAAAAGAAGAAAATTATATTCTGCACCTGTGTAGGGGGAGATGCAGCTGATGGAGGTGGGTTAGCACCCAGCATCGACAAAATGTGGTTGCATAAGCCTAGTTGGAGAAGGCCTCCATCAGGAACTGGACACACAATGCTGAATATTTAAATAAAGGAAAAACATTTGTGCTTCAAATTAAGATAAACCTGATTTTAGATTATTTTTCTGTGAGGAAAATTTAGTAATTAAAAATATATAATTAATGATTTTTTTTCCTTTGGTTTTTGTTTTAAACCCTGCCAAGAACCACTGTAGCAGTGAGAAATGTATCCTATCTTTTTTTAACCCTTTGAAAGCAGTTTTTACCCTTTGAAGACAGTCAAACTCTCTGGAGAACAGATTCCAGTAAGCATGGCTGGGTTGCTTGAGAGACGCTCTAGCCATGTCTTACAATAGCAAAACACTGACAATTTGGCATGTTCAGTCTGGGATACATTTGCTCTGAAATTTACTCACCTGGCAATGTCTCTCAATTAACCTCATTAATACTGAAGTGTAAATCCTCTCAGTTTCCAAGATATTTCAGTTATGTGCTATTGTTTTTTTATGAGCTTACTCCCATACCTTTTATCTGTTGGATTCCTTGCTCTGGTTTTAGTCAAGCTTGAAGATAGTGACTTTATGTTTCCCTATTTTACATTATTTTGATGCATTTAGTGTTGCTAGAGAGGTGTCTGTAAATATCCAAGGCCTGTGCTCCTGCACATCAGGGCAGCACTGCTGTTAATGCAGCTAGCCTGCTCTATTCTGGCAGAAGATGTGAACTATCATTATAATGCTTTGAAGCATTAGGACAACAGTGAAAATTAAGCTCATGCTCCAGTTTTTCACTGGGAAGAGCTGGTCACCGGACACTTCAAGGCACAGCTGGCTTAGAGCTGTATTTCAGTACATTAGTGCCAATCTCAGACTTTTTCTGGGGCTGCCCACTCCTTTCTGCTTAAAAGTCAGGACCAAGATCATCAACTTTCTTTCCCTGCTCCACTCAGAACTGCTTATAGCCTACCATGTAATGAACTTGCCATTTCATAGTGCCTTTTTATCCCTTCAAATAGCTGCACTGTTTTGTCTGCCAGGACTTCTCACAGTTTTACACATTACTGCCTTTGTAACAGAACTGGCCTGGCAGCTTCTGTTTTGACATTTGGCACATTAGTGCTGCACTCCTTAGTCATACACAAACACTTTGCCTACCTCTCAGGAACAACAACAAAAAAACAACACATCCTTGGAGCTGATGGTTTCCACGGATAGTGCTTCTTGCACCAGGAACAGTGTGGTAGTGTCACAGGGACACCACCACACCAAGCTCCAGGTACCCAAATGGGAGTTTCTCTACTGTGCAATTACAAGAGGGTTGTTGTCTATGAGCTGTATTTCTTGCATGTCTCTGGAGAGATGACCCAGCTAAAATGCTCTGCTCGTGTGAAGGGGTACCACGCACTCACTGCAAGTTTCAGCATTCGTGTAGCCAACAGAGGTCAGTGCAAACTAAATAAATGTTTGTCACTGTGGCTTTCCCTTACAGACTTAGTCACTGCCATGGGCAGTAGCTACAGGAACTGGGTTATCTGCATGCTCCTTGTTCCTTTCCCCTAATGTGTATTTTGTCCATGTCCTAGGGAGACCCTGCAGGCTCTGGCCAATGTTGTGCTTCTCTGTACCTCTCTGTTGGCTCCCCTGCTGTAGTGCAAAGGGTGGATGATGCTGCATGGGTGGGCACAAGGCCGTGCAGCAAGGAAAAGACTTCTCCCTGAAATTAAATTTCTGTCTCATTGCCCTAAAATAATGCAGTCCTCTAAACAGAGCTGTGATCTAACTGGCACTTTCGTGTAATCCAAACTGCTTTATTCATGAAACTCTTTCAACTTTCCTCTCTCTTTTTCATCCTTTCCTGCAACGACAGAAAAGGGAGCTGCTAAGCATATCTGGACATACCTGCTGTCTGTATGGCATTCTTCAGTTCAGATATATCAAGAAATCCAGAATTATTTCTGTCTTCCCTCCTGAAGATATCCTGAAAAACAGTATAATGGCAGATTCAAGCACACATCACCATTCCTCAAATTTACCACATTTAATTACATAGGATGCTTTCCTTCCTTACTAAATTTGCTGTAAGGAAATTCAACAGACAAGATGGAGTAACCATGACAAATAAGACCCATTACTTATTACAAGTCCTGATCAATATATTACAGCATAAGAAATCCGGTTTTGGGTGGGTTGAAGCCTTTTCCCTCACTTTTCCTGGTTTGCATGCGCAGGCAGAAACAGGAACGTTTACACCTCCATTGACCAAAAGACATTGTCTATGACACACCAAATCTGCCAGGAGTCCCTGCATGCCAGAATGGCATGGGGTCATCTTCCCCAACAAACCACACCTGAGGTGCTGTTAGTGGGAAGGGCATTGTTGCTTAATGGGGAACTGACACCCCTTTGTCCTAGGTGACCTCAACTACCCCGAGAGAGGATGAAACAAAGTACATCCCACCAAACTTTGAGGCTTCAGGAACTCTTCCCTGCCTGCAGCAAAACTGGAGGAAGAAGGACTTGACTCAGACAAGCTGCCTGAATTTATGTGGGACCCTAAATACCAAGCTATTGTTCTCACTGGTTCCAGAACTCATGCTTTTATCTTGGAGCAGAGACATTTATCTCAAGAAAACTTTCATCACATCCTACACATTTCTGCTACAAACTGCAGCACTGAGGAAGTGACGTTTTTCAGACGACTTTGTTCAATAATTCATATCAGCTCAGAAAGCTTTTAAAAAAAGTTGCCTCATCAGTGTTCCTTGCTTTAGGAAACCCTTGGTTCCTTGTTCAGAGCACTTCACACCCCACTGCTTCTTGAGCTCTCAGCCTTTGCATGAGAGGATAGAAATCTGACTCACTAGGCATGCAAACTTTACAACATTTTCCCCCACAGTACTTTAATATCACAGAGTGTCTGCGCCCTAGTGATGAAAAACCCAGAAGTATAGTAATGCAGAGAAGAGACAGCACCCCCCATATACCATGTACTTGGTGAGTTTTTGCCAGAGGCTCCCAAACTCCTGCAGTGTGAGTCTTCCATTCGAATTCGTCTGTGCATTTAGTTAAGAATTGAACAGTTAATGAGAGCTAAAACTGATCATGTCTTCATTCCTGAGAATGCTGTCTTCACATAAAGTTGCTTCTGTTTGTTATTTTCTGTCGAGAAAGCTGAGATCTTTTTTGGTTTCCATTATTCTCAGAGTTAAATACACTTTTTTTTTCTTTTTTTTTTTTCTTTTTTCTTTTTTTTTTTCTGGCAATTTGTACAGCTGCTCACACCCGTGCTCACAAACAAAATGTTGCTACTTATATGATGTCTTTAACCACAAGGGGTCCTGCAGTGATAACTTCAGCTGACATTTAGCCACAGAGCAAAGCAGCTCTTAGGGAGGAACAGAACTGCATGCTCCAGGCCATGTGTGCACACTGTCGTGCCTTTGTGCATGGGGCAGCACAACATCAGCTCTGACTGGATCCTCCTGGAAGAACAGGCAATGAAGGAGCCAAGAGTACAAGGAGCGGATCCTAGAGACTGCTCTCAGAAGCCAGCAGCAGCCCTTGAGCCATGCATATGCTGCAGGCAAGAAAACAACTCCTTGCCATGAGCAACAGGACCCCAGGGGTGAAAACTGACTGAAAAAAAGCTGATACTGTCTTTGCAGGCCAGGATAGGTCACACTGTACCTAGGCTGTATGTACAGAGAATAAAAAATCCATCTTGAATTAAAGCAGAGCAGTGGTTTCATCAGCTCCCTGCACATGCCATGCATTCACAGTGTCCACTGAGCCCAGGAGGGGATTTGGAAAGGGGGAAAAAATCTCTTTTGCTTGCTAGATGCAGAAAGCTAGAAAGAGAGAGGGATTGCAGGTCAGTTTCATTCATTCCCTCGCAGCTTCTAGAAGTCTGACAATGTCTCATAGTTATTCCATGGCTTGGAAGAAAAGAGACAGTGAACTAGCAAGTGGGAGAAAACACACAAGGGAGAATTAATGTTTTCATCAAGGAGCCCTGTTTTTTACAATGGCCAGCAATGTATTGTCAATGTTGTCTTTTTAAGAGTAAAAAAAAACTGTGATCCATTTAAGCAGGGAAGATACACTGGACAGGACAAATAGCCTTGTGACTGTGATTGGGCAGTGACAATGCTTCCCCCCCCCAAACACCAGCTTTGCTGTCAATGCTGGCAAGCCATTTGAGCTGCCATCACAGGCTCGTTTCAGGTGGTTTCAGCTGTAAGGGAAGAGAGCACGGAGCTGTGCCTAGGCTCTGCACGGCCTCCTCACCTCAGGCCCTGCCTGCGGCCTGCACCGAGGGTGAAGCTTAGCAAACCCCTGGGCCCCACAGTGAGAGCCAAGAGTTAGCGGCTAGGTGGAGGTAGCAGACTTCCCAGAGCTAGGGCATGCATGGCAAAGTCCTGCATATCCTCCATGACAGTTATTTATCGAGGAATGAGGCTAATATTTACTTGCAGGTTCTTACACTGGGAGGCTCAGCTCAGCCATAACTCAAGGAAAGGATGGGCTGCACTAGGGAAGTTTATTGCTTCTGCTTGAAAGGATACATCCATCAGAGCTAAAATGCCTCTGCATGAATCAAAGCTGAATTTTCCTCCAAGGCTGGCCATTTCATCTGCAAGGATTGACAAAACAGATGGAATCAGCAAGAGGGGGGTGCCAGATGTGTATCCAAGCCACCAGTGGGGGGGAAGGAGGACACTAGTCTGAAGGCTCACATAACAGATAGCTGCTCTGTACAGTCTTTGCCTACCCTGATGGAAACAGAAGACTCTTGGAATAAGGATTATTGAAAGGTCAGTGATATGAAAGGCCATGCTGAACTAGCGAGTGCTGGAGCAATCTGAGATATGTGTATGATCATCTCATGCTATCTTTGAGGTGGGTAGGTTAGGAAGTGTGGGAAATGCTGAAAACCAGCTTGAGGCCTCTGCAGAGGAGGGACACAGGCCAGGGCAGAGCTGGGGGAAACTGGGGGGACAGCGAAGAGAGCAAGGGACACAGCTCTCTGCGGTCCTTGCTGAATAAGCTCAGTTGGGGACTGAATTCCTGCTAGAACTGGTGGGGCATGGAGCAGGAAGGAGGGCTCATGGGGGCTGTGGGGACATCAGGGGTCAGAATGGCGCACCATAGGTCTGTGGAGCACAGGCTCTTCCTAGGGCAGGACTGGGAGGGGAGGGTGAAATTCAGGTGTCACGCAGATGCATGGCTTTGCTGATGGCATTAAAGAGTCTGTCAGAAGCCAATCTGGACTGCATTGCCCTCTTCATGTGAACATTACTTTGATTTTATTTATTTATTTAAACCACACTGCTGTGCACGTAAAGGAAGATTGGTGGAGACATTTCTCATTCTTCAAGATCCCATATTGTAATAAGCCCCACTGAGGATTTTTTGAAGACCATAGAGACATTACTAAATCCTCTGTCTAATTTACACTAGACAAAGGATAGGGAAGCACCAAAGACATTAGCTGGGTTGTAAAAGCTTTACCTTGCAGGACCACTTCATTAAGGAGTTGTCGCAGCTCCAAGGCATCAATAGCTGAGCCCTAATGCAGAATAAAATGCAAAGAGGTCTGTGAGTGCAAAGTGTTCTCCTGTCTCACTTTTGCCCCAGATACCTTTACCCATGCACTACGGCACCCAAGAAGGACCTCTGCTCATAACTGAGCTGCACCCGCCCAGGAGCACAACAAAGCCCTTCTTGCTGCTGGACCATGGTCTGCCCTTCTCCGTGAGCGTATGCAGGGGAGTTACAGGCCTTCCCATCAACACAGCGTGTTTTCAGTGGTGATAGGAACACTCGCTCACTTCAGCCACATCCTCTTCACCAGCCCCCAAGCTGGGAAGTCACCAAGTGGCAGGACATTAGGCAACTGGGTGACCACGATGCAAAAATAGGCACCCCTGCCTGCTTCCCTCTGAGCAGCCCAACCCATTAGCAAGCCAGACTGTCTCCCTGTCCGAGACATTGCCAGAGCTTTCAGCATGGCAGCCCTTGTTCATTTTTGCCTTAATGCATTGATACAACTATTAACTGCAAGAGGTCCACTGTGCAAAGACTTTTGGCAGTGATTTTTTTCTTTCTCTTGACTAAGTCAAACAGTTTTTTTATAACGGTTTATTAAATGATTAAAAGCATCTCCTGTGAATGCACATAGTTTGGCTCAGAAAAAGCAGGAATCAATTACTCAGGCACTCACTGATGTCTGATTTCCAACTGCTGCAAAGGCAAAGGGAAAACGATGCTGATGAGAGGGGGGATACACAAAGTTTCTTAATCACTTTCTGTACATAAAAAAATCAAAGCCAAATAAAGCAAGCCCATCACCAGCACAACCACAAATCTCCAGTCTTCCTCTGAAATATGGAGCTAGACATTTTATCCCTACTGAATGTTCCATTTTTCTGGGGGTTTTGGCAGGTAAATCAATACTGTTTCCAAGGGGTTTTCACTTGAGGATGAAGCTACATTTCCAAAAAGCATTTTTCTAAATGGATTGGTATAAACATTGGAGATTAGTGTTCTTTTTGCAAGTCCACATGCCAATTTTAATATTATTATTTTTCAGCAAGATGCTTTAGATAGCGTACCTGCTTAGCATATCTTAGGAAGAGAGCCTTATTGGAGCTGTCCTGGTTCTGTCTTGGTACAACCTGGATGAAAGAATAAGTTTGCACATAAATAATTCAGTTACAAAACGATTGGAGGCAGCAGTCTACAAATCCAAATAGAGCTTTAGAGAGGGCAAGGGAAGAACAGCCCAACTGCCTGAGCAGGAGCAGAAAGTGGGGGCACCATAATTTGTCAGTCAAAACATTGGCTAATGACAACAGCCAAGTAAACTGACAGCTTGTCAGTGGAAAAAGATAAGCCGCTATTTATGCTATACCTCTAATGGGGCTTAATTGCAGGCTGGAAAATGAATCAAAAGGGAAGGACTTTGCACTGCTGTACGTATGAGCTTGCTCAGTGGAATGGTTTTACAAGCAAATAGTGACTCAGCAGCATGGACTGGACCAGGTCTGGCAACTTGCACAGTTCACAGTAAGGGAAGTCCAGCAACTGGATTGGACAGGCTGAAATGCAGGTCGAACTAGAGGTGCACCCTGTTTTGAAGTGTAATTTCCCTTATGTCTGTGAAGGGTATCTAGGTGAAAATCAGAAGAAGTCTGCTTTGGGCCTCACCTCTATGGACTCCTATGCTTTATAGGGTGCAAGCACTAAATGGAGCCATTCCCATGGGGAGACATGTACAACCGCTCTCGCAGGTGTGAGTTCTTTTAAAAAGTGGTCACACGGATTTGTGAGTTTTAAATCAGTTTTTTTTCCCCATCTCTTTCTTGGATTCATACCCATATCATAGACAGTGCAAGAACTGACTACATTTGAAATGCTTTCCACCCTGCCATATTTGGTTGGTCAATGTATTAAAGGTGGCAAGGACAGTCAGGCCTACAAGGGGACTGTATAAGATTTGTTTCCTTCAGAAATCAGGCTCCGAAAGTGACATATGTGAAGAGGAAGAGCTTGGCTGTGACTCCCATCACTCCAGAGAGGTAGTCCAGCCTGTACACACTTGCGCTCCCACCTTGACTGGGGTGCCAGAGGGATAGTTACTGGTTAGTGAAAGAAAAGCAGAGGGGCATCCAGTGTACAGGGAAGGGGGGTCAGTAGAGGTGGCTTTCCCTAGGAACCATCCCCACCACTAGTATCTGTATCAGTTTTCAGGACTCTTACCGTGGGCAGCATTGGGCTGAGCAGGGAGTCTGAGTTCCTAAAAAACAGTTAAGAGTCACACTGGGAGAAAATGGGCCTTTCCAGAGCATTGATCTGCAGATGTGGCAGACCCCAGACAGAGAATACAGTGTCCCACACACGAACCCACAGTGTCCTCTTATCACATGGTGATGATGCTCCCTTCTCCCTTGTACAAGCCTCTCAATGCTGTGACTGCTACAGGGACCCATGGGAACAGCACACCCATGCTTTACCTCACTGAATAAGCTGTATAAGGGTCACAAGCTCTCCTGGAAAGAGATATATTCAAGGACTGAGCCGTATTGTGCATGAATCATCATACTGAAGGCAGTCTAGCCCAGAGCACAGACTTCTCACGTTTGTTTTCCAATAACTAAGGTGTTGCCTTAATTTGTCCTGAGCCATTTTTGTCAGAGGCCAAAGCCTAGAATACACTCTCATTATTAAGATATGGGCCTATGACGTGAGACCAGCAATCACCTCCACTACAAAACTTACTAAAGGAAAGGCACTGTGTATGTGATACTCAAAGTTTATTTGATAACACTGAGCACTGGGGTTTGCTCTTTAAATAATGCACACCCAGGTATTTACATGCAAATGTGATACCAGCTGCCTTTGCTTGAAGGATATCAGTTTTCTGTTAAATTTATCCTTCAACACCTCTCTTTTACCCACAGGGAGCTCCTGTGGCCCTGCCTATTGGATGACTGGGTGAAGGGGTCAAAACCTTTAACTGCTCTTTGCTTCTTTGCCACTGAGCAGAGTGGGACATGATCTATGCAGGGTCCAGCTGGCACAACATATAAAACTATATAATGGCTGTTAAGAAAAAGAAGTTATCTGTCCTCCTTACATTTAAGGGAGATTTCCCCACAAGCTGGGGAAATGTATCAGAACTGCTGTTCCTTTGTGCGTTTCTTTGTATCAAAGCTGAGACCCTCGATGGCTGCCAATGAGCTATTGCCCTGTTGTGCAGTGGCCACCTGAGCATCTGACTGTATACAGCTGATTCCCCTCAACATGGTACTAAACACTAAGCTGTGGCTTCCCAACACGCTTCTAGAGTGCATTAAAAGCAAATTGCCACATTAGTTATCTTGACATCGAATTGTTAAATCATGGCACACTGTAAGTCTGGGACTGTTTGGAATACTCATCAGTATCTTACTCATTGTAGCATTCATTCTTCAAGAAAATTCGTAAGACAAATTCAAAATCTTGGTTCTCTGTTGTAGCAGGAATGACAGCATAGGTTCCTGGACTCAAAGTAAAGTAGTTGGTGATATCTCGAGTAGGAGAAAAATCTTGTTTCAGAACCTTGGAGTTCTTCTGAAAGAAAAACACAGGTGGCTATCTCACTCTCCCTCTCAGGAATCAAAGTAAATCAGTAACTGTACCCACAGCAGCCTTATTTACCCACTGCTTTCTAAATTTACTTTGCATCTAACATGCCTTAACTTTCCTAGTGGCATGCAAAGTTTAACTAGGAGGCAGACTTTGTCCAAGAACACATCAATAACACAAGAGGGTGAAAGAAATTAAAAAAAAATGAAAGAAAGAAAGAAAAGAGGAAGGAAGGAAAAAAGGAAGAAAGGAAGCAATATGTTTAACTGGATTTCATGAGAAATTCAATTAACATCAAGCAGACTAGAATTCATCATGGAATCATGGATGAATACTCATACTAAAACTTCCCTGACATAGCTGGTATAATTCCCTGATATGCTTCCCTAACATAACCCAGAGACATCAGAGAGCTCACTAAGCATCTCACCCAGATGACAATGCTTCAAGAATCATAACTCAAACCTTCCAGCAAGTGTCAGGAGAAAACAGAACATTCTGATCTTTCTCCTGTCATTCCAGTATTTTTGCTGAGATGAAACTAATATAATGCAACAGCTATTACTACTAGGACATGTAAAGATAGCATAATAAAAAAACACTTACTAAACATATTCCCCAAAATACATCAGCGTGTATAAATTCTATTTAAAATGGTTATAAAGCATGGCAGAGTTATTTATGAGCCATGCCTTTGGGAGAAAATAACATAAAACTGCTATTCTGGGAGAAGAAAAAAAAAAAAATGACTACTGTAACAGAGGGCTAGGAGGCATGTAGACTGCCAAGCATTATGGGCCAGATTTTGAGTAGATAAAAATGGTCAGTGCTGCAAAGGAATAAATGACATAATCCTTTTTACTTTTGGGTCTCATTTGACATTTCTTCTGGTAAAAAGCAGAAGCGGGTTAATATCTCAAAGGAGTCAAAACTGGTGTGAGATAAGAATCAGCCTCTATACGTTGCTCAGCTCTGTCACACAACATTAAGCCTACCTCACAGCTATGTATTAGTCCTCCATGTCTATACTTAATCAAAGGTTTCCTAGAGCTATCAGGTATGTCCATTCTGGTTTGCATCCTTGCCTGCACTGCGTTCCCCTCATCCTGCCAATGGATGATGCACTTTTTACTTTACAGCAACAATATGATGAGTCTCAAATAAATACTGAACAATGAACGATGCTGCTGATGAGTAACAGCTATGAAAGCAGTTGAAGCAGGAAAAGTGAGGCCTCATGAATATTAGCACTTGCACTCCCCTTCTTCAAACAACCCCCTCATAAACTTTTTAAGCAAAGATGCCACCTCTGACTGCCCTCAGGCACTGAGGCTAGACACTGGGAAATAAACAGCAATGTACACCACTCTGGTTTTAGCTCCTAGACTTGGCTTTTACTGCTACCAGGGCAGGAGGCTGGGCTGTGAGGAGTTGGTAGAGCAGCTCTCCTGTTAAAATGATTAGCCTTTGTCCTTATTTTCTGTATAATCTGCTCTGTGCATTTGTTCCAATCTCATTACAATACTGAAAGGCATGGGGTGACAGGGCAGCATGACAGTCCCCTTTCACTGACCAGATGCTCCAGAGTAATCCCGGTGTCCCTGGTAATCACCTGTCCTGACCTTGCCTTCCAGCTCCTGCATGGGAGATGACCCTGGACCAGAAACCCAACCTGTGCACGAGGTGAGCCATTGGCTGACACCCCACAGAGGTCACATCATCAAGCCTTGACATACTCATCAAATTTCATCTGACCTTGGGAATGCACCAAGAAAGAAAAAAAAAAAAAGATATGAACATACCTGAGCATCAATTAGAGGTGAAAAAAATGATAAAAAGCAAGATTTAAGCACAAAGGAAGAATAGGCAAAATCTGTCTCCTGGTCTACTTCCTGATTAAACAAAACCTCCTTTCCAAGGGACCCCAGAACTATGCCATGACTACTCAGTGAGAGTCCTTTCTGTCAAAATGGGAGACTGATCAAGATGGGCATGCACCATACTAGAGCAGTCAGGGACCTCCATGTCTGGTGACTGTTCGGGCAGCTGATGAGGATGCTGGAAGGAGCAAGTTCCCCACGTACTAAGAGCAGCTGCTCTTTTTGAGCACCACAGCATCCTGCAGGGCTGATACCTGCACCAGAGGATCTTCTTGAGTAAGGATAATGAGTTCCACTCCCTGAAGGAATGGTCATTTTATTACATTTTGTATTTCTCATCAGATGTCAGATACTGTTTTTATGAGCTACAAAGCCATTCTCTTCCTTTCTCTGAGGAACTGTTAAACTTAGGGCATCAATTATTCAAAGTCTGGGACTAGGGCAAACCTCTCCAGTGATCAGGAGAATGTGAAGTTAGGGCAAATGTGAAGTTAGGATCAAAGAAATCTTTGCTTCCTTTTATTCTTCCAGTTAAGAATAACTCCTTCCAACCTCCCTAAGACAAGAACAAAAACACTGTGGAAAAATGCTAGCAGCCATCTCTACCAGCAACTGCGCTTTCAGTAAGCTTGGTAATACTCTGACAGTAATTGTCCTTGAACTGGCACATGCCTAGGCAGTCACCAAGAAAAAAGGGGGGGGATTTTAGTTGGAGGTCCCATGTATCTAACTGGATTGGCTCTGCATTGGTGTTGAGCAAAGCTTTCCCAAACGTTTTGCAAATGGTTTTTGCACCGCATTTCTGTGATGCCCATTCAGGGGGAACAAGAGTCCGTTCTCTTTTTTGCTTGACTTGGAGCACTGGGGTTTGTGCTGGCTGCCAGGCATTTGGCTGGAATAGCAAGGTGAGTCAGTAGCACCGCTGCACTCAGAGGTTGCATCTTTTGTAACCTGTGGATCCTCTGAGTTTCCCAGGGGTATTTTAGGATGCCACAAAACTGAAATTTCAATCTTTCTTCTCAAGATATGAGTAAAGGAAACTAAGCCTGCTTAGCCCTACTTTTCCTATGTCTTCCTAATAAAGAACGCATCCAGAAATTTACTTCAGTGCTGACTGCTCTCCTTTAACAGCCCAAAAGGCAATTCAGTCTTTCGTTTACATGTACAGATACAATAACCCACAAAGAAAACAACAGTGTCTGTATTATACCTGATTGTGCTTACCTTTGTGATTGAAAAGCCAATCCTCGATGTCTGTGCATCCTGCAAACCCTCAGCATGTTTTTGCATGAGTGAAATGACCACATTATAGCTTCTGGGGGCATTACTTGTCACTTCGAAGAAATACTTAGGGTTCTTCGAAACTGCACCTGCTGAGGAAGTGTTATTAGATTAGTAGCAGCCAAACAGATATCCCAGTAGTAGCTTGTTGTGTTAGATCTTGCTTACATACACCCAGAGGAAGAGGTAGCTGCTCCAAGATGCTTTCGATGCGACAGAGCACTACAGTCTCTATATTATCAGTAGGAGTTGAGGCATCTGGAGTTAAACTAATTGCCCATTAATCATTTTAGAAATCTCTGGCAAAGTGATAAATGCCAGGCAGATTTCTCACCCACATACCTGTTTCACATACATGGTACACTTTCCTCAAGGCAGGAGAAGAGTGATTTTTTAATCACCTGGCTGACCCGGTGGCTGAGCTGAAAAGTACCCTGTCCTGGAGATCATAAGCACATAAAAGAAAAAGACAAAATGATCCCCAACTATCCTCCCTTTCCTTCCTGCCAGTGTTTATGATGGAGAAGACAGGGACGAGGACCAGAATGAAAAGGCTTCTTCTTGGTTTTTATTAAGGTTCAAGGTTTTTATTAACAAGAAGCATCCCTGACAAGAAGTGAAATGTGCAAACTGCAGGAAAAGGACTGAGCTGTGCACAACATCTGCTTAAATTGGTCTAGGCTTTAAGCTGTGTTCAGTGGCCTTGAAAGCTATATTTTAGCCTAGAATTGTACTTGGACAGTAACTCTAGTAGAGGGCTGGTGGCAAAATGGCTCCAAGGAAAATTGCTCTGCCCACATGCTCTCAAGTTGAGGCCCTGCACCTCCTCACTCAGTCCCAGTGCCTCTGGTGTGCTGCAGCACAGGCCATGGTTTATAATCACCACGTGGAGGTGGCAGTGAAGATGAGGAGAAGGAGGCAGAAAACTGTAAGACAAAACCTGTTTGCTGCTAAGTCAGGGATCAGCACTGCAGAAAAAAAGTAGCTCCATCACAGACCATATGCTGCCATTTTAGATTAGAAACAGATCCCAAATGATAAAAAAATTAATATAACAAAATAAAAAAATAATATAACAAAAAACCACTAGTAATATTTAGAGCTTCCAGTGCCAGAAGAGTTCTTGGAGAAGCAGTTAGAACTAGAATTAGAATACTTCCCTTGGAAGGGACCTACAAAGTTCATCTAGTCTGCCTAGCCACTTCAAGTCAAAAATATGTTTTAACCAAAAGTTAAAGTAAAGCATGGAGGGCATTATCCAAATGCCTCTTGGAAATTGAAAGAGGCATCAACCACCTCACTAGGATGCCTGTTCCACTGTTTGACCAATCTCCTAGTACAAAAATTTTTCTTTATATCCACCTGAACCTTCCGTGGCACAGCTTTGTGCTGTTCCCAAGCATCCTGTTAGCAGAGAGAAGAGATTTGTGTCTCTATCTTCATTTGCCTTCCTCAGGAAGTTGGAGAGGGCAATGAGGTTGCCTCTTAGCCTCCTTTTCTGCAAACTAGATAACCCAAATGTCGTCAGCCTCTCCTCACAGGAGGCATGAAAGGCAATACAAGCTCTTTTATCAGCCATGTTGCCCTCCTCTGGACAGTTTCAAGGCTCTTAACAGCCTTTTTATATCGTGGAGCCCAGAGCTGTGCACAATATTGAAGATCAGGCTGCACCATTGCTCACTTCTTTTGACTGGTTGGCAATGCTGTGTTTAATGCACCCCAATAAAATAAATGAGGTCTTTTTCTGGTCAATGGACTTTCTACCTTTGAAAACAGAGTTTTGTAGCACAATTCTTTCATTTCATATTCATTCAATTTCAGAGTATTTCTTGTTCTGGGAAACCAGCCACATATTTGCCATAGCAGACTTTCTGGTGAGGTCCCCGTAGCACCTGCTGAAACTAGCTGAAAGAATATTGATGTAAGTTTTGATTTAAAGAGTCTCTAAATCACAAGCCCTCCTTTTTTTAACTCAGCAGCAAGTGCTGCTGCTTTATTTCTGTCTCTCTAGCTGATAGGTGGTGTAATGGGAAAGCGCAGGCCTTAATAACTGGCAATCAATATCTCTGCTATTTGATTCTCATTGAATGTTTCAGTGTAATCACTAGTGCAGAGGAGGAGAGGACTGGGTGACTGCAGTAAACATTTATTACCGAGGGAAGAGTTGTTCCTGCCTGTGGAGAGTGAATTACTCCACAGGTCGATGTGCCTGTCCACGGACCACGTTGTGCCGCGCTGATCTCCAAAGTCCAGAAACGTTGGGGTGCTGTTACATATACACAGCCAGGAAAACTGCTCACAAAAGTCTTCACAGGACATCCTGCAAAGATGGAGAAAGCCTCACCTTTCAGTTTGAGACACCAGTGAGATACTCATGTTCACCCTCTATGTCTTCAAGTAGGGTTAGCAGTGCTGCACAGTGTAGCCAAGCTGGCTGACACCGTGCAGAAGAGGTCAGCCCTCGGTGCTTTTGGACAGCCCTAACTACACCTAAACCCCCAGTGAAATTACAGGACATGTTTAGCAGTGCCTAGGTGGAGTGCCAGCACAACTCTGCTATGGTGCCTTGCTCTGTCCCTGTGACATCTTGTCCTGCCTTCAATGCTCTGCTCAAGCCTGAAGTATCCATCTCATCCCAACCTGCTGTTCCCCTGCATTCCCCAGAGCCTCACAGGGTAAGTGTGGACTTTCTGAAGAATAATAGGTCTTCTAAAGGATGTCTAATGGCTAAACTGAACCTCAGAGTATTCAGAGGCTGTGAAAAGCCACAAGCACCTGCAGAGCAGTCAAGTGCATAAGCTCTAAGACCTGCTCAGCCATCTATCCCTCTGAGCAGCTGAAGTTCAAGCCGGTCACTTTAGAGGGAAGGAAAGTGTGACAAAAGGACTAGGTCTCAGTGAGCTGTTTTTTCACTTAGTATACTTCTTCATTTATTTTCACCAGTTTGTTGCATAATATTGGTCACTGCACCGAGCCTGACTGAGTTTAAGAAGCGATTGGACTGTGCACTTAGTCACATGGTCTGAACTTCTGGGTAGACCTGTGCGGTGTCAAGAGTTGGACTTGATGATCCTTAAGGGTCCCTTCCAACTCAGGATATTCTATGATTCTATGATTCTATGATTGTCTAGTTTCACTTCTCCAAGTCTCATTTCTTCTGAGACCATTGGATCCGGACAACCTCCAATTTGCTGTTTGCACGCAATTAACATGGAGGTACTTTGAGCCATCAATAAGAGCAGAGAAAAAAAATGCCTACATGACCTTCTTTTCATAATGAATGCAAACAGAAAGCCTGCTAGACAGAAGGGAAATACCAGAATTCTCCATCATCTTTGTTTCTGCAGAGGTCTTCCTTGATTTGAGGCTCAACATGGTTCCACTCTGGAGAGCTGTGAACAGGAAGAAATTAACAAAGCGTTGTGAGAGGCACAAGTTTCCATCTCTCCAGCCAGTCCATTCCTCCACCCAGCTTATCAAGTTGAGAGGGATCAAGAGGGGTAAGAAAAGTGCACATTGGGAACGGGGCAGTGCTCAACAATTTCATAGCCAAGGCCAGCAAATGAGGCACTGCACCTTTGCTGTATCTGGCCCTTGGTAAACCGTCCTAGTATGGGGAATCCTACCTCAGCCCTCAGAGCACTGGTCTCCTGTCCCCACACTGACAAGGTTAGTGAGGTACCAAGGCTTAATGTTCCTAAGTGCTGATATTACATCAACGTGCAGAGGGCACATTAGCCAATTAAATGTGTTGTTTCCTAGCAGCATGTTTATAATTAAGTGATAATTGTACTTTCTGCTGAATGTAAGACAAATAAACAGAGCATGAATAAATAATTTGACCCATGCAGCTTACCTATGAATGTGCTCTACTGACTTCTCAACTTCAGTTAGGATTACAGCAAGCTTTCAAAAATGGGAGGATGCTGTCTATTATCCCAGCCTTGAACATGTCTGTGCCACCCATCAACCCATCCAGACCCTAGATGTTAGCCTGACCCTTCTCAGTAGAGAATTCAAGAGTGGTTGTAGCAACAAGGAGAGGTGTGATGCTATTAAATCACCTAAGCGTAATACCATTACGTCTCTCTAGTCAGAGAAACACTGACACAGCTCCACCAGCCAAACTAACATTTAGTTATTTACAGAAAATTGTTGTAAAATTGTCTTCCTCTGGGGAAGAGAAGTAAGCTTGCACACATAGCAGGAAAGTGTCCCTTACATGTCTAAAGCTGCACGCAGGATCCTAAAGATCAGTTCAAGCCAACCAGTGGCACTTTGCCTTTGCAATAACCAAAGACCCTTTTTGTCTGTCTGTGTTTAATACCACTTCACAATGCTGCCCTACTCTCATGGACTCTGCTAACCATCCTCCTCCCAGAGCTGGACCCATGGGAGGAGCAGGAGGGGCAGGAAGGTAGATGCATGATTGCTGCAGGAGGATTCAACAGAAGCAGCCAGACACTGTCTAGAGGCATGATCAGACCTTACTCCAGGTAGTAACAAATCTCTTATCCATGACCTATCTGGAATTACCCACTGGGAAAAATGTACTTGTAGACAAAAAGAGATACCTGAGCTAGGCCTAGCGACAAGTACATATAATGCAAATGCTGCATTAGTTTTCTTCCAACTGGATTTCTGTGAGCCGTGGCTTTGCAGCTAGAAATAGAGCTTATAATGAATTGATTTGGAACTGCCTGTTTCATTATAATGGGTGTGAGGAAGAGGTCCTTTATAATAAGCCTATACAAGAGTGATTTGTCTTAGGAGATGAAAGCTTTAAGGCCATACTTGTCGCTCCAGGGCCCCTTCCACTCCCCATGGCCCCATGGATTCCAGATTCTGATGATGTGTTCCCAGCCATTCTTGTAGCGTATCTGTGAAGAGAAAAATAAACTCAGTCACAACTTTTTACTATTATGATTTTCAGTGAAGTGATAGGTAATAAAATGTGTCCTCTATATTTTGGGGGCCTGGGTTAACTGCAGCTAAAAGTCAGTGCCTTTTGCTGCTTGTAGAGGAATGATGCGTGGAATGTCCTTGGTTTCCCAAGGACAGTGAATAGCAGTGGGCTGACACAGACAGCAGTGGCAGCATTCCTGGAACACTGCATGAATTCAACACCTCTAGTGTCTAGTTCTGCACATCTAAGGCTGCTGCCTAGCAAAGGCAGAGACTTTGGGGAACTAGACCACCAGACTGCCTGGTGCAAATGTTGACAATCAATATGGACAGATGATAATAAAGAGAATCGGTGTCTCTGTATCTACAGGATTGCAGTTTCCAACAGCTGGAGCTTCTGGTGCTTTTCTCCTCTAGTTGTCAGTGGTTTAAGCCAGAAACAACTCACAGTGAAGCTGAAATGGCAGAAGTGGAAAGAAGAAACACACCTTTTGTTTTTGGCTACCCTTACACACACAGTCAGCATTGGAAACAGATGTCATAGCAACTCTCTCCCAGATGCAAAAGTTCAACTTCCAGGTCAGCCTCTAAACATTTTCCTGCAGGACATCCCACTGGATGCCTTGGCACTCCTGTAAGGTGGGGCAAAGACTGTTTCTTCTTTCTGCACAGATCATGAATAGCAGAAACCTAAAACAGCCTGCTCCTTTCTCCAGCAGGATTTGGGATCCTTTCACCCCCTAACTTGGGGTGAGACAGAACCTTGTCATTAGGAAAAATTATACAATTCTGATATCCTCAGTCTTCCCATTGTGCAAGAACCCCTCCATCTCCTGAAAATTGAACTACATGCTTTCAGAAATCTCTCCTAAAGGGAGGGATTAATTACCCTGAATGGAACAGCAGTGTGACTGCCTTCCACATCCCAGCAGTGGACCACCAGTATGAGACTACCAGGCAGGAACAAATTTGCAATCTTACCTTCACTGCTCCTGTGACAGTGTAGGCATGACCCTGTACAATTCCATTCCTCATTTCTCTGTTCCTCAGCTGCAAAAGGGTGAAAGTACAGCTATTAGCTCTCTGCCACACTCACAGAACTCGCATTTCATATGGCAGAAAAAGAGATTTGGTTTTGACTACAGCAGTATCTCAGATATACTGGCTCCAGAGAAATGTGACTGTTCCCACTGTACCTATAAGCAATTGAGTAAATTTAGCAAAAGTACAAGTGTTCTTTGCAAATTCTTTAATGCTACAGAGACAGGGCAACCGCAAGATGAACTGAACTGGGCTTCTGGGAGGATTAGAGCTCCAGAATTTCACTGCCACCCCCAGCCCAGCATCAGCCACCTGACCTGAGGGGCTAGTCCTTGACTAGTTTGCAATAGGCAATCTTTGTGTCCTGATAAACCAGTCCATACAGAAGCAATGGTACATGCTTTGCAGTCTTCCTTGACATGCTGTATAACCCTGTGACACTCTTTTAGTGAGATACTTACTGAATATTACAAAGTCTTTTGCAGCTTCTCAGTAGTAATATCAGTACTCTGCAAATCACAGTGTGATAATAGCATTCTATCACAGAAGACAGGCACATTTTGACCATGCTAGACTGAATCACAAAACTTTGAAGCCCAAATCAGCCCTGCTGCAAGAGGACACTATCACAGTGGATTTAACCAGCAGAGAAGCCACTCAGCTCAGAGAGGGCCGTGTGATTAATCTTACCAAGGCCAAAATAGGAGGAAGGCCCTTCAGAGAGGGCTATGTGGCTTCCCTCCATCCACATCTCTCATCCATATTCAATCTATCTAGCCAGAAGCCTTTACATTCGATACTGCATAACCGTATCTACTTTCTGTTACCAAGATCCAGGCATCCGTGAGCTGTGACTATTGCTCAGAGTGATTATGGACTTCCTTCTTCACTCAAAAGAGTACCCTTAATGCAAACATAGTAAGCCAAGAAAGGTATGCTCCTAGCCTTGTGACTCACCTGTCCTGAGGTGCTACACCCCATCATACATTGAGATTTGCCAGCAGCTTTTAGTATCTCCTCCAGATCAGGAGGGGGGTTCTTTAATGAAAACTGAACTTGGACTCCACCTGTCAAGTCTACTAAAGCATCAGAAATGTAGCCTCCATGCAAGTTCTGGTAGGAGCCCCTCAATCTGAAAACAAAAGAAAGTTAATAGTCCTTATGCCATGTTTTAATAAACAACACACAGTTATGGCTTACAAAATGGATATGTGCATTGGTGCAGCGATCATGGTGGACACAGAGACATTAGGGTCAGGTAATGAGTAGAGACATTGAGGCCAGGGAATGAAAGGAAACATAATTGAAATAGATGCCCAGACAAAACACACACCCTGTAGGATGAATGAGGCAGAGGGACTTTTTCCTATGCATTCACCCACATCTGAGGCAGCTGACTACAGTCATTATAGGTAGTGGGAAATAATAAGGTGCATTTCATGCTGATAGAGGCATTTTAGGGAGATGAGCTGAATCTCATCCTGACGTATCCTGTTTCTTTCTTCTAAACTAAAAAGGAGACAAGCCCAACTAGTTTAAATGGACATTTCAGTTAAATGGAGGTGAACTGTTAGTTCCTACTTAATACTTCCGTTTGCAAATGGGAAATAGGAAGAAGGTATTAGTATATATTCCCAATGCAAGATAGAAAAATAGTTTTCAGTACTGTTCCCAAATCATTCTGCTAGAATGCAATAATAGGGCAATAATTAGTTATTGCCAACAGAGTCCTTGTGTTTTTATCATGTGCTTTTATTTGAGATAACAGATAAGATGAAACATGCTGTAGTCAGAGCAAGTAGATCATGCTGCTAAATCCCACTATGCACACTGTATTTAATGCACATAATCAAATTAAGTCTGTGGCTAATTGTATTTTGAAGAGTTGTCCTTGTCCTACATGGATGAAAATAATTTGTCATGGGCACTGGGGAAAAAAATCTGAAGCAGGAATCTCATAAACGGCATCTCTTGCAAATTGATTTAATAGAGGTTTGGTTTGGTTTGTAATTAAAATCTTATGCAGCAAACTGATAGAGTCCCAAGTCAACTTTTCTGAGATTTCTTAGGGCAAAAAGCGTCCTATTCATGAGTTGCTCAAATGCTGCTTTAGCTTTTACTATTCTTAACCAAATCTGCCAAAATAATTAGGCCTTTTCTTCAGCTCCTCTTTACTGTACCGCACATTACAGCAGTTTGATGTAGGTCATGTCCGCCAAGTCCCAGCCCTTCATACTACCTCTAGCAGGGGAATTTCTATTTAGCATACTTAATAACGGGTAGTGTTACAGATGCTAAGGGATGACATTCTGATTCCTTCACTCCTCAGAGGATTTTTTTAATCGTTATCTCTTTATTAACTGTTATTAACCTTGTATTACTCTGAGGACCTCAGCCAATCAGAGACTCATAGGAGTACATGTGCTGTGCCTGGGGATGCTCTTCAGTCATGCTTCCTCTTATTGCCAGCTTCTAATATCTGCATGGTCTCTTAGTGACTGCAAACAGATGTAATCCCTGCTCAGAGTCTGCAGTTTTAAACAGAGGAAAATATGGAAGGGAAAACAGAGGCAGAGAAATTTGCTTAAAGTAAGGAGGAGAAGCCCAGCCCCTATTGTGTCACCAGCTACTACCCTCTTCATTTTACTTCTCAGACATTAATATTCCAGGGCGTAAAGGGTACATTTAGGTCCTCAGCCTGAGACCTACGTCTCCAGGCTATATTGACCCTGTGTTTGCATGCAGCCACAGATCCTTACATAAGCACAGCACAACACGTACAAGTGTAAGCCTGTGTGATTTGTGTATATCAGAGAGTGAAACCAACCATATAAAGCAATTGGCAAGGGGTGGAAAAATAGACCGTCTATATTTACTTGGCATATGCTTTTTCCAGCAAGGATGGCCAGAATTCATTTGATGTTCGAGGGTGTACAGACAGGTAGCTCCCATTTAGGAAAGGCAGACGGTCATCTATCACCACATCCATCCAGTCTCCAAATTGCCAGAACTAAAAAAAAAAAAAAAGAGAGAGAGAGAGAAGAAAAAGTGAAAGAGAGAAAAGAACAAGCCTCTTTTGAGAGCTTGTATTTGTGCCAAGCAACTGCCTCCTGAAGCATCACAGGAATTAATCTAAAGCATGGGTATCTGCAAGTTCTCTCCTGAACTACGTAAGGCTAATGGTCTAAGTTGTTAAACAAACTACCAAGTGGCTGCATTTCCTAGTGGTAGAGAAAGTCATTTGGGGATATAACAGTCCTGCAATCAGTGGGAGGAAAGAGTCAGTATGGGAAATGTGCTAATATTGTTGGGTGATAGCAAACATTTCAGAGGATAAAGAACAATCACACCTCAATTGCATTTGGATTTCCCTTGCCTCTATCAAGATTCAGTCTCTAGATTTTCTAGAACCTCTCTCCGTGTTTCGATTAACACTTATATCATTTCCATGTGTTATCATGGAAAGGGACAGTATAGTGACTAAAGACTGCTTTGGGGTGTTATCCGTCTCCTTGATAGATGACGAGGATGCAGGCAGTCTCTCCACCATGTGGACAAAGCAGGTGTTTCCCCAAGCTGATGGAACCTTTTAATGGAGAAGACAGGGGAGGAGATCCATGGGGATGACCTGAAGGAGACATTTCCAGAATCATTAGCAGATTAATTTAGCTTAGCACGATTCTCAATCATAAGAGGCCAAGCTCTTATTTGCAATAATGCAAAGGACTCCAGTGGGAGTGGGAGTAAGCTAGTAGTAGATTTAGTCTACTATGATTTTATTTCATCGGCTTTGGTCAGTGAAAAACCTCAAAATGAGCTGCTCTGTTAGAAAAGCACAAGACCAGACCTGGTAAGGCTCCCCATGCCTTAAATTGATGCATTCTGCCATAATCCCCTGGAGTTCCTAAGAACATTTCTGTTTTTTCCCCAGACTGATCTGCTCCTTGCCCACTTCTCACTCACACATAACACACACCCTGCCTCAGAGGCATCAGAGTTTCTGTGGCAGAGAAAGTGATTCCTGCATAAACAAGGGTCTAACTTAATTCCTGGTGAAATAATGTCACTGTAATTATTCCCTAGACAAAAAGGTCACTCATCTTAACTGCTGCTGATAAAGTGCTTAACACCCTTAACTCCTGCTGCTGAGTGTTGTGTAGGAAGTCTGGAGCAGCCCTTTGTAATACTGAGAGGCAACGTTCTCCAGATCCAGAAAGGAAAAAAATATGAGCTATAATTTTTATATTTGTATACAGTATGTCTTGTTTGAGATTCTTCTGGGGACTGGTAGCTGAGCCTGTGGATGGCAGTAAAATATTTTTGATGGAATAATTGAAAGACATTGCCAAGAAGGCATTTCCATTCTGAGTAGATTCCTCAAGGGTTTACTGCTTGAGGAAAGCCAGAAACAGTGACATTGATTTGAAGGTGTGATGACATTTTCAAATATTGTAAAGTATTTATATTGCTTAAGAGTTAAGGATTGCTCGCAACTAATCTTTTCAAAGCTCTCATGAAAGAAAATCTATCTTGTATCCTTTTAATGTGTTTTAAGCAGTCTGGTGTCCCTTCAGCTGGTTTGTCTCCTATAAAAGCACCTCGGCTTGCTAGAAATGGGTCAAGACAGAAATATCTGGCATTCTGAAGGGCAAAGGAACAGAGCAAAATTTAGACTGCCTGCAAAATAATCCTCCTGGTGCTGCTCCATGAGAGCTCCAGGGGGTCAAAGAAGTGCCAGTGCCAGAGCTCTCTGCATATAACAGATTGTGAAAAAAGCGGGATGATGAATGGCCAAGGAGTATACTGATTCTCTCTACCTCCAGTTTAGCTTCTGGAGGCAAGTACTTTTAATTCTGTAAGATACTTGGCTGACTCAGATACAAGACACCAGGGCCTGACTGCCAGTATCCCAGTCACTCACACAGGAGATTCAGAGAATTTCAAGAGTTGGTAGAAAGTGAAATTTACTAGAGAGCTTTGCTCCTCTCTCTGAATTAAACCTCCATTCTTCTGATCTGTTTCCCAGGATTTGTAATTTCAAGTTAACTCCACCAGCTAAAAGGGCAAACTGAAATACATCAGAAAATAGAAAATGAGAAAATAGATAAAAACCACAGGTGCACTGACAGTAACAATAAAATGTCCAAATCAAAGCAGACTTCAGAATGTCTTTCAAAACATATGTACACAGATCTGTTCAAACAGCTGGTAGCTGTACCTCTGGAGCTGGGCATAAGTCACAACTTCCAGAAAAGGGCTTCAAATTCCCTGAAATTTGATAGTACCACCTGGAGCATGAGGAACCATTAGAGAACTTGGGATTTTCTGACAAATTCTGAATTGGTTCTTAGCACTGAAAAACTAAAGCAATCAAAGATGTTGAGATCTGGGACTGCAGTTTGGACCCCTGTGTAATCCAACCAGCCAAACCCCAGCAGTACCAATACAGCAGAGAACACATACCCGGAAATGGAATATCCCAGCATAATCATTTTGGAATCCTTGGTCCTTCGGTAAAACATTTTCCAAAAATCGCTTCTGCATTGTCAGGGAGCCCAGGGCAGCCAGCACCCAGCAGTCACCTCAAGGGAGGGAAGAATCCAGTACATTCAGGCAGTTATTCACAGCTGTGGATCATAACTAATTCCTTAGAAGAGCAGACTTCAACATCTAAGACATCTAAGAAACAGCTTGCTAAAAGAAAACAGCATTTTTCTGTCTTCCTTCTCTGACCCCAAAACATCGAAACACCAACCAACATTCACCAGAAATGAACCCTGATACAACTTCAGCCATCCTTTGCTACTTCTATACTCCTTTTATCTTTTGTGGTCATGTTCACCTGCAGTCTGGAAAGGGGCTTAGGAAATCTTCAAACCTCTCAGTTGGGGTGAGAAATGGGAAGATGTTTATTTCAATCTCGGAGCAGAGCTACTCACAAAGACAAACAAGATTATGAGCTGGGAGAAAAAGATGGAACTGATAATGAGGTGCAGACACTTATCCGGGTGAGTATCATAGAAGATGGACAGAAATATCAATAGAAAAAAAAAAAAAAAAAAAGGAAAAAAAAACAACAACAACAACAACACTGAGAGTAACCATGTGGAGACATTAGGGTGAAAAGAAAATTCAGTCCTACACATGTTGGAGCTGTACCTACTTACCCCATGTAACTGTGTTTCACCTTTGTACTTGAAGCTTCTGCAAGGAACAGCTGTTGCATTTGGCAATCCTGCTAAATATCTCCAATAAATTGTGTGGGGATTTGTGGGGGTCTGGAATGACCCGCACTAATTATTTGTTTACTGCAGCTACTGTGGTCTATGCCTTTCCACCAAGAACTCAGAACATAGCAAAGCAACCACATGTTATTGATTTGTGCCAATCTTTTCCTAAACAGGAACGTAACCTTACCTATTTGTCCTTGAATAATATCGAATCTGCTAACTCCATCCATGATCAAACAGGGATTTCTTCGAAGTTCCTGGAAGAAAGAAAAGGCTGAGATCAGTGTGGGTACCTAGTCTTTGCCAGCAGCACATTCCCTTGCAGAGGGGCCTTGCAGAGCCCCTCACTGGATTTTCATGTGAGCTTCTCTAATGCTACCAACACCTTTCAGAGGGCTCTGAGCCCGGCTGCCAAACCACACAGTTTCTTGGGGGACAGTTACACAGAGCTTTCCAGGCAAAGTGGAGCAGAGACAGTACTTCAGCTCAGCATTGGATCTGTGCAAGTTTTATGCTCTGAGCTTTTCCACACGAGACTCATACAGATCTGCTGGGGCTGCTTTTCATCACTTTCAGTGAGGAAGCTATAGAAAGAATGCTTAATCTCTGGCTGCAAAATCCCACAGACTTGGCTGACAAATTTTTCATTCAGGGAGAATTTTCTTTGCATTCTTTGAGAGTCTTGTTTGGTCAGTGAAGGAGGAAACATTTCAGAGTTTGGTCTTGTGCACAGAAGTGTAAACCATCCTCCCATCTACCTCTGCTATTAGTCTGGGATATATGAGTGCTTGGGTAAGATGTTCCTGAGCATCCCCCGTGATTACCCTTGGCACACTCCCAGTGAATAAGGCTCTGTTTTGAAAGAGCATTCAGCCTTAAATAAGAGAGTCACTGCACACCAAAGAAAATGAAGAGATAAGAGGAAAAAGAAGCCTCTCACTGAGGAAATTAATACAGCAGCTCTTCCTTAAGCAGGCCCTGGCATTTCTTCTGCCCAATGAATTTGACATGCTGCACAAACATGAGACCAGCACAAAACGGGACTCACATGTTCGCATGAGATCAGCATCAGCAAATGCTGACAGTTTTCTGAAATGGCTTCACGGTAATCAAACTCTTCTAAGAAATTTCCCCAGCAGGAGAGGGTTCTACACAGTATTGTCTCTCCAGGCTGGCTGATGGATCATGCTCCCACTGCCTTGGTGACACCAGGGAAAACTGTCTGAGTAAGTGTCTTTCTTGATGGAAAGGGGATATGCTGCTGTCATGCCCCAATCCACACTTAGTTGAGGAGTTTGGGGATTTGCAACAAGTGATTTATTTTGAATATTGTGCTCTACTCTGGGCTCCACAAAATAAAAAAGGCTGTAAAGATCTTTGAAACTGTCCAGAGGAGGGCAACAAAGCCAGTTAAAGGGCTGGAAGTCATGTCCTGTGAGGAGAGGCTGAGAACACTTGGGTTGTGTAGTTTGCAGAAAAGAAGGCTAAGAGGCAACCTCACTGCTCTCTACTACTTCCTGAGGAGAGGACATGGAGACAGAGGCACCAATCTCTTCTCCCTGCTAACAGGATGTGGGGGAACAGCACAAAGCTGCACCAGGGGACATTCAGAGCGGATATAACAAAAAAATTCTTTATCATGAATGTGGTCAAACAGTGGAACAGCTGTTCTAATGAGGTGGTTGATGCCCCATGTCTGACAGTTCTCACGTGGCAATTGGACAATACCCTCAGTAATATGCTTTATCTTTTGGTTAGCCCTAAGGTCGCTAGGCTAGAAGATCTTTGTAGGTCTCTTCTGAATGAACTATTCTATTCTATACTATAGCTGTGATGAGCAGCATTTTGGAAATCTGGGCATTCTTAACTGGAAAGAAAGGGAGGAAAGGTAGTCTCCAAATATCTCTTTTTCCTTCCAAGGAAATGCAGCAGTCATAAAGCACCAGAAATTGTTGTCTGTTATTGCAAAACCTAGCTATGTGGCTAGCTACTATGAACATAGTTGTGCAGCCTTTAAAATTCACTAGTACTCAAATTGCGTGACAAATACAGAAACTACATATTTATAATTCTGTCCAGAAATATCGCTGTTTCTCTGAAAAAAATATGATGAGGCCTTGTAGCATTTTCCCCAAGACTCTTCCATTTTAGTGCTGTGTGATTTGGTATGCTATCTGTAGAGAAGAATTTTGTATAAAACACGCTTAGCACAAGTAGCTAACATTGCTGAAGTCTAAGGCTGTAGGCTATTAACTTTTACCCAGCTGCAAGTAAGAAATGCCGCAGAGCCAGCTTAAACTGGGAGGTAAGAAAGTAAAGAAAACTATATTGACAGACTCTGCAGCCATCAGCAGATTCTACAGCCCTGAAGATAGAACGGCTCGTCTAGAGTCAACGAAGGGAACCAATCCAGAGAAGAAAGACCTCCAACCCTAATATTACTATTGGTCTGGACTATCAGGTGAGGGGTTGGGAATGCACAGTGTAAGGGCATAATTGCATAGGGATTTCTTTGTTCAGGGTCTCTTGAAGAGCTTGAGCTGTTGCTGTAACTTTAACTCTGCAGAAGTGTGGGATTTTGTTCGTTTTGGTTTTTTGCTTATTAACATTGCATAAACCTAGAACTGAACCCTGTTATGGTGATTGACTCTTGCATAATTTCCATACCATTAGCTGGAGGGGGAAAAAGAGTGAGCTCTAAGAGGCACGTGTTCTCTTCTCATAATATCTACTAGTCCAGCAATGAAGGCAACCATATGGGCTATAAATCAACTGCTCTGTCTGATCTCATTCCCCAGGAGAAACCTATAATCACTTGTTTTCCCTGGCCCAGTGAAGATTTCATTACATACTGCAGCGCTACAGGCTTGGGGCAGAGCGGCTGGAAAGCTGTGCAGAGGAAAAGGATCTGGGGGTGCTGATTGATGCTCGCCTGAACATGAGCCAGCAGTGTGCTCAGGTGGCCAAGAAAGTCCACAGCATCCTGGCTTGTATCAGGAATAGTGTAGCCAGCAGGACCAGGGAGGTGATTTTCCCTTTGTACACTGCTCTGGTGAGGCTGCACCTTGAGTGCTGTGTTCAGCTTTGGGCCCCTCACTACATGAAGGACATCAAGGCCTTGGAGTGTGTCCAGAGAAGGGCTACAAAGCTGGTGAAGGAGAAGCTGGGGGTGATCAGTGTAGATGTAGGGCACACGCAGATACATGCAAAGGACTTAGTCTTACATTTCTGTGGAAAATTGAAAGCCTGGGGTTGGATTTACTGGGTAGTGTAAGCCAGTCTGACTGCAGGCTGCTAGACAGTATGGTGGTCTGGCCACGGACACACTTCCACCAGACTTCCCTCTAATCCAGCATAATGAATCTGAGGATTAAGAGGGAGAAGATGACTCTTTGCAGAGCTGCCCCCCTATCAGATCACCTTAACCCTGCAACAAATTCCCAGTCCCACTTCTGTTCCCACCAGCTTGTGCCACAGTACCACATCTTTCCCACGGGCTGAACTTGTGCTGCTTCCCCTGCCCCAGCCCCAACGTCCTGACAGATCTTCACATCACAGGGCATAGCGTTCCCTCTTCAACAGCACAAGAACTAAGAAAAATAAAAGAAAAAACTGGAGCAACAACAGCGGATATAATTGCTATCTGCAATTACATGCACTTAAATAACAAGATCCTATATGACACCAAAGATGGAAGCTAAGAGATTAAAAGGCTGAAGATACCATTTTTGTCACAGGTACACTCCCAGCCACTTTTTGTTTTACATGTCAGAAGGTGCCAATGGTAGAGGGTGAGAAAAGTAGGTGTATGTTAAATTGGCCATGCTCTGTAGGTAGGATGCAACTACACTTACTCCCTGGGACACATTCTGGTATGTCAAAGTTCCTTGGGGAAACTACAGGTATCTTTTTGCCTGTTGATTTAGGTAGTTTAAATACCTTGGATCATATTCCTTACAGTTACCATCTCAGTAACTTAAGAGCAAAGTGGGTACGGACATTTGTGTATGTGCAAATGGTGTCTGACACAATCCTGCAGTTTTAAAATTCAAAATTCTGCACTTTTATTCTTAACACTGCAGCCTTCCCCCTTCTTCCTTGGGGAACAGCTACTAGTGCTCGCCCCTCAGGACACACCAAGCGGAAATAAAGCTTCATTTACTTCTTTACTCTTGACTGAAGGCATCTGCAGCTTTATCGATGGAAAGCAGCCTAGCTGGCAATTCTGTCCATCACTGCTCCGTTTTGCTGGCAGTTGGACACTGGCCGGTGATGTCACCATGACGCAGCACAGGCACCATGGTGACATTCGGGAAGCTTCCACCACACACCCTAGGCCACGGGTGGGTGCAGCTGCACTTCATCCCCCTGCTTGGCAGGACAGGGCCCAGTTGGTCGAGGAAATGGCTATGGACAGAAATTTCTGTCCAACTAGAAAAACAATTTCAATGGAGCCTTCTTCAATGGAAACATCAAATGTTTCTGTTCGGAACAATCCCATTGATTTGGCAGCCTCAGCTTCTCCTCAAGTAGGTGATAAAAGAGCAGCTCGCGATGCTGCCCTAGGATCTACAAAAGAAGAAAACACTTTTGAAGGTTCATGCGGTGAACCCTGCACGAAAAGAGTACATCTTAATTTTTCTGAGGAAAGCTCTGGCAAAGCCAATGACTTGTCACTCCGATCCTTCCTGAAAACACTCTGGGAAATTGCTGGAAGCAATCGGTTTCAGTCGCTTTGGTGGGGTGACGACGGGAACTGCATAGTGATTGCGGAAAAACTCTTCAAAATGGAACTGCTGACAAGGAGAGGACCTCTGCAAGCTTTTGAAATTGATAGCATGAAAACTTTCATTCGCCAGCTTCATCTTCATGGATTCTGCAAAATGCAATGGGATTTGACAAGATCTTCCTCATATGATGAATTTTTAGCTGATAAAGAAGCAATCTCTGCTTTTAACAAGGTATGTTAGTCCCCCTACCCATGAAATACCTCTCAGAATGTTAGTGGTATTGATATCCAGTCAGTCCCAACTGAGGTGGCCAAAAGCTGGTGGTATTTGGGTTTCCAAACCAGTTTTTATGCTTTTGAAAGTCTTGCATTTCTCTGTTACACTCAAATGGCAAAAATACAAGGGTGGTTATTGCTTAACAGAACCGTGTCATACCATGTTAACCATATGGGGCACATTTAAAATGCCCCTAAAAGCCTTCAGTGATTGTCTTTTGTGATTCTAACTCTTAGCTATCGTATCTTTGTCTTTTCCAGTCTTGACATGGTGGTAACTAACTTTTCTCATTTGCATTTTGTAGTTACTCTTCTACCATAACCCCTATTTCAAGAGAGACTATCCCCATCTGTTAAGACGATGCAAGCAAAGTACTAGTCTAAAAAAAGCTGCGTTTTCACTGGAACTGGCTTTGAAGAAAGGCCGCCTGAGAAGAAACCCACTGAAGACATAGTCAGGCCGTGCTTTGACAGGGGTCAGTGCACAGATCAATCCTCAGGCCCCATCCCTTTTTCCACAATACCACAGCCTCTCCCTGCTTGGCATCCTGAATACTGCTTCTGCTGCATCTGCTGTGTCTCCATACCACATTACACCTCACATAACAGAAAGTGAATGTTCACCAGAGCTGGAACCAGATAGCAGAGCTGCAGGTGACTGGGTTGGACATCAACACTGTACATACTAGAGGAAGTATAGATGATAGGTACTAAGTGAATAGGGTGTAGTAGTTCTAGAAATAAACTGTCTGAATAAAAAATATTTTTTGTTTCTGAACTGTTTCTAGTTTCTGTTTCTTCAATTTGACAGCTACAGTTCTTACGCCCTGGGTATGGAGGTTTCCTTCAGGAAGACTGTTTTGCTCCAGCTCAGGGCAGACAAAGGCCCCAGGCACTAGCACCACACTCAGTAAACTCCAGCAAAACAGCCATGCGTGGCTAATCCAGTTGCTTTACCAGTAGCAATGGTTACACAGCATTGCTATTCAGTGCAGTCCAATGATGGAACATAAGATCCTAGGTTAAACATTGATATGTCAGATGAAGATGACATCACATCAGCCCGTTAAACCTGAACTGGAAGTCAGCAAGCATCCTAGTTTATTTGAATTAACTATTGCTGCATCTGTGGCTTGGATTACAGAAATCATAGCTCTTTAATAGAATTTGAGAGCTTTTCAGATTTGTCATTTAGAAACAGATGAAAGTGGGAACACTAGTTTTAGTAAGATTCGCAGGCAAAAAAAAAAAAAAAAAAAAAAAAAGTCTTCCTACAGTAATGTATCTAACGAAGTCAATGTTACAAATGCTAACCCAGAAAGGCAGATATCTCTTTAACTGAGCCAGATAATTGTGTATTTCTAGCTTTGTAACAATGTCTCCATTAGAAGACTAGAAAACCCCTTCAAAAACAGACTGGAATTACAACCTTGCAATTAGCATGGTGGCAGACTGCATGGTATGTCAGATCTGCTCCTAGTACCTCTAGGTCTATGGGATGGATCCAGAGGCAGTGAATGTCCAAGACCCCTTCCCAGAAACATCCCTCTGAGGGATGAGTTTAGGCAGATGTGAGGGAAAGAAAATGCAAAGGCTAGGTGAGAGTGTTAGAATATTGAATATATATATAAGGCAAGCATATATACGTATATTGTCATCCAGAGTAGAACTGTAGCCAGAAATTGGCCCTGTAACTCTAGAGAACTGGTTGGCCCAAGACCTGACAGACCAACGGGCTGGCTGCCTCCTGTGGAAGCGTATCAGCACAGCCAACAAAAACCTATAGAGAGGTTTTGGCCATGGGTGAAGCCACGTGATCTTGTAATAGTGGAATGTCAGAATCCACACATATAACAGAGCAAGAAAGAAAATCTCAGCTTAACTGATTTAGGTCACTACTCAGTTAAGAACAATTAAAGTTGAGGAAGTTGTTTTCAGAAGAGAGGCAAGTCCAGGAATTGAAGGGGCAGGTGGTGAACCCCAGGACTTGCAGATGACAGAAGAGCCTCAGCAAGAGTTGCTCTGCTCCCACCCATGTGCTCTGGGCATTAACAGAACTTATGATCCCTTCCATGGGCTGCTTGCAAACCTCCATGCTTTTTCAGGTGTTTTATAGTGTCTTTCTCCTTGATGCCCTGACCTGCAAAGGGCAATTCACACTGGACATGCAGACAAAGATGCTGTAAAGAGGTTATCTTCCCTCCACACATCCCACACCAAGGTTCCCTTCTTTCAGTATTGTGCTTCCAGTGCTTCCCTGCTTAGCACAGACCTCTTCCCCTCAACGTGAAGGCTTCTACCCACTGGCCATCAGCACTCCCGTTCAGCAGCAGTGCTGTGAAACACCCTGGCTAGCATAACTCACAGTTGGCCTCCTCCACTCTATTTGCTGCAGCTGGCCCTCTGGGAGCAGGCTGGCACCGATGGAGCTGATGTGAGCAGGGAAGGTGTCGTCCTCAAACAGCCGGCCTTGGCTCAGACACAAGGCTCGCAGGTGGCAGAAGTCCTGGTTATTAAATTTTTTCAGGTTCTGGAGGCTTCCTGTTGTCCCGGCTGTTTGCCCGCCTTCCTCCAACCCCAGAGCAGAGCTGGGATTGAGCATTGTGGACCCTTCCTGCAAAGGAGGAGAGACACAGATGGCCATTAATTGTCCAGTCCAAAGTGGGGAGCATGTGGGAAAGCAAACCCTCCCCCAGGAAGACAGTGGAGCATACAAAGCTGAGGGCAGTCACAGTGACAAAATCCTTATTAGCTGGAAATGCCTGGGGAAAGAGGAGTAGTTAAATCTCAACTGGTTTATCTTAAATCAGCTCTGTCATCTCTATAGATTCAATTTTGAGTCTTCCCCGAGGACAGAGAGGACAAAGCTGTTACTGAGATGCTGTGTTAGTGATGAGGTATATCTGCAGCTTGAGCACGAGCTGCAGGATGGAGCAGGAGCTTCAGACTCCTTCAGGGAGGCGGTGTGAGCGGGGAGTCTGGTCAGAAGTGCCCAGGACTCTTCTGGCCATGGATCACGGCTGGGCCCAGAACATCTTTTGAGTTATTTTATTTCACTTCAGCAAGTGAACGCCTGATGGTCACTCCTTGTGAGAGACCTAAATAAGGCAGACACTTGCCTTTCCTTGGGATCTTTCCCAGACAGATTAGTGGCATGGCTTTCTACCAGCTTCCACAGATACCTCACAAGACTCCCTAAAGCTACAGTGCAGATACAGGACTGAGCTGCAACACCCAGACCCCAGTCCAACCTGCACTATACCCTCACAGGGTTGTGCTCCAAGGTCTGGTGTTTTTGGAGTGACCTGTTGTGTTTAAACCTGTGACCTACAGTGTCTGAACTGATCTGAACTGCAGGTTCCTATTTAAACTGGGGATCCATTGCATGGCATCCATTGATGATCCAGTCTAAAGCATGTTTAGATCCCTCCTTATTAAACATGTTTATTTGCCTGAAGGCAAGGTACAATTCATTTAGGAAGAGTGAACGTTTCGCGTTTATGGTGAATCTCTAGACCAGCCAGACATGCTATTATATCTGCTGGCACAGCTACAAAAGAACCAAAGAGACAGCAACTCCACCGGGGACTCGGTCCCCTTTGCTATCACCAAACAGCACAGCAGGTGGGAAGGTGGAACACTTGCACATTTGGAGGGGCAGTGGCACCTGGAGCTTTAAGAGTAATTTGCTCTGTCTAACCAGCACAGAGGCTTTCAGGTGCACTCCCCAGGGCCACACAGATGTACAGAGTGACACACACGTGCATCTGGGGATCTTCCTTCAGTTAAAAAGCTCTGCTGTGGATTTCAGAGAAGTAGCAGAAAGTTTGTACAGCCTTTGTCAGTGATGAATTTTTTTTACACAGCATGTATCATGTATATGTATATATGTAGATGTATCAGCAATTTAAGATTTATTAATTCCCTTACAGTAAGCCACAAATTAGATTTCATAATTTTGTCTTTAGTAGCACTTAAACATCAGTTAATCATTACCCTGTTTAACAGAATAACTCAGTAAGCGTTTGCTACAATCAAAACAGTGACTTTAAAGTTAAGATTCATAAATGGCAAGGTTCACACGCAAGACTTACGGCAAGGTATTAGCAGTTTCCGTACAGCGAGCAATTGGGGATTTCTATACAGCAAGGGTTTAGGGATTTCTGTACAACAAGGTATTGGGGATTTCTGAACTCAGTTGTGCACTCAAGAACTATTCCTCTCTTGGTGAATTACTCAGCCTCCTCTGTGTCAGTGTATTCAGTGGAAGATCATTGAATCTTAAGAAGTCAGGCCTCTAGTGAATGATTGTCTTTTCTCTATGTTGGCTTATACAATGGATGATTATTGAACCTGGTGTAGTCTTGTCCTGAGAAGAGACCCACCTCTGGAAGAGATTCTAGGTCACAGTCTGACGTGGTCCTCGACAGCTCAAAGGGGCTCTTTACTTAGGCCCAGTATATATAGGATCACAAGATGATTGGCTTTAGTCAGTATTTTTCCACCCTGGCCACAATTCAGGTTAGGTAATTCTGGGATTTTCTACCAGCTGTACAATTCCACTACTTCCAAGATTGTACAGTTCTGGTACCTTCTGGGTCGGGCTACAATCCAGGTGTTCACCCTTCATTCACCCTTCCCCTCCAGGTATTGACATCACAAAACCAAGAAAGCAACTGTCATGAGACTTCTGTCCCTTTCCTTTTGTAAAAAGAAGCCCCTGTTAAAGGCCTGTGTCAGCAGACTTTTAATATTGAGAAAGATCACTGCGGCCACCTTCTCTGACTTCTTGCATGACAGAAGCCACTGCACTTGATCCAGCAGTCCCTGCCACTGGCTCCTGGCTTACACTGAAGATGCACCTTCTCATCAGTCAGCAATGGAAAATTCACAACACGCCCTGGGCAAACCACTTGCCTATTTCATTCACTTTCTGCGCAAATTACTAGCCTGAGGCTGCTTGGTTTCAGTTTCAAGCCACTGCATTCCATTGCTTTTTATTTTTTCATCCAGTAAATATATATATATATGTATATATGTATATATATATATATAAAAGGGCTCTTTCCTACCAAACAAATATATCCGTGGATCTGATATGTTGCTGGTCCGGTACAAAGGGAAGAGAAGGCTCCAGTAAGAACTAAGCCTCAGATTTCTGTTGTGAACACAGATCAGCCACAATGAAGGTATAATGCAGGCCCCTTGCCACATGCTTAGTGTTATCAGCCCTCCTTGGCCCTTCAAGTCACTTGGCTTTCTGGCATCACAACAACAGCCTAGAAAAACAGTGAGTTTTTGCATTTCTTTGACTTAATTAAAAGCCCCACCAAAAAATCAGATGGCATTCAGAAATCACACTCTGCCAACAAGATGAGAGCACGTTCCCCTTGGGCTTGCATATTTGTTTTTTTTTTTTTTTTTTACACATTGGAAATAAATCTCATGTAATGTACCATAACACAACAAAAGGATGGCTTCTTCTTAACAAATATTCATTTGAAACTGCGCTCAGGCCCCATGCATGCTAAAATATATTTCTTGCAGCAGTGTTCCAGCAAAAGTGATTGCTAATTCCGAAACTCAAATTAAACCTAACAGAGCTTGAAGGCTGGGGCTGACATGTATTCCCTCTCTTCTGACAGACAACAAGAGCTTTTAGCATGCTCGTGCACGTGTGTGTGCTTAATTACATTGTTTAACATATCCAGAATAATTTAGCAACCAGACTGAAGAAAATAATACACTTAACTACATTTTCCTTCCAGGCGTAACTTCATCAGCTTTGTGTCTGAGCGCACATGTGCGCAGATAACGTGAGCTCTATCTCTCGAGCACGCTGTGTAACAGCCCCCAGGGCCACCCAGGGCCAGCTAGCTCCACGGTCCCACGCTCTGCCAGCCGCTTCTTTTGGAGCTCTGAGCCCTGGCCACAGAGTGCTTCTACCTGGCTTTCGTTGGTGCAAGAGCAGTGGAGGAGAGCACGACAGTTTTTAAAGCAGAATGTCGCTTGTCTGAGTGGGGAACATCTTACAGGTGCTGAACTCTGAGAGAGAAAGGGGAAAAATCAAGCAATGGGGCTCAGATGCTCAGCCCTCGGGCTGCTCCGTGCCTTGAGACACGTGGGAAGAGGGAAGAGTTTCAAACAATCAGAAAAACTCATTCAGGCATACTGAAAAACACCGGAGGAAAGACAGAGAGAGACTGACTCTCAAGTAAGAAGGAAACTTTGTTCGGAAGGGGTTACCCATACATTTACTTTGTCCTGGGATCTCCTCCAAAACTTAAAACTTCCTTATCTGAATGGAGAAACAAATCGCACCCAGCTTTGCTCCCGCTGTTCCTTTTTGGTCCCTCCCTTCCTTCTCAGCAGAGATCCTTCTTGTTACTTGCCCAAGAGTAGTGAGTGACAAAGGATGCGGGAGGGAAGGGGAAAAACCGCAGAGGGAAGGAGGAAAAGAGGTGGGTTGTGACTACTAGAAGGAACAGGAAGGGAGAGGGAGTCTCTGAGGATATGATAGCAGAAAGGTTAGTGACCGCTGCAGAAACTAACCTGGAAACCCCAAGTACCTACTATTTTCTGCATTAAATAACTTAAAAGCCACTGGCAAAGGGTGTGTATTATCTCTCTCCAGCACTCGGTTACAAAAGATGTCAAGCCACTGCTATAATCAGGTACTCAGTGGTGGCAAATGCTCCTGACAGCTAACTACATTTTGCAAAAAGCGTTATGTCAGAGCACAGACATCATTTCCTTCAAAGGTTTCTGACATTTTTCACTGTGTAGGAAGTGTAAACAAGCAATTAGAAACGTGTCTACTTCATAACTGAACTATCTACCTTCCCCTCTCCCATTTTTTCCAAAACATTTCTGATACATGTTGGTTCAGCTGGGTTTCATACTTCAGGAAGACTGCTGAATTTGCATCAAACTCTATGAAAAACCCCAGAAAAAAACAAAAGGCCAACAGCCCTTCTTCCCCTGTTCCCTCTCAAATGCTCCAAAACATCACTATATTGAACCTCTGACACAATATGCTACAGTAATACGAGCTCTTTACCTTTAAGACCCTGTCGCTCATGTATGTGGGGCATTTTAAAAACTTTGGGGAGTCAGCTCCAGAATGGTCTTATAGTGAAGGACAGAGTGAACTTACTAGTTCCCACTGCACTCAGAGAAGAAACAAATGAGAGCACGCTGTTTCTCAGCGGCTTGCCCTCAGTGACAGCAAACTGCAGAGACAGAGCAGGGACCTGAACTTGGATGTCCCAAACCCTCCGGCAGATGGATAGTGGGTCCTTGTACATGAAGTGTTCAAAAGCCTTGAGCACTCCAAAAAAAAAAAAAAAAAAATCAAGACCAAAGACAGGCAAACCTTCTACAGATTGGTTTCCCAGTGGCATCTGATATGACCTTCTGCTCCAACTCGTCTATGAAGTACTCCTTTCTGGCTATTTATGAAGTCATTTTTCTGCATACGTAGCATATGACACTCCCCATTAACTTGTTTCTTCCTCATTTAACAGCAGCATACAGAAAATATAGAGTCCCCCTCCTCTTATGATCTCCACTCTCACCAGATCCAACTTCTTCCAACAACTTACCATTTTAATGTCAGGCCCATTGTAGGACAGCAAATTCATCTTTTCTTTCCCTACATGTAATGTTAAGAACGGGGACTGATTTATTCTGTCTCCCCAAGACAAATCCCTCTCAATGTTTCTGTGGTGCTTTTCCAGCACTATTCCTTGTATTTTGTCCGCTTTATCGTGTAATAAGTAAAACAGCAAAGTGATGTTTTACCTGCAATGCCTCCGGCAGAACTCTCCAGCCAAACCCAAGAGAGCTACAGATATGCTGGGATTATCTGTGCGATCCTTTATAGGGCTTCACCCCGCCTTTAGCAAACATAACCAGGTTGAATTCGAGTTCAAAGTCAAAACCAAACAACAGGACTTGGGTGTAATAGTCTTACACCACAGTATGTATATACACACACTTCTATTAGCCATGCAAAGTGAATTTATACCTAGCTGGACAGTTAAGCCTCCCCTGGCTTATTGTGGTTTCAGATGCAGTCATTCATAAGGGAAAACAGGTTTTGTTTGCACCTCCCACACTTTCACACAACCTGCTGTCCCCCTTACAGGAAAGGCAGACATGTTACTGGCACAGGCTGGCAGGACTCAGAGACGTGCTGTCAGAGCTGTGTGTCATTCTTTCTGCAGCAGTAAAAGAAGCATATGCTCTTAAGCCAATACCCATTAGCATTTACACTGGGCTCTTCTTCAAATATCATGTCAGTTTACTCACTTAGGTAGCTTGATTTATTTCCTCCATGACCGCCTGAGGAAGTACGGGTTATGTATATAATTAGAACATCTAGGGGACTGTCCTCTATTTTGCCAAATTAAAGAGTAACTAGCAGTGGTATGGGAAGGGGGAGTCTCTTTCATTTTGGAGAAGGCAAGCTGAGATAGCCTAAAGAGGCCCAAAATCCAGTGGAACGGTGTGTGGCATATTCTCTGGGACACGTTGCCTGGCAGCACTATTCCTACATCCCATAAACATATTTTTGAAAAAAAGCAGTAACGTGCCCAGTTCGGGGCTGCCCAATATCCGAGGGGCCCTGAAAGCACAGCAAGTTCAGCAGCAGGTCACCGCTCTGTGTAAATTCTCTGGGTAAATTAGAGCAAAACCCGCTCCAGAGAGTAAAACTGGTGCAGTTTTCCTTTGAGAGCTGCTTTCCACAACGGTTGCATAAATAAAAGCTGATTGCACCAGAATCAGGAGCAAAGATTTTCCCGAATGCTCATGTTGCTAGCTCATCTCACAGCAAGCGTGCTGTTAATTGCCTCCTCTCTGGGGAAATGACAGGTATGTTCCCCTCCAGGTATGGTGATTTATTGTCTGGAACTGATGCCTCTGCTTAAATGGTGGATTAACATGATTTAAGAAATACTCATTGCAGAGTTGATTAGAAAGCACCATCACCAGCCTGGCAGGGGATTTCAGTTATTGCAGCATGGCACCATTTTGAGCTTGTCAGCTTTCCTGCAAACGGCTGTGTGATATGTCCATTTTCACAGTGGTTCCAGAGAAGCAAACATAGAGGGCACCGGGATTTTATGTATAACAAGGAGCCTCTGGACTATATGCTCTTCTAGGTGTTTGTGGAAGCCTGTAGGAAAATATGGGAATTTAACAAAGCACAAGGCTTTGGGAGAGCAGGGCTGTTTTTTGCCTTGTTACCCTGTGAGATTTTGGCAGGTACAACATTGCCCTGACTTCAGGTTTGTTTTTACAGAGCAGGGATAGTAATCCAATGGAGGGTGGCTGTGCAGCTCAACCCACTCAGAAGCAAAAGTTGTTGAGGGATCACTGGAAACTGAAAACTGCTTCTACACAGCCAGTTACTTCCCCAGGGCTGCTAGACACACAAATAAAGAAAGCTCTTTATGCTTAAGAGAGGTGGCTGCTCTGCACTTTCTCCTCTGGTCTAAGGTGCACTAGCACCAAAGGGCAAGTACCAGGAGGTGCTGTTGGACACGTGCTTTCCGTGAAGCTAGCACAGCTTGCAAGATCTCAGCTGGCACCATGCAATTTCATGTACATGGGGATTTAATGGGTTGTTATTCCTTTCCACCCCAGAATAAAAATAAACTACATAAAATGTGACCTTCTTTTCAAAGAGACTTCAAACCGAATATATCTAACTTCTACCCCGTCGCCCAGCTGTGCTGAGGGCAGACTGCTGTTCTGCATAGCCAGCAGCCACCCTGAAGCAGTCTGGGTTTTGTCATATTTCCAAGGGGAAAAAGAACAGCATAACTTTGCCCAAGTAATCCTGGAAGCTTTGGCATGAAGAAAAGCAACTCTCCTCATACCACCCACTGGGCTTATGTGCTGAAGTATTGACTGCTGCCTTCTGCAACGTTTCAGATGTGTATCTTCTCATTTCTACTACTTTTACCCCTGTGAAGATCACATTCATTTTTAGCAGAGGTACTGCTAATTTACACTGTGGTAAATAAAAAACAGGCTGGAAATTTTTCCAAGGTAGCGAACACAGCTACCTTTTATGTTAGGAAAAAAAAAAAAAAAAAAAAGAATATTCTATCAATCACCTTCACATTTGTTGCAGCCACTTTGATTGGGTGTCCCACTGCTTTTGTGATTATGGGACTAATGGAAGAACACTACCAATTAGTTTCATTTACATGGTCATAATTTTCTATATTGGCCAAATGTTATAATTTATTTGCTCCTGTTAGCTATGATGCAGGGGAAAAAAAAAGTATACAATCTAGTTTGCTCTGTGTTTATGCACTCCAATCTCTGGCAGGATATGCCGTTTGAAAACACAAACTTTTATGACCATAAAACTTGTCAGGCAGATAGCAAAGACCTACTTCTGTATCTGTTTTTACCCAGCCCTTCTGTTTTTACCCAGCCCTCACTCACAAGCTGCCCCTTAACACAAATTAACCATGAGTTCAGTATTTTCCCCATATTCAGATGAGCATCATTTTGCTCCTAAATGAAGTACAACTGCTGTTGAAAGTGAAATGTGGTAGCTGCCTAACAGTACATAACGAATCTGCACAGCTAGATACCACTGCCTTTTGAGGGAGGGGGGATTTGGTGTGCATAATACTTCTCCGTGGAGCCATATTTTTAGGATAAGAATCCATTGACTTTGGAAGTACAGTAGGGATCCTTGAAGAATAAAAATGAAAATAATAAAGCAGACTGCTATCAACGCTCGTATTAGCTCTAGAATTGGTTAGAAATTTCCCAGTGGAATGTTTTTCCTTCAGAGAATGTCAATCTGTCAAACATGAAAGCCACTAGCAAAGAATTTTCACCATGAGGAAGAGACAATACATTTTCAATAATGCCACCAGGCTCCGTTTTGATTTTGGAATGGTCTCATCTTTTGCTTATGGAAAAAAAAAAAAACATTACTTCAGGAACCTCTCTGCATTATCTAAAAGATTTAACATATAGCATTAAAAAGTTTCTAAATATTATTGCAATAGCTCACTACATTCAGCCTGACAGTATTTTTCAGAATGTGCTTTCATGAGAAATTTCATATTTTGTTTTTCATTTGAATGAGGAACAGAATAAGAAAGCCTCCTGAATGTACTGAATGTCCTCAGAACTGAAAGCCTGATTTGGCCCCACAGCAGCTAGCACTGAAACCCTCCATAAAACTCTCTTGGCCCATCCTACCATCATCAGTGGTACCTAAACATGTCTTAAACAGAGCTGTCATGACATTGTCCTTGCAAGTGATATGGATACCCTTTCACCTGGTCATAGCACTGCTCTTGTGCTTTACCACACTTTGCTAGGAACTGCTCAGTAAGGTAAGTGCACTTCTCCCCTTCTCCCTGATGTGTCCCTCATTCCCCTTCAGAGGGATCTGAAGCTAGCTGGGGCAAGCCCTGATACTGTCACAGTGGAATTAAGACCATGTGGTGACTGGAAGTCAGACATACAGCATGCTTGCCTTATCTTGAAGAAGCCCTTGTGCAGCAGCAAGCATATTGCATGCTGCTGGTGTTAGACATCGCCCAAATATATGGCTTCAGTTAAATAATGATGAGAGAAAAGTAGAAACTGAATTTCTCAGACCAACACTCATCAGCAAACTCTTGGAAATGTTAAAAGTTATCAGGAAAAAAATGACAGTTAGCTGGTTTTGATGACCATGGGTTCATTTTCTCTTGATCCAACACAACTGACCTCGTCTGGTCATAACTCCCCCAAACACATACCTGCAACATACCTAGCAACTTAAAAATAGACTGTCTTGGAGGAATATGGAGAGTGTCCCAAGATACAGAAACCTGTTGGTAATGTCTGAAAAAGCATTCTTGGCCTCTAAGAATGATCTTGGCCATGAAAAGAGCCATTTCGTGGCCTTCTTTTTTTTTTTTTTTTTTTTTTTCTTTTTTTTTTCTTTTAAACAACATCAGCACTTGCCAGCAGCACAGGGTTGGGCAGTCTAAAAAAAGCAAACATTACAGCCAAAGTACAGTCATGGTTTCTCACCCTGATAACGCTGCAGCTGGGTATCTCTGTTTACTCATCTGACCGGCAGTAAGTAAAAAACAAGATCCCAGCTATAAAGGAGGCAGCTCTGCATATTCTTGAGGCTATACTGTGCAACATCCTCCTGCTCAGTGGTGTTTTATCAGATCAAAATGAAGGAGAACTTGACTCCTTATTTGAAATTTGTAAGTAGGAGAAAAAAGCCTTGAAGAAAAGCTCCAGACGAGTTGGCTCCAGCAAAACAGATAGCTGGGTTTTTGTTTGTTTGTTTGGTGTGTGTTGTGTTTTGTTGCTGAGGGCCTTGAAAAGGAAGTGTTTGTATTTATTTTCCAACCTGTTCCCACTCACCTATGGTGCATTGGGTACGTGTTCCAGTTCCCAAGCCAGCTCGTTACTTTAACCTTCCCTGCCTGGAGGAAGGCTCACACTACATGTTTGAGCAGCTTCAGAGCAGCTCCAGCGCTGAGCTCTTTTTTTCAGGTTGAAAGCCTCTTCTCGGAGCTGCACAGCTGCTCTCTTGGCTCTGCTCCACCACCACAGAACAATCAGGATTGGTATTGTATCTGAGGTATTAATTAAATACCTTAAACAGATAGATAAGCTGTTTAATAGTGCTCAGCACATGTAGGGAGAGCAGGATATCAGCACAGAGAATAGCATATGGTCCCTAGTGAACATTTCTGATACTTCTAATTGAGATTTCAACTAATACTTTTTCACGGTTATCTATATTATAATATGGATCAAGGAAACTCTTGACAGATTACATTTAACTTTCCCAGCCTAACTGCACAATAGTTCTAAACACCTGCTTCTTCTTCAGGGAGGAGGATGGGGAGGACTAAAGCCTATAAAACTTTTGTGGCCAAGCACAGGAGGCTGTGAGTAACAGTCATACAACCATAAACCACAGAAACATGGCCAAAATACAGAACAAGAATGTAAGGAGATGAGCAGAGTCTCAAGTGTTTTTTGTTTGTTTGTTTTTGTTTTTAAACAGGGGATCGCTTCTGTCAAAATGATTTTATCCAGTAATATGTGGAAAATACAAGGTAATGACCAAAGGTTTCCCACTTTTGGAGGGGACAAGGCGCAGCAAGCATAGTGGCACTCTTGGAAGTGGCTGTTCTTGATTGAGGTGAGCAGAACTGGTACACTATGCTGGGAAGTACCCCAAAAAGCTGGAAAATAGCCAAAATAGCCTGGAAAACAACATGATAGTGCCTCAGTTCATAGAATCTTAGAGTGGTTTGGGTTGGAAGGAACCTTAAACATCATGTAGTTCCAACCCCCCTGCCATGAGCAGGGGCACCTCCCAGCAGACCAGGCTGCCCAAAGCCCCATCCAGCCTGGCCTGAACACCTCCAGGGATGGGGCATCCACAGCTTCTCTGGGCAGCCTGTTCCCAGCCATTAGCTGAAGAATCATACTATGATGTGTTTGACCCAATATATGTCCTAGTGAGTGACAGAGAATGGTACTGAAGATAAAATATTGTGGGGTGTGATGGACTGGATTCCTGGGACTAAGAATTACCTTCTTCTCTGCTCCCTGTGCATACTCCTGCCAAAGCACTAGGAATGTTCCTGTTATCAATGGGCTACAGAAAGCACTGCAGTATCATACAAGGAAGTCACAGAGATAGGTTTCATGCTGAATAATTAGACTTTCACATAGAAAGAAGAGACTGCATTGCTGGGAGATACAAACTAAAACTGATATAGTATAGGCAGCCCATCTTGGAGTTTATTTGGGGCTGCACGTTGCTATTCATTATGTACCCAGTGCCCCATACAATAACACTTTGATTCCTGACTAGAGCTTCTAGGTACTCTAAAACAGTAATAATCCAAATCTAGGTAATCCAAACAGTAATAACAAACAATTACTCCATGTCAGATTGATGAATGATTAAGAACATTTACTGTGTTTTAACAATCAAGTATATACAAAACACAAGGAAACTGCAGAACAGTAAAACTTTGAACTGCCAGTTCAATTAGTAAATCAGTTATTTATTAGTGGCTTAGAGGTGAGTTAAGACTGTGTAATCTCATTCCCCAGTGAGCAATAAGTGACAAGCAGAGAGCAACAACTTGTCACTGCTCAAAGCAAACAGTGAAGTTGGTGACTGGGATGGGCAGGGCTGTTCCCCCACAAATTGTCAGTTTGAGCCGTGTGCTTGTGTCACAGTTTGAGCTGCCACACAGCCCTTGTGTTTGTGCCCCTCAAAAGTACAAAAAGAGAATTTTACCAGAGGAAACAGTCACAGAGAGAAAGTCTAAAGCAAAACTGGAAATCATTTACCTGGAAATGGAATTCCAGTCAATATCTCAAGAGTCTGCCACAAACATCAGAAAGTTTTGTTTCTCTAATCAGAGAGCACTGCAGGACTGCCCCCTCTCCTCAGGATCTAACCCAAAGGCCACCGAGGTGATGGAACAATTCAGCAATTATAATGAATCTTGGAGCACAGATCTGGGGGCAAGGCAGCCACATCACAAGCAAGCCACAGACATCAAAGCTTCATCCTGGTTATTAAAAACAAGAGGAGACACCAACGGCACGAGTTTGGTGCTAATGAAGAGTAGCACAGTACAGTTGTGCCCATACCACAAACCTTTTTTCTCCCCTCAAAAAAGGCATCTTGATCCAGGCTGACAGAGTACAGGCATCTGCAAGTGATCATCTAAAATGTAAATAACGTTTCTTCACTAAGGAAGGAGGACCTTTTCAGGTAGGACAACTTCAGTTTCAGAGCTGAAGAAAGGCATGAACACCTGAAAGTTTCCCCATTTGCTCTCTTCTCCAATTATATCAATAAGACCAACATAAGGTGTCTTCCTGCCAGCCTGACACTGCTTTAACACTTTTATCTCTCCTCTCTGGCCTCTGACACCTCACTAATCCCTGTCCTCACACTTGTATCTGTGCAAAGTCATAGAATCACAGAATCATTTGGGCTGGAAAAAAACATCAAGTCCAACCACTGACCTGACCTACCAAATCTCATCACCAAACCACGTCCATTAGTGCCACGTCCATGCACCTCTTCAATACCTCCAGGCATCAGGACTCCACCACTTCCCTGAGCAACCATTCCAATGCTTCACCATCCTCTCCATGAAGAAATTCTTTCTAATATCTAATCTAAACCTCCCTGGCATAATTAGAGGCCATGTCCTCATGTCCTATCACTTGTCAACTGAGAAAAAAGACCAAAAGCCTCCTCACTACAACCTCCTTTCAGGTAGCTGTTGAGAGCAATGACGTCTCCCTTCAACCTCTTCTTCTCCAGATTAAGCAACCCCAATTCCTTCAGCCGCTCCATATAAGCCTTATTTCCTGGTCCCTTCTCCATCTTCATTGCTCTTCTCTGCACATCATCAAGCACCTCAATATCTTCCCTGTAGCAGGACAGTTCAGCAAGGGCTGGGAATATCCTGGTTTCAATGACAAATCACTAGGCTGGCATGCAGTTGAAGTGGTTTGTAGTCCCCATTGTTTTTTTTAGGAATTATATTTCCTTGTTTTCAAAGACTTTTCCAGGCTCATGCTACTCTCGTTACTTTTCTACAAATGTGCTTCTAAACAATTTTACTGGCAAGAATACATTCAGAAATAGCATTCTAAGCAAACCTTTAGGCACAGAAAACAGATTCAGCATTGTGTAATCATGAGTTTCTACCACTTCAATGAAAAACAACAGGAATTTCCCACAGACAGATTGTGTCCCATCGAGTGCTGCGTCCAGGTTGTTGGTCTGCCGACCAGATGCAGAAAAATTCACTAAGAATAGTGCTTATTGGAGAAAGCATCGATAACAAATCATCCCACCTGACTGCTTTGCTGGAAAAGTGGACAAATGTGACAGATGCCAATGATTTTGCATAGGGAGTTTCTGCAAGATATTCATATATAGCAAAGCAATGCATGAATTGAAAAGCTTCCCATGTTGAAAGAAGCTGAAGGCAAGTCCATCATTATCATTTGACAATACATAGCCCACAGCTGTTTCTTCCTAACACTGGATTATATTCTTAAAGTATAGGCCAAATACTAAGGATTTTAATGATTTATCATTTTTAGTAGTACAAAACTTTCAAAGGTTGAACTCATTTTACTCAGAAAATAGAAACACATCAAGTAGCTTAATGCATTCAGACCAGCTAATCAACACATCAGCACAGCTAGGATTTTAAATCTCAAATACCTTCCTTGGAGCTGCCCATGGGCTGCAAAAATCATAAATCAGAAATGACTAGTGGTTGTATTCAGCAAATAATTTCAGACAGCAAATACAGTTAAGAATCGTGCAATCTGTCTGCAAGAAGATAAGAAACAATAAGAAGAGATTACTTTGTCCTTCTCTAGGAAATGATTTGTACTTTTAGGAAACCTTGGTTGTTTGTCTCCCAAGACACAGCCCTGATCAGCTGTGTAAGCCTGAGCCCAGTTCAGGACATGCTCTTAGCACTAATAGCAGTTGCCCAACAGAAACCAGGAAAGAGGTTGTATAAGCTATCATATTTATTTAACATGCATGCCCAAAACCTCTATCACTCCATCTTCTGTGTTTACTGAAGACATCAGGGAAAGAAACATCTGCTCCTGCACTAGCTGGCTGATCTCTCGGATGAACTGCACTTATAGCAATAATAAAGCATTGTGAGGGTTTTAAAATTAAATTTATTACAAGATTGGTATCAGACAGATTCGCACGCAGAGGATGCTTCTCAACAGGTGCCACACATGGTCCCTCCCTTCCCTGGCTCCTACACTCCCTGCCTGCTGCTCTCCCATATTACTCAACAGGAAGGTCTTTTGTCAGCCAAAATGCTGCATCCCACAACACACCAGCTCTTTCCCCAGGACAGCCCTGCCACAGGCACATCAGCACCTGGGGACTGTCCTCATGGCTTCCCCTCTCCATCCAGAAGGGAGCTCCTAACAGCACCATCATATTGCTTTCTAAGGACAGAAGGTGTTTTTTTGTTTACCTACCCATGTCCTATCTAATGCAACAGAGGACACACACGAGCTAGAGCAGAGGTGACTGTGTACGCTCTAGTCCTACATATGCATAGAACAAAGGTGTCCATATACACAGGTACCTGGAAAACTCCACCAAGGGAGGCTGCATGTGCAAAAACATCCGAGCCAAAACACGTGAGCACATGTGGACCACAGCACACCCACCAGAGCCAGCTCTGAACACCTTGCTCCTTGTCAAAGCACACCCGGCAGCTCTGACTCCTAAACATCTAGCATACCAACTCCCTTTTTCTCCTGCACCAATTGAACTAGAACAAAAAGAACCTGCCCTTCACTGTTGCTGGATCAGCCCCGCTCGGTGAAGCAGTTTGATGCCAGGTACAGATTTCTCTGATAGATGCACTCTAACCCATCAAGCTCTATTTTTCTGGCTTTTGTTGTTCCTGTTGTTTTGTTCATGGCTTTGCTAAGTTCTGCTGTGTCGTTGGGCAAGTAACTTGCACTGCAGTCAGTGCACATCATGCAGCGTTTTCACTAGAGTTCAGTACAACTTCTAACATTTATCATTGTAATAGCCTAATGAAGGTGAGATGTAATTAGAAAGGGTGCCAGCTGGAATATGGAGTTTGTTTTACAATTATCTATACAGCAGGTAACCACTGGCACAGAACGGTGCCTTTTAAAAAGCTGATAATAGGTGGCATAAATGTTCATCATTAGGTGACTTAAAGTGACCCTAAGCCATGTTCTGTAATTGCTGCCTTCCTAAGCACTTGAAAGCAAGCATGAAAATATTAAGGCCATCCCAAGGTAGTTTTTCCAACCAATGGAGACGGTTCATATCCATGCAACCAAGCCCATATAACTGTCACTTTAACATCATTCCTGCTTGCAGAGTGATCAGCAGTGATTTTGCTTGAGTGATTTTTGTCTATGTAAGCAAACTCAAATGAATATAACAATAATAAGAACTCCCCACAGAGCGATTGCCATGGCAAAGAAAAAAAAAAGTCTTCAGAAACACACACGTAACCTTTCTGATTACACATACACGACAGAAAAACAAAATCGCTGAGAATTAAAAGCTGGTTGGGAAGTTGCATTTCTCCCTATTTTACTCAAAATCAGTGTTCATGCTCAGGGTAAAGTAAGTCTTCGGCATTTGCCAGGATGGCTAACCCTTATTTAAGGCAGAATGTCTAAAGGCACAAAGAATACTGTTACTGGATAATGATCTCCTGCTGCTAAATAAATACCATGGTCTGTTGCTTGATGGATGTCATACACTAATGATGTCTAATGGTGCTGTTAACAGACAGCTTAATGCTGAGTAGGAGAGGCTGGATTCAGGCAGTCAGAAGCCTCCTGAGCCCAACCACCACAATACAAAGGATGACTCTCTCTTAAAGATCTAAACTTGTCTCTGGGCATCAGATTGTAGTTCTAATTCATGCAGTCTCTGAGGGGCAGCCAGATTCCTGGAAGAGCAATAACTTCAGAGTAACAAGCCCTTTGTTCAGCAGAATGGAAGAGTGGACTTTGATATTTATCTAGTATCATGAGTCAATAACCTGTTGTCAGACGGATGCCCGTACATTACCCAAAAATGGATTTTAATTTAGTGCAGGAGACTGACAAGAGGTAGCACTGAAAACAGTAGCTCAGAAAGTCAGAAGCAGCAAAGATACAGCCTACAGCCATAACAGTTTAGGTTTTGTTCAGGCTTGCTGTAAATTGAAAGCAAAGAAACTTGCACCTGCATATGGTACATTCGGTTCCATTTGGTTCATCATGATAGGGTTCTCCAAAGGTCTTACGAAGCTGAGGCCAGCACCTGTTACTGGATTTGCACAGACAGCCTCCCCACTGCAGATGCAGCAGGGTGTTTGATGAGGGTAGCTTTGTACAACACTCAAAAAGTGCTGCTAGCAGCTTATCAGGTGACAATGCCATCTCTAGTCCACCATCTAACATCTTCATCAGACAGCAGGAAGCACTCTGGTCTTCCAGAAGCACCATCCAAAGGGCTATGAAGTGATCAATTTTCTGCATTATGTGACCAGCCAGGCTATTATGTCAGCAGGCTTTTTGAAGCCCACTTTTAATTAGGTAAGCATTGATGATAAGCCTCCTGATACACACTCCCAGCCTGGTCTTCATTTCCTGACCTAAATGACTTGGATATCAGTTCCAGGTGAGATTTACTGACAACTCCTGAGTACACATGGTGACATCTGAATTCAATTTATGAAGCTCCTTAAACTGCTGGTTTGGAGACCCAATTCTAGCTTCTCTGTTTTTGCATAGCTATCCTGAGTTGCACAAAGAGGACATAAACAACAAACATTTCAGAGAGGTGCCATTTTACACTTGCCTTGCAGGGCTTTAGGTGCCCTCCCAGGGAAGAAGTAACAGCTCAGGTTCTCTCTATCTGCCAGTTAACTGAACACAGTTCTTTGATATCCTCTGAAGATAATCTTCCTGCTTATAGTTATGTTGGAGCAGACAATGGGGGACCTGTCATTTAGGGATCATGTATTTTATTTTCTGTGTAGACATCTCATACAAGAGAAGCAACATGAATTGCCCCTCCAGTTGAGAGCCTGGCTGCAGAAGTGAGAGTCTGCTATGATGCCATGTGATGACAGTGATGGCTCAGAGAAAGTGATGCTGCTAATTGCAGCAATTAAACAGTAATGACATAATTAATGTAAAAATTATGCATGGCTAAAATCCCAGCTATCAGAGTGCAAGAAGTATTTACCATTCCAGTTGAGATGATACCAAATCTGCTCTTACGACTTGATTGTGAATGGTGGTTATGGAGAATTTAGGGAACAGTAACAGACCACGTTAAGTAATGGAACAGCCTGATGGGAAGGCAAGGAAAGAGAAAAGGACATTAAATTTAATTGCACAAATTGAGCAATACAAGTGAGGAGAACCAAAATAGTCTTGCTATATTTCAGATCTGTGCCCCAGACCAATTACAAACCTTATGCCCCACAGTCCTGTTGCATGGACTGGCTCCAGTTTCCAGCACATCCAAATAGATGTTTGGCGCTTCCCCTGTCCAAATACATGACAAGAAACAGGACCAGAAAAGTCAATTGGTTCATTTTACTTTTTACAAAGCAACCTTTGGAGAAAGCAAGTTTTAAGACCTGTGTTAATTCTAAATAACCTGCATCTCACACTGCCAGTCTAGTGTATTAACAAATCCCCAAATTAAGAGATGAAGAAAATGAATTGTAAGTGACATTATGAATAGTTAAGGAATCTGTATATTTCTGAAACTTCAGAAATCAGGTCTTCCTAGATAGCTGGGTAAAAAAATAAAAGGGGGGGAGAGTAGGAGGGTAGGGGGAAGAGGTGAACATAGTCTGTCATGTTTATTCCATGGCTGCCTCAGCTCTCAGCTCATTCTGTAGGTTGGCTTCTAAATTTTGAAAATCTGCCTTGTTGTATTTCAAGCTTTCTTTCATCAGGGCAATTAGGAGAATATGCTAAAAATATGCTGAGAAAGCCTTATAAATTGCAAAAAGATGTTTTGGTGATGATTAAAGCCAATTGTGACAGCCCATGAAAGCAGACGGTCACATCAATCAGACTGCTGTGCCCAGCAACTCTTCCCCATATTTAGACCAAAAGATTATTGCTATAATTGCCATTTTGAATGTGCAGCAGTAGCAGAACTGCAAAACAAATGAGTAGAGTTCCTTGGCTGTGCTTAAGTTAAGAGGGTTGTATGTTCACTGGGCCAATAGAAATACTTTGGACCTGGAAAACTGGGCTGAAGACATAGCCAGCCCCCAAGCCTTTCCCACAAATCCACCTTGAAACACTGCTATATTAAGTACTAGCCTTCTGGATCTGCATTATTTATGCTTCCTACTGGGTACCATAATGTAGCGATAAATGAAACCAAGTTGTTTGCTGTGTATTACCATATGTTTTACTGATTGGTCTTCCTATGGACAAGGAAAGCAGTCTCAAGGAAAAGGGAAGGACTCTGAGCAATCTCTAGGCTAAAAATACAAAGTGCACATTAGAAGGTAGTTTGAGTTTCTAGTGCAGAGTTTTGTTGTATGTTTTTTGTACCCTGGCCCATAGGCAATCTCTTTTAACCAATTTCTCTGTTCTGTACCCACAATCATAAAATCATTCAGGTTGAAAAAGACCTCTAAGATCATCTAGTCCAACCTTTAACCTAGTACTGACAAGTCTACCACTAAACCATGCTATGAAGTTTTAAATCTACACATTTCTTGAAGACTTCCAGGGATGGTGGCTCAACCACTTCCCAGGGCAGCCTATTCCAGTGCCACACAACCCCTTCAGTAAACAAGTTTATCCTAATAGAAAACCCTATGTGTTCATGCAAGCATGCAATACATTGATCAAGTGGCGTTATGGTTGTACTTAGCTTGGTGTCCAAGGAGGGCTAACGGTATTCCATTTAGATTGTGGAATCTACTGCTTAATGATAAATACACGCCTGACATTGTTAAATGACAGCCTGATTCTAATAAACCCCATGCTGATCTGTTTGTTTGTTTGTTAGAGTGGGCGATTCATCTTCTTGTGCTGTTAAAACTTTAGTTGGAGTTATAGACAACATGAATCAGACACAATCAGCACGTCCCCTGCTGGTTTGCTCACATCCTACCTGTTAACAAAATGCTGACTAGTTTTCTCCTCACATTGCAGATCTTATTATTAATTGATTTCATTATTAATTGCTCTTACGACTTGTGAGGACTCTTCAAGGCACACACATAAGGGATGCACATGGTCTATAGCAAAAGACTTCCGTGCATATGCTTCTCCCAGGCCACTCAGTATCAAGTTGTAATCCCTTTGTGTTGCTGAGCAAAGTGCCTGCAGCCACGCTGACTTTATGAGAATGAACTGAGTGCTGTATTTTTTTTCCTTGTTTTCCTACCAGAAAGCAAGAAGGGGGGTGGCAGGGCGGAGCGGGAACGGAGGGAAGATCACATTATCTTCAAATCTAATTATGGTTTCAATAGCTCCTGAGGATTTGGCTTCATGAAGCTGTTCATAAATTCTTCCTTGTCATCATGCCCGCTAATACTTTGCTCTCATGTTCTTGATAAGGGCTTGAGTCATTTTAAATTAGTTGATAATACACCAACAAATAGGCTGTGGGATGCACCAGACAGCCAAGTGCCCTAGAAAGAGCAGCCTCTGAGGAATGACTTGAAGCTGCCTGAGCAGGCCTGGCCTCTCCTTCCGTGAGGGTCTCACTGCGGGGAAATGGGCTCCCACCAGCTCTGCTGATATCATCAGCTTCCTCAGGAATGTGTGTTATACCAGGAAGCTGTAACATAGGCAAGGTATGCACAGCACGCCTCCAGGAATCCTCCACAAGGTTTTACAATAAGCCTGGGAAGACCCTAAGGGTCTTATGGGCACCCTGGACATCTCCGAAGGCCCCGGCACAGCCATGGATAGAGTAGGGCCGTGTTTGAACACACAGGAAACAAGATTTAGAAATGGAAAAATTAAAATAGCTCAGGGCTGGTCATTTAAGTGTCAGACTGGATAGCTCGTAGTTCCTTTACGCTCATCCATCCACCCCCTCACAGCTGCTGCTATTGTTATTTGTAACAAAAAGCTGAAGTCAGGTTAAGGTCGTGTTCCTTTTCTTCCCCCAGTCCAGTTACTTCTTAAGAAATCCAGTTGAAGCATCACAGATTTTTCCTTTCCCTTCTGGATGTTTACACTTTCAGGCATCTTTTGAGAAGAACAATTAGTTCTCACAAAACATGGATATGGGACCATCCATTTTCACAGCTGCAAGCAGGCAAACCAGTAGAAGCTTTCCTCTCTGCCATTGAAGGTAAAAAGCACGGCAGCGAACATCACCCTGCCCCTTGCAGAACGACCAGTGCCTGCCCCAGGCTGGGTCAGCCAGGGTCTTTTTTCCAGTTGCCTCAGGGAGAACCTGAGATGGCATCTACCACTAGGAGTCCATCTGCTCCTCTTTGGGGATAACTGCTATGTGTTCATGAACCAACCGTTTCGGCCTAGCCTTGACACTCCTGCCACGGACAAAAGGCAACACAAGACCCACTAAAACATATGCAGCCTTGCCTCAGCTGAGTCTAGCAGCCTTGTACTGAGGGGAAAGGGGATGATACCAGACAGGAGTTGCAGTGCAAATGCACCTGTATCTCTGGCACCAAGGCCCCCATACCTCTTAAATACCTAACCACTAGATGTTAACAGACACCAGGGAAACCCATTACAAAAGACTAAGAGGGTTGGGCAACAGGGGGGCAGACACTGTCCTGTTTTTTTTCTTCCTTGTTGCTTTTGCCTTTAAAGCATACATTCTGTTTTGCTGTTCTCTCTGCAGGCTGGCTACCAGAATACCTAAAAAGACAGCGACCAGTCAAGGTGGATGGAATACCATTGTATACTGGAAGACTGTAAGGATGGAATTATCCATACTGGAAGAATAGGCTCTAAGACAAAATTATTAACTGATGGCATGAGGAGGGGAGAAGATACTGTGTCTGTCCAGAGAAAAAAGCAAGGTGCACGTGTGACCCTCCAGAGACACCATTTACTAACTGGCAGCCCAGTGGAATCTCACAGACCAATTTGCTGATTCCTCCTGAATGCAGCAGGAGCAGCCTGGCATCTTGCTCACTAGTTAACCCCTCAAAGCAGTCAGATCTGACTTGCCTTGGTCATATGCTCTGAGTTACACTGCCAGGCATCATGAGTCTCTGTAATGTCACATGGGAATATGAGACACCTGTCCTGAATCAAAGCAGATAGCCTTATCTCATTTCAGAGCCAACTCATGGTTGGGTAGAGATTAGATTGGCTGTAAGAAATTCCTGTTATTGTGCAACTTATTATTCATGGCAGGGTGAAAATGGCTTCAAAGGTGATCCTATGTACTCTAAAGGATATCTTCTTATATCTAACATACATTATACGAACCAAATTGTTTTTTTTGCTTCAAGCACCCCTGTGCAGAAAAAAAAAAAATCAATTTCAAGTTGCAGTGACTGTGATCTTTCAAGCTAAACATCCATTGCAAACATACTATGTGTTTGGCAATGCAAAGCTGAAGATGTGACAAGTGATACACAAGTCAACGTATGTGCTGTATCCAGATCAAGGTTTGACCTCCAAGGTACTGAATAATCCACTGCCCCTCTAACAACAGTTTCACTAACAGAAGCAAAAATATGTTGTAATGCAATAAGCAAATTTATTTTAGCCCCTACATCGTTCTAGGGCAGCTATTTTAAGTCATTGGATTGGTTGGCCTTAAACATAAAAAGACCTGAAAGTGCAGAGTGCCCTCATTTGTGCACCCCATTTGTGCACCCCATTTGCCCTCTGGCACCACTTGTGCCTGTCAGACCAGCTGCCAGTACTTCCTACTAGTGCTAAACCTCCAGAAAACTCTCTTTCAGCTCAGCTAGTGCACAACCTTCCCCAGCGCCACTCTCCAAGGATTACTACGAAGGTGAAACCAGCCTCAAGATGAGGATTAGCAGCACTGTTCAACGCTAAAACAGGCTCACACAACTTCTCCTATCTCTCCTGCAGAGACAAACAGATAGATGGGTGTACTGGGGCTGGTTGGGATGGAGTTAACTTTCCCTGCAGCAGCCCATACAGTGCTTCCTCTGCACTTCCACATGGCTTTTGCTTGTTGGTTTTTTGTCCATTTGTTTGTTTGTTTTTCCCTTTTCCCCTTTCCCTTTAGTTAAATTAATTAATAATAATTTTCCCTTGAAAATTATTTTTCCTTTAATTAAATTATCCTTATCTGAACCTGTGAGTTGTTTCTTTCCTTTTCTTCTTCCCCTCCTCTTCTGAGGAGGGAGAGTGAGAGAGTGGCTGTGGTGGAGTCCAACTGACCGGCAAGGTAAAACCACCACAATGGGTTGTTGTGTGTCTCCATGGTCAGAGCTAGTTTGGAGCATGCAGTGCATATTTAATACATGATACGAGCAGTAGCAGTGCTGAGCCACATGCTCTTTTCAGTGAGAAAAGCAAGGGCTGAGGGGACTTTGTTCTGGTGCTCCGTTACAAATCATGGTGCAGCTGTGAATTACTGGGGCTGGATTTGGAGCTCACTTGTACAAAGCACAGCCAGCACAGCCCATGGCCAGGTTATGCTTCCAGTTTGCAGAGGAGCCTGGCAGAGCATTAACGCGCTTGTGTGCTCCAAGTGTCCTCACAGAGGAGTCTCTGCTGCAGCAAAGACAGCTACTACTCTGCAGGGAAAGCAACCCTTTCCCTCACAAAGGGTAAAACTAAGAAATTTTAAAACTAAGACTTGTATCTACCTGACCTTTAGGTGGGAGTTTGCTTCTTCATGCTTTTCTCAGCTTGAGCAGTAGAAACAGGCTAGCCAGGACACTTCTGTCTGTAATCAGCTTACAGCACAAGGTAGGAAAGCTTGGGCCACAGGAACTGCAGAAAAAAAAAAAGTATGCTAACAATCAATGCGTGTGTTCACAGTGAAGATCTCTTTTTTTCCACCTTTCTCTTAAAAATGCACTTAAGCACATTTCTGCTTGACTCCATAACCTGTGGCCTTGGAACAGCCCTGATTTTGCAACATTCATCTTTTATTTCGTGTATCGGGTTACATATAAGCTTTCACTTTCCCTTTTTTCCCCTCCTTCCTAGGTTGGTTGGTTGATTTTACAATTGAATTTCACAGTATGGTAGCAATGTCTTGTCTTGTCACTTCGTTCTCATAAATCACCAAAAAAATGAGACATTAGTTGTTGCAGTGGACAGTCCAACCTTGAAGCTCTGTCTGTTTTTTTCTTTATACATCACACACATCTTGGATTTCCTTAGCGCCCAAGTAATACCAGAGAAAACAAAGTATCCCCTACATTGCAGAAGCAACACAGTTACCTGCAATTTTACACGTTTTTTTTTTTCATCAGCTCCAAGCTAAGATGCAGCTCAACTTGAAACTTAATCAGACTCGATTAGAGAGGAAGTAGCTTGTAACGTTTTTATTCTTACAGGGTTCTTACAGGCACTTCCAGTGAGAAACAGAAGAGTGGACATGCAGAAAACACCTGTAAACCTGGAACCACTAGATTTCATGCCTTACGTCTCAGTGTAGGCTGGACACCCATACCAGATATGTAAACAGGCACCTAAAACTGGGGCTGGAATGATCACTCAAATTAAGTTAGACAGAAAATTAATGAGCTACAGTTTCACCTGCCGCATGTGTACATTACTAGCACCTTGTGACGTTTGATGTTGCATCATTTGCCTCTTCTGCAAACAATTCCAGCCCACAGCTTTTCATTAAAGCTTTTAAGATCTGAGCAGCATCGGTCCTATTGCAGTTGTGATCAGAGTCCCAGCCATGAAGAAGACAAGCCTGCTGCACTACAGAGACTGCTTTGCTTAGGGCAGTGTGGTGTGCTGAACCCTGCTGGCAACTAAGAAGGATGTGGGACTATTAGAGCAGGTGCAGAGGGGTCCACAAAGATGATCTGGAGCACCTCTCCTACAAAGAAAGGCTGAGAGAGCTGGGGCTGTTTGGCCTACAGAGGAGAAGGCTCTGGGGTGACCTCATTGCAGCTTTTCAGTACTTGAAGGGACTCACTAAAAAGATGGAGAGTGACTCTGCTCAATCAGATACTGACAGGACAAGGAGAAATGGTTTTAAACTAAAAGAGGGGAGATTCAGATTAGAGGTTAGGAGGAAATTCTTCACTCAGAGGGTGGTGAGGCACTGGAACAGGTTGCCCAGAAAGGTTGTGGATGCCCCATCCCTGGAGGTGTTCAAGGCCAGGTTAGATGAGGCCCTGGGCAACCTGATCTAGTGGGTGGCATCCCTGCCTATGGCAAGGAGGCTGGAACTAGATGATCCTTGAGGTCCTTTCCAACCCAGGCCATTCTGTGATTTCATGACTGCTGCCTGTCTTACACTAGTCCTTCAAGTCTTCATCAATCAGCCCCGTTTTCCTGATGCCACACTGAATGATTAAAGAAGTTTGAGTTCAACTTCCTTCTGTTTACTAATAATTTACTACATCTGCATGTTGTAAGCTGAGGTTCCAACCATTGATGCTTTGTGTTTTTCTTATGGTACGGTGCTGGCACAGAGAGGATGAGCACAAAGTAATTGGAAATCAGCAAAGTAGGAACTGTAAGACTTCCCCCAGCCCAACTAAAAACATGTTTTTTTGTTTGTTTGTTTGTTTTCCATTGGAACATGGATCTCCTTTGGAAAGGGAGGGGAAGGCTAAGGTGCTTTTTGTTGTGTTGGCATAGCCTTGCTTGGCTCATTAACAGGCAGTAGATGTTCTAGACCTGAGTTTCCTGCTGAGTCTAATTTTTGCAGGGGATTTCCCCAAGGCACAAGAAGTGACTTATCATAATAAAAGATAATAAAGCCTGTCACAAAACTCAATGTCCAAGATTAGAACCATATTTCCTAATTTATTTTCTATTTGTTCAAATCAATGCAAAAACATTACCAAAAAGCATTACTACCTAATGACGCTAGGGCTTAAGAGGTAGAGACATAGGAGCCCATCTAGATATACTTATGAAAGGTCAAGTATATCAGTTCACAGCGTCATAATAAATGTCTAGGGAGGTAACAAAGCAAAAACGTTCATCTGTCTCCAGTGCATTTTAATAAGTTAAATAAAATTAAAAGTGTGAGTTGGATTTCAGTAGCAGTTAACCTTTCCCTTGACACAATGCAGGATCTTTTTTTTAGTGATGCTAAGCAGATTTGCTAAATGCCATATTGGGGCTAGCTCAGGAAACTACCAGTTCATTGTTGCCTTGTATTAAGCTTCCCAGGAGGCGGGGTGATACCTCAGGCTTCCCCCAAAACACTGCTCATTCACAGGGCTAATCTCACTTCCTCGACCATGAAACATGCTGTAGTCCAAGGGTTATGCCAACAGACACGTAAGACACAGTCACCTGCAGCTCCCTAGGTTTGTTAGGTACGTGGCTGCTTTTGGGCCTCCAGGGCAGATGCATTCCACAGTGTAGCAGGGGATCACGGTGTGCAAAGCGTTTCCTAATTCAGGGTTCAGGTCTCCAGCTACAGGGAGTGCCTGAGCCTGTTGCTGCCAGTGATGGGTGACAGAGATACTGCCTGCCTGAGGTGTAAGCAGGTGCAGGATCTGATCAGCCTTGTCACAGAGCTCAGGGAGGAGGTGGAGAGATTAGGGACTATCTGGGAGTGTGAGCAGGAGTTAGACCGGTGGAGAAGCTCCGTGCTGTGCCTGTGAGTAAGGCACTGGCTGGATGGCTGGGCCCAGAGAGTGGCAGTGAATGGAGTAAAATCCAGCTGGTGACCAGTCACCAGTGGTGTTCCCCAGGGGTTGGTGTTCAGGCCCATCCTCCTTAATATCTTTATTGATTATTTGGATTTGGAGGGAATTGAGTGCACCTTCAGTAAGTTTGCAGATGACACCAAGTTGGGGGGAAGTGTTGATCTGCCAGAGGGTAGGAAGGCCCTGCAGTGGGATCTGGACAGGTTGGGTTGATGGGCAGAGGCCAAGGGGATAAGGTTCAACATGGCCAAGTGCCAGGTCCTGCACTTTGGCCACAACCACCCCATGTAGCGCTACAGGCCTGGGGCAGAGTGGCTGGAAAGCTTTTCAGAGGAAAAGGATTTGGGGGTGCTGGTTGATGCTCACCCAAACATGAGCCACAGGGTGTGCCCACTGGGTGCTGGACTTCAAAACTGAAGCCAAGGTGTCCAGTTAAAGGCTAGGTCAGCTGCAATGCAGCAGCATTTTGTCTCTTGATGTTCAGGATCAAAGCACCAGCTACTTGGCAAACCGAGGCTGCAGGCATGGCACAGGTTTGAACATGTTAAGCTGTAAGCTCTTGAGAGGTGATTTCCCTTGCTAACACTAGACAGGGAATTGTTAGAGCATGGCTGTCATCATCAGTGTGAAAAGTAAATGTGGTATTTGTGGTTCAATTAAATAGGAGCCCAGGGTCACTTCCCTGCCTTGTGGAATGGATCCCTTTCATTTTAAGTGCTTCCCTTTTCCTTTGCAAAGTGGTGACATGGAAACTATGCAATATCCCACCATGAAATGTTAACTTACTCACAATTACTCACATCACAATTGTAATTGTAATCACCACAGCACAAAGAAAGCATACCCTGCAACATTTTGTAAATAGTTAAGCTGGTTCTGCCTTTAAAGCCAGGGAGATTTACACATACACCTTTCTCCTAGTGCAAAGGGAGGAGAAACTGAAGCAGTAAAATTCTGAAAGCCAGCAATTTATTCAAGAAGGCATTCTGAAAGCACTTGAAGGCTCAAAGGTTTCAAAATCTTATGGTATTTTACCTAAAGTTTGTAGCACAGGGACCAAAGGACAGGATTTTCATTAAACCCTAAGGCTTTTAGAGGCACAAACTGTGTGTGGTTTTTTTTTTCAAGTCAGGAGTCCTGTGAAATTTCTCTTCAAGAGCTGTTACCACACAAAAGCTGTATGTGCTGTATGATCTTCATGCTCCACCACCTGTTACCTGCTGCCATGGTGGGATCTGCTCTGAAGGGCAGGTTTCTCCTACCTTAAGGCCTCTTCTGAGGTCTTCTGTCCTTTTCACCTTTGGCAGTCACATAGCCATAGCACCTGACATGATCTCTAATTAGTAATTTATCTCCAAAACCCAAGGAAATCATTTCTGCCAAGTCTACCTATGTTGAAAGACACTGGGAGAGACCTCGGTATCTCTACTCTCAGGTGCAACTGGGAGTTGCTAAACCCTTTCTTCAGTACTTCAAAAGATACCTGGAAGACAAAACCAGGCAATTCCTTTACCTATCCTTTCTCCTTTCTCAGAGCAGTCTCCTGTTCCTTCGGTAGCAGCACTTCATGGGAGTCCCCTCTTCCATAGTCTGGAAATTGAGAAACACAAAGATGACACAATTATCTTTAATTGCTGAAAATATTACTTTTTATGGAAGAAGAGTTAAAATTTTACTTATTCCAGGTTGTTTGAAGCAGTGGGAGAAACATAATGAGATTGTAAGGGAGTTTTCAGTGACTGAGGCTCAACCATGTCCTTCAGAAATGAAAAATAATAATGTTACTGCTGCTCCTCCCAGCTTCACAGAGGTTTGTTTCCTTGAATCTCACAAACTGAATCCTCTGTTTGCTTGGACTTCAGAGATTCAACACCCCCATACACAGTACAGAGGTGGTCAACTCTGTTACCCGACAGCTAGATCCTGGCCATAACCATAAGTGACGGCCCTGTCTATGTACATACACGCCCACGCATTGGATACAAATTTGAATGTGCAACACAGCTCTACCCATGCTGTCTGCAGAAGACAAATTCAATCACAGCAATAAAAAGTGCAAGATAACTCAGCATTTTCCACTTGATCCCAGGTGCTGTTTCTTCGCATCCCTTAGCGCTTCCCTCCTCATGCACCTGCCTCATTCCCCAAAGCTATTGACATGCTTGCTTTTTTGAGTCCAAGTCTCCTTTTGGTGTCCTAGGTTCTTCTATCTGTGCTTCCAGTGAGATTAATAAATATTGTACACACAGAACTTCTGCAGGGCCCACCACAGGAACCCCGAGTGTCCCTCTAAAACATTACATTTTGGTTTCTTGCCATCCCTTCTTTTTGAACATATGACTGCCAACAGAACAATAGCAGCTACATGCTTTGCAATCAACATCCATTGTTCAACCTGCAGCACTGTGTCCTCCTTTTTATTTGAGTGATTCTTCTGTTCCATAATACACAAGGACCCCAATGGTTTTGTGTGTGAGTGCTATCAGGTGCATCTCAGCTGTGTGTAGCAAGTCTCAGTGCCCGGCCCAGCTGGGTAAGTCCTCAAGCAGGTCAAGACATCACCATGTCCCAGCGCTGACTCATGGCTGTGCTCTCACAAGGATTGATGACAAGCTCTTTGGTATTCTCGTTCGAGTCCCCAGTCATCTCAGTGTCCAAACAGAAGCGTGAAGCTATGTGCTCAATGTGTGACCCAACTTTACCCCATCGCTGCAGAGAGACATACAGAAGAGGAGAAACATGAGTAGACAAGCCCCCTTCTCTTTATGCTTTTACTACACTGGTTCAGCATCAAGAGACAGCCATCACCACAGCTTTGTGGCCTGATGCTGGGAAGTACAGGCCTCCCCCAGCCTACATCATGCAGAGCACATGCTGAACATTTTTCCATCTGAAACACACTCATTTAAGCTCAGCCTCTGTTTGGCATCAGAAAGTGAGTATATTACTAACAGCTTTTTCCCCAGGTCACTGGTTCAAATGTCAGCTCAATGATTAACTGCCGATAAATGTTAGCAACTGCCAGCTGACTGGCAGCCATGTGGACTAAATTGCCAGTTTCACTTTGACTTCTGCAGATAAGTATCCAGATCACCACTTGCACTAATAGACATCCTTACCAACACATTCATTTAAGAGGCAAAGGGCTAACAGGCCAGAGTCTGTGCTTCCAGACAGACTGTGCTTCCCAGACGATGTCAAAGCACACCAGCAATTCTATGATTCTATATTACGCTGAAAGAAAGGGAACTTCAAAGAAAATGGGGTGACAAAGAAAGGGCTCACCTGCTTGTTGTCACCTTCTTTGCAAGGTGACAGGAGCACCTGGGAACCAGGGAAAAGGGTGTACACAGACAAGCACAGCTGCTGCTGACGGACTTGGTGGTTGTACGTGTACGTCCATTCCTGCAAAGAGGAATAAAAGAAAGATGTGGTGAAAAATCAGGGATGATTCTTGATATTCCTATACCTGGAAAGCAAACACTGGCTTGGATCCTGACCCCTATGAAACCAAGCACAAATCTCATTGACTTCAAGAGGCACCAGGACAGGTCACTAGGGATGCTTCAAGCCTGGGGAACCACACGGGAGACTGGCCACCAGCATGATGTAACCCCATTTACTGTAAAACTTTGAGCCCTACCCATCAGCCAATTGCTCACCCTTTCTATTATGTATTCATCTAGCTGGACATTTTCTCCAGAAGGATACTGTGAGAAATAGTATTGAAAGCTTTGCTGAAATCCAAAAAGATTGCATCAACTGCCTTCCCTTGGTCAGCTAGACAGGTGACATTGTCTTAAAAGGAAATTAATTTCATTAAGCAGTGAACAGATGTTGGCTGTGACTGATGACTGCATCAACCTTCAGGTGTTTTCAGTAACTCCCATAGTTTTCTCCATAATTTTACCAGGCACTGAAGAGAGACCAACAGGCCTGTAATTACCATGGTCTTCTTTCTTGCCCTTCTTGAAAACTGGAATAACACTTGCCACCTTCCAGTCAACTGGGACCTCTGGGACCAGATACCCAAGCCCATTGAAAAAATTTGAAAGAGGTCTCTCATTGAGGGGATTTTCTTGACCTCTGTAACCTGCTTGCTTCACTGAAGCACCTCACAGAGGACTGCTCCTCCCAGAGGTTCTCTATGCTTTTTTCCAGGCCATGCCCTGTTCATGCAATCCCCTTGTTCACACTGTCTCAAGGCAGGACCATCCTCTCATTCAGCAAAGGTCCATGGAATAGGCGGGGTGGTGGTAACATCTCCTAAGCTCTTCACCATAAGAAGTGAGGCCCACAAAGCTAAATATATGCATCAGTTCAACAGCTGATGTTGGATCCTCCCTCCTTGCCCCAGGCTGTCCTGCTACTGTTTTATCTAAACTGAACGATTTTCAGAAGGCTCTTCTATTTCAACAGAATGGCTTTTTATGGAAGCCAGTCCTGCTGAAAATGTTTTTATCTAGTTCTAGTTTTATCTTGTCCCTTTTCAGCCCTACATGAAAGCCTGAGAAAATGATACATAAAATTGAGAAAGTCTGAAAAAAGGGCTCTTGAACACCACAGAATCGATGAAAAGCTTTGAGTTAAAATAAAGGCAAATGGCCATACAAATTTTTATCTTACCCTACTTTTTATCTTATTTGTGTTAGTTGGGATGAAAAATTCTGCTTTTTCCCCCCCCAGGAGAAACTACTTCATCTTCTAAACCCTGGCACATCAAATACTCCCGTGGCCAGCATAGCAGTAACAATGGCAGAGCCTTGCACCCCAGGGGTTGTGGTGAACTGAGCAGCCCCAGGGTCCTCCTAAGAGAGACCTTTAAGGAGCTAACATGGCTCCAGGGCTGCAGGCTGGCCTGTAGATGCCAGCAGGGTTATAAGCTGACCGCTGACACCAAGGAAAAACAGACAGATGAGGTGAAACTGAGATCAGTGTTTCTTGCCTTTTCAAAGACAAAACAGCTTTTGCTGAAATGGCGGTGGAGTGAGGAGGAAGAGGGTGGGCTGGGAAAGCAGAACTACCAGCTGCACACCACAAGCAGCAATGCTCTCAGTCCCCTTCCTCTGAAGCTCCAGCTAGTACTAACCCACACCCGAGGCTTGTGACTATTTTTCAAGAATTTAGCATCATTCAAGCAGGCACCTGTCACTGCTACTCAGCATCATTCAGAAATGCTGAAACTATTTTAAAATGTGACCTTCAGCCTGGCATAGTAGCCTCTCAGCCTAGCAAGGAGCAGCTTGATACAAGCCCAGTGTTATGTGACAGAACAGTACATGCTCCACTGCCAAACAAGAGGTCAGCTGTACCCTAAAGCCATGGTAGCAGCCAGAGAAAAAAATGTTTCTGAAGAAGCCAGGAACAACTTCAGCACTTATTACTACTTTCTTAACATCACAGAGAAAGAGTTCTCAAGACTGTTAGCGTGTGACTGCATGGGTCATCTAAGGATACCCAACCACTCCACTCATCAAAAGGCCCTGGGGTGCAATGTGGGCTCAGGTAGATCTCAGGAGAGGGAAAGAAAAGTGCAAAGGGTTTCTGTGGCAGTCCAAGTGCAGAAGTGACACTGCTGCCGGCCAGCCCACTGCTCTGTCAGCTCAGCCCAGCTACAAGCCCTGCCATTTCCTAAACCTTTCCCTCCACAGCAACAGCTCTGCAAGTTTCGTTTTTGAATCCCAGTGGCCCCAAAATGGAAAACATAAAAAGACTATACTTTTGAATTTGCTAACCCCCTGTCACTGGTGTTTATGCTGGGAACAATTTTCCCTTTTCAACACTCCCCAGAGAGAGCCATTTTTTTGCTAACTTTCTGTCATTTCTTCAGGGCCTGTTTTGTCATACTAGCCACCAAGGATAGCCACTGGTTTGGCACTTTTGGGCTCTCCTGCTGGGCCATAACCAGGCCTCTTCACTATGCCTACTCTACCACAGAGGAGCAGGGGCTACAATGGCCTCAGTGGTCCTGCAGCGTAGAGGCTTGTCACAGCATAAAATCCCTGGAGAACCCACAGCAAGATGTGACTTCAGTATATTGAAAGTCAAGGTTATTGCTGTTCTTACATCAAATATGAAACCAAGCAACATTTGGGACTGCTGCATACTCCATCCTACACAGCCTAGTGATCATAAAATCATAGAATCAGTCAGGTTGGAAAAGACCTCTAAGATCATCTAGTCCAACCTTTAACCTAGTGCTGACAAGTCCACCACTAAACCATGCTATTAAGTTCTACACCTACACATTTCTTGAAGACCTCCAGGGATGGTGGCTCAACCACTTCTCTAGGCAGCCTATTCCACTGCCACACAACTCCTTCAGTAAACAAATTTCTCCTAATATCCAACCTAAACCTCCCTTGGCACAACTCGAGGTCATTGTCTCTTGTCTTAACACTTGATGCTTGGGTAAGAGTCCAATCCCCACCTCAATTACCTTAAGGTAATTGTAAAGTGCCGTAAGGTCTCCCCTGAGCCTCCTCTTCTCCAGACTAAACAACCCCAGCTCCCTCAGCCGCTCCTCACAGGACTTGTGCTCCAGGCCCTTCACCAGCTTTGTAGCCCTTCTCTGGACATGCTCCAGGGCCTCGATGTCCTTCTTGCAGTGAGGGTCCCAAAGCTGAACACAGTGCTCAAGGTGCAGCCTCACCAGAGCAGAGTACAGGTGTATGATCACTTCCCTAGTCCTGCTGATCACACTATTTCTGATACAAGCCAGGATGTTGTCGGCCTTCTTGGCCACCCAGGCACATTGCCAGCTCATGTTCATTAACCAGTCTCCTTAACAGGCCAAAGTCTGTCCTCTGGATGTCCAGGGTGGCAGTTCTGCTAACCCCCGTCCTTACTTTTCCAAGAGTCAAAAACCATTAATTTATGATCGCTGTGTCCAAGACGACCTCCAACCTTCACATCACCCACAAGTCCTCACCTATCCCCTTCTGAAGAGTTTGTAGCCATCCATTGCTTGATTATAGCCCCCATGTCATGCCTAAATTTAAGTAGTCTTGAAACAATTGTACAATTAAAATATAAGCTGCTAACCACAATGATAATTTAAACACACTACTTCCATCTGGAATGTTCTCTGTGGCTTACAAGTACTTCTTCAGAAAGAAACAGAAGGATGAACGGGATAAAAATGTTCTCTGTTCCCATTTGGTGGTCTGTCTGTATTGCATTTTTCTGTTCTGCTGCAGAATTACACTGACTGCACTCCTGGACATGCACAAGAAATGTAGTTGCCATCCAGTGGAAAGCAAACAGCAGCAAAGTCAGAATGTGAAGATGTAAAAGTTCATGGCATGAAAAGTTCTGATTTTTTTTTCCCACTAAAATGTCAAAAGAAAATGTGTTTGATGGGAATAAAACAATCCAACTTGGTGGCATGGCATTTCACATTGTAATATATCACAAAATTGGTATCTCAAGAAAGACCAATGCCACTTCATTTTGAAACAGTATTTCAAAATACTTCAAGCATTATTTTCCATTCTGATTTTCCCAAAAAGATTTTTTAAAACATTCCATCGATTGGAAGTTACAATTTTCACTATTTTTTTCCTTTCCTTCAGCAAAGCTGCCCTGCAAAACATGATGACCTGTTCTCATTAGCTCACTTCTCTTGCTGTTTGTGTAAAAAGTCCACATAGCACTAGAAGAAAGAAAAAGAATTCTAAAACCTGGAAACCAGGTACATTGTAAGAAGTTTGATTATGTTGCACTTGCAGTTATATTCACTATATTTCCTGAAATTACTAAAATTTAAATAGTCTTTTTTGTCGGTTTGTTGGTTTTTTTTTTTTTTTTTTTACCAGACTGTAACATACTATTTTAGTGACTAAAGGCAGGCATTCAATCGCATGTGAAACAGATGCATGTAACGACATGCTTTGTTTGCACATCCAGATTAGGGAAATTTTCAGCAACATCTTCAGGCTGGGCTTTATATATGCACCTGGTTTGAATGTTTAACCATGAGGGTTAAGTATGTAAAGTCAAGTGGAAGTAAGCATACCGTTGCCTATTTTGTGGCACGCCAAAAAAAAAAAAAAAAAAAAAAAAAGCAAGTGATTGTTATCCTCCCTTCTTATAAATGGGAAAGGTGAGAGAATGCACTGACATGCCCAAAATCACAAAGGGAGCCTGAAGCAAAGGCAGGTTTTTGAAGCTACATCCTCGGTGTCCTGCTCCAGTAACTCCACAGTAAGGCACATATGCCAGCTCTCAGCTCTAACATTTCCTAGAATATGCTTTTGAAAACACATGCTGATTCATATCGCCTTTTTTTTTTTTGCCTCAGATTGAAAAAGCAAGATCATCCTCATTAAATCCTCAATAGTTTAATGGGCAATTGAGAGAACACAGACTATGAAGTTATAAATACCATTGCAATTCAGAGCATTTTGAAAGAAATAAGGCTGAAAGATGAGAGAAAATTATAGTTCTCTTTGTCTTTCTCTGATCTCTGCAGATGGGCAGCAGTAAGAGCTCAGTGCAGACTAGCACAGAGGTAAGTGGTCCGGCTTGTACTGGGGCTCTGGCACCAGTCCCTGCTGCTGCCCAGGGCCTCTACTGAGGTGAGGAGGTTAAACTACATGCTCCCTCAGGAAAGGGACTGGCAGCAGGGTAACCCTCTAGCAGAACTTTAGCAAACTTCGGAAATCACCTTGAAGCTGCACCAGAGCCTGCAACTCCAGCCTTCTCACCTGTGCTGTTGCTGTTGTCCCTTTGCTGTTGATGCAAGGATTTAAGCTCAAGATGGGCAACTCTTGGACTTCAGACTGGCGTGACTCCAGGCAACTCTGCCTTTGTCTGATCATCCCAGTCTGATATAGCAATTCCTTGGGAATCCTGTGGAGGAAAAAAAAAAATCATCCCTGCTCTCCCCAGGCACGTAGTGTACTCCCAGGGAGGCTCAGTGGGGTGAGGAGGGTGTTGCCGTGCCAGTTCACATTCAGGAAATGAGCAGCAATATCTATTTCAGTATCAAACCACTGCAAGCAGTGCATGGCCAGGGACATTGCAGAAGCAGCACTCACAGATGGATCGGCAGCCTTTATAAGGGGAAAGAATAAATAACTGTACAAGGCAAATAGAGAAGCAAGGAACAGACTGTGAGCAGGCTGAAGGTCAGCCTTCAGCTCACAGAAGTGGGAAACTTTATAACAAACTGCCGCACAGTTCTGGCATTCCTTTTCAGTGCCGCTGCACAATGCCATGCATGGTGAAAAAAGAGAAGATGGCTATAAATCATTCTTACTCTGCGACTCTGCACTCAGCCATTGCACCAGCAGGTCCCTCCAAAACTTGTGCACCCTTTCTGCTCCTCCTGGTAGCAATTAAGGTAATGGATGCACTGGTTCCTGGAGTAATTTGGTGACTAAAAGGGGTCTGCACAAAAGCAGCCGTGGACGTGCATATTAAGCAAAGCACTAGACTACGAGTAAGGCAGAGTCACCTGAATACAGGTCATAAACTCCTAGCATAGACACTCTAATAACAACGAGGTCTTGTGTCACAGAGAACCATGGCCAGGACTGCTTATGGAAAGCAGGATCACAAATGAACTACGTCACACTGCGAATGAGCAGTGTTTAAAAAAAAATCACAAATGCACAAAATTTGCCATGCTCTGCTGTGAAGAGAAGGTGTCAGTGTCTCTGGGTAGGAGGAGATGTGGAGACTGGAGGGGCAAAGAAAACGTGTCTGGTAACAGGGACGGGGCATTCCCCTGGAGATCCAACATCCATACCGGAGTTCGGGATAAACGTTCTCCAGGTACCACTTGAAGCTATGGCACTTCAGCCTTTTCCGCAACTCCACTCTGCTCTGGATGCTGGGGAGAGAAAATACAGTGGAGTGATAATGGAGATTATGAGAGTCAAACCCAAGGCACCAAAACCCAACAGAAATGAACAGACAGCAAACACTAGAGCATCAGCAGGGCTGTTTCCTGCTGTCTTCTACATAAGCTTGGTTGATTGCTTTGATCTCTGAGTTTTTTGGAGGTCTCACCTGTAAAATGCCATGATTTGGCATATTGCAATATTGAGAATATTGCCATTTTAACACAGAGTCTGGAGTTTAGGAGTTGAAAAGGTTTGTGAAAAATCATAGCCATTTAAAAATGATTAGTAACAAATGTATGCTATATACTATATGCAATAAAAGCCTTAATTTATGTACTAGGAAATTAATATATACTATTATAAGTTACTCTTTGTTTATAGTACTATAGAAGACCTTGATTCACAGGAGCACTTAAACATACCTTTAAGTCACTAGAAATTAATCACATGGTGATATACGTTTTTCTTACATTAATCAGGGCTAAACTGCTGAGGTGTCATGCTGTATAGAGTGACATCTCCCTAACTCCAGCTCCCGTTTGGGTCAGCCTCTACCCATGGAGTGGGTATGACCTCCAGTACCTTCCCTTTGCATAGCTTATCTTCTCTCCACCCTCATTCACATATTGAGCAGGACAGAGCAACTACTTCATACCACTCTGACAGATGGGAAGTGGATATGAATTCAGTGGAAACAGGTTAATCTCTAAGATTTCAATTTATTTATCCTGGAAATGGAAGAGTAGCCAGAATGAATTTCAGTTTGGATTTGAACTCTGCTATTCTCCAATGGAAACATTCTAAGGAAAGGAAGAGCATATAAAAATGAGAAAATAATACAAATACATACAATCCTCCTGACATGGAGACATTTCTGACTGTTCAAATGATGAATAGAAAACTACATCAATATTAAGCACTTGCTCCTTTCCATTAAATCCTTACTAGGTCAAAAATCTGATGATTTTCATGACACTCAGCTGCCAGCAAGATCTCTGGACTCTCCCCCCAAATTCAGCTCTGGTACCTACTTGTACTAACCCTACGGATAGGACATGGGCAGAGGAGGTTTCCATTTCCCTCACCTAGACTTAGTTTACTCATCAGGACAAAGTAGCATCACATATAAACTTCCATTTTATATTGCTGTGCTTGTAGCTTCTGACTGCCGTTAGCATTTAACTGAGTGTTACTGCAGAAGCAATGCAGGCGGGTTTCCACGGCAGGGTGACAGACAGCACCACGAAATCCAGCTGCAGCTGGCAGGACACGGGCAGCAGGGAGGGCACTTACTTTCCACAGGGTCTCCCCTGGGCCGCAGGACGGGCTGCATAGTAGTACTGCTTGAACTCATCCATCCACACCTCCGCCGTGCGCTTGGTGTTTCTGAAGGAGGCAACAAAAGACAAATGAAGCAAACGAAGCCTCTAAGGGGACACCCACACTTTCTATGTATCAGCTATTCCAACTCCCTCTCCTTCCATTCTCTGCTTGGTCTTTGTCTTCACCCAATCCACCTTTAAGCCTGTCGAGCCCTCGGTATAAAATTCTTCCTCCTCCCCATTAGTCCAGGCACCAGACACAGGATGTCACAGCTTGGGCAGGGAATTCACTATCTTCAGCTCGGCTGGATGTTTTGCATCCACCATACTCAGAAGCATAGCTTCTCTTAAGTGCCATCTCCCAGGCAGGCCAGGGTTTTATATAGTGGATAGGATGGAGATCTGAAGAGCAGTGCAATATTTCCCAAATGTTAAAGCCAAGTATTTCATTTGTTTCCCTCCTGTAGGGGCTGTTCTACTTGGCACCCCTGGATTTCACTGGGACAAATCTCTGCACAGGTTTATGAACTTCAGGAGATTCTCAGTTAACTTCAGATGGCCATAATTCTCCTTGCAAATGACTTTGTTTCTCAGTGCTAATCCTCCCACCTCTGGTCAGGTAGTCCTGCCCAAGCCACTGCCTCCCAGAAGAGGATAATCCAAACACGAACCCAGCTTGATGTTGGATCCTGAACTGTGTCTCACACTAAGTGTGAGGCGGTGTGGAAAAAAGTCATTATCTGGCTGAAAAGCAGAGATTTTTTTGTTAATATCTCTGTTACAGAGATACTATGGAGCATCAGGTTGACAGAAGCTGCTTCTCCACCCAGTCTATATACTATATTAAGTTTAAGCCTGAGAGATACCATAAGGTTAATCAAAACCCAGCTCCTAATACCTATGATAAGTTTATCCAGACCGCTTTTCAATCCCTTGCTGCTTTGTAGTGCTTCCCATGGTCTAAGTGCTCTTGTTCAAGAGATGCGTCAGTCACAGTGTCTATGTCTGGACATAGCCTTCCCCAAAGCTGAAGGTATTCCAGACTGCCCTCCTGTTCTTGGGTTTATGGGAACAAATGCCAAGGCTTGCACCTGGGTGTTGATTCAGGCCTACATAAAGTCCACGTCCCAGTCTTTTTTTGCAGGAGCCTTATTTCACTATTAAAAGCAAAAGCCTCCTGTGGTGTCTCTCAGATTTGTGCCCTCCTCCTTGATGCCAGCAACATACTGTGCCCCTCTACACCATCTTTTTGAAGTGTCTTCGGTGACCCTGAAGTTTCCCTCCTGTCCCCCACAGTGTGGCTGGAAATGTTGTGTTAGGTATAACCAAGAGGTGTAATTTACACTCTCCCATTTCACTGTCACACTCAAAGCATGAGGAAACTGCAGAGAGCCCAAGACAGTGGCAACCCCACTGCAAGCCCTTAGGCCCTCACAAATTCTGTTGGCTCACTGAAACACCAGGAAATTCACTCTAAAAGGAACACCTGTTGCGTGAGCATATACAAATGCAGTTTATCTGGGAAACAACCCTGCGTTAAGTATAAATGCCCCCAGTGTCTTTCTCTGTCATTTACTTAAAAGACAACCTTTAGCCTAGCACTCAAATAAAAAGGAGAAGCTCCCTCCTGACTTTGCCAGCTGCTCCCATCATCCTTTCCCCTACGTCACCTGCTTTTTTCCAGGATCATGGCCCATTTCAGCTGCTCATTGCAGTACCCAGTTTGGTCCCTGTTCCTGGGTGTAGGGCCAGGTCCCCTTCAGCTGGGACATCCTGGCAGCTCCCTCAGTGCCCCTCCAGTGAGGTGCAGCCCATCACCACGCCTGCCCAATCACTCTGCCAAAAGGCACCACAAACCATATTTTCTGATTCAACTAAGTCACGCTCAGCCCCAGGCTAAGGCTACTGCATACTGATAGACATGGCTGGCACCCTGAATTCAGGGCATTATAAACGTTTTCTGATGACCTTAGCATCGAAAACATTTGTTGTTGCAGTAGCTAGGGCTCAGGGAGCTAAAGGGCTCATCCCTTCATTTCTGTGGTGATGAAAGGCACCGCATTAAGTATTCTACCTCTGTCATATTCTTGACACTATAGAAATCCTAAGGGAGACAGTTGTACTGGCCTGCTTTGGCTCAGGAAATTCATACCCATAGGTATGTCACAATTTTTCAACCCAACTCTCCTACTCGCCTCCCTGCAAGGGCAGCAGCTTGTTCTGCTTCACAAAAACAAAGCAAATCCAGAACACCCACTTGATGTATGTATTGGCGTTCCCCTCTGGAAAGACATATGGATGTTTCTTCCGGAAGACATGTCCAACACGGCTGCAGGGGATGATTTCCAGGCTACCTCCACACATCCACACACGGAAAGAGATTTCTACAAGAGAGGCAGCTTCAGCATGTTGTGTTTCTGCCCTACAGCAGGCTGGATCCCCGTGTTACCTCTCATCTCATCTCATCCTCTGCCACATTAAACAGGGGTAAATCAATTACTAGAGGGGCACAACTCCTGTAAAAATGTGTTTCAAAGCTTCTTGTGATCTGTTTAAAGTTAACACACTTGAAACCTGTCTATAGCATGGCAGGACCTATCACACTGGTGAGAGTGAGACATTGAGTAAGTCCCTTTACATAAGTCCTGCTCACGGCACACAACCACCCATGCAGTTTTTTAAGCATTTCTGCACTGGCTGCTTTAGAGCTGTTTCCCTACAAGGGGCTGCCAAGTTTACCAAGAGAGGCCATGAGCTCTGCTTTTTGATGGTGGCAGCAGTCATTATCTTTATGAAACTTTATGAACCTTTCTGTTCCCTCCAGCAGGGCAACATGCCTGCAGCACAATCCACAATTGACACCAGGGCTCTTGACAGGGAGCTGGATGAAATCACCAGCTCTGAGGTGGCACAGGCAGGCAGATCAGCTGCTCTAAGGGGTCTGTCTGGTCCCAGCAGCTGTAAAGATATGAATCTGCAGCTGTATCATCAGACAGTCATGCTTAGACAGAACCAGCATGGAAAAGAAATGAAATAAAAAGGAATGGTTTCTGCAGCTCTGTGCATCCTGTTTTATGAGCTGTTGGCAGCATAGATCTACATCTCTACTCCAAAACCACCAATTCCTTTTCACTGCTCCATCACGTTTAACTACAAGAGTCAGGCAGGAGGACGCCCATTGCTTTTGCCAGCTTGTGCCCCATGCACTGGCAGCAGTGGACAGAGAAGGCTTGGGAGGAAAAAGTATGGCAGGGAGGAGAAACATTTCTTTCCAGAATCCCCTTTCCTTCTTCCCAGGCAAAAGCTGCCACAGCCCCATCACTTCTCTAAGTGCTGGGTATGACCAGTGTGGATATTGTGTTGTCCTTTCCTCTCTGCAGGCCTTTCTGCTCGGGCAGGGAGAGAAGCAGTGACACACTACAACTGACCTGCACCGGATCCTAAGAAAAAGGTGAGCTGGGGTGATTTCCATGTGTTGTGAACTGGTGCTCGGGAGGCAGGGGATGCTAAGGAGCCTGAGCTCCCTGTGTCAGACATTGCATTCCCTGCAGGTCCTGCTCCAGCCCCAGCAGAGGTAATTAAAGCACAGGTTTCAGCAGGCAAGGCTGACCCACGGACCCATCCACAGGAGCACACAAACAAGGTCTCCAGACAGAGCTAAACACACCAGGAGGAAGAGAACCCAAGCACCATTAAAGGCACAGCATAGGGCCAGCTGACTACAAGGGATGTTTCCTTGCGGTTGGCCTTTTGCAAGCCACCCCAGGAGATACGAGCAGTGCGAGCATTCTGATCAACCTGGCCTCTTGCTGATAGCTCTTCTTATATGCAGGCAGCTCTTCATGTTTTAGACCCAGTGCAGCTGTGAGATTTCCCTCTATTCTGTCAGAGACCTTTCAAGAAGCTTTTATGAACAGAGTCGTGCAGCATCTCCCTGTGTGCTCAGCCAAGCCTGGCCTCCAGCCTCCGCAGAGAAGTCTAGGGCAAGGAACCGCTTCTGAGGTGTCAGATCTGTGAGGGTTTCACCTGACTAGTAGCAATGGTGATGAACCAGCAGACATCGCACATCCGCTCTTCTGGCACTGCTGCTAGCTGAGGTTTGCTCAAAGGATGGCTGTCAAGGTGTGATCTGGTGGGTCTTCCCCTCATGCCTAGAGGGCAGGCTGCTCTGGGACTGTTTGTCTCAGGAGGAGCCTGTGCTGGTTGCCATTAGAGAGCAACAAGCAGAGATGGACTGGGGGGCAGAGGCAGCACGTCTTCATTTCTAGTTGCCTTCTTAGATGCTTTGTTTGGACCCTTGGCTCAGCAGAGGAGGCGGGAAGGCTGCAGTGCCTGCTTGGTTTCCTCAGTGGAGCAGATGCTTTGGGTCAGACTGGTGGCTAGACACCCACCACAGAGAGAAAGTACGAGGGAGAGCAATCCAACTGAGCAATGAGATACAAATAAATAAAATATGCTGGAGGAAAAGGAGTGTGAAACAAACAACAGTGTCAGGCAGTGGATGGGTTACTGCAAAGTGGCAGCATCTGTTCCTTTGGATGGCTGACAGCACTGCTGTGTGTTAAGAAACGAGATTTTGCCTTCCTTGCTAGCCACGCTCCCCAGAGGTACAAACTATTATAGCCAGATTTGGATCTGCCTCCCTGCCATCAAGTGTCACCTCCTCCTTTCAGAGGCAGTCTATTGCTCTGACATGCAGCATCACTGCAGCTTCAGAGAGAACAGCCCAGCCTGATCCAGCTCAGCTTGACTCAGGGGACAAGGGACAGACTGCTACCTCTTTCATCTGCCCCATGAAGTTTGCATGCAGAAACACTCCTAATGCCCATCTGCCCTGTGATAACAGGCATGGGTGACTTAATTTAGGTAGGCTTAATTTTTTTCTACACCCAATGTTGTAGGGGAAAGCCTGGCAGGCTTCAGCCAGTCAGCAACAGAGGATAAGAAGCCCTGATACCTTGCCACCACTCCGCGGCGTGCCAATGGAGCTACTGATGCAGGTACTCTGCAAATTCAGGGAGGCATTGAAGCCTCAATTCATGGCTTTGAAGTGTTATCATTAGACATCAGACATCATGCCTTTGCTTTATTCTTGAGAAAATATAAGATCAGGAAGGAACAGAATGGTATGTGTGGTGCGCTCTCATCTGCTGGTAACACTGAAGATGAAAACTCTGCTGCTCAGGGCATTCCCCTGTAGAACACCAAAGTAGCGTGGAAGGCAGGGGGTCTTAGGCACCAGCCATTGCTCAATTCCCACCTGTCATGGCTGTAGAACTCTTCCTTACCTGAGACTGCAAGTTATGAATGTAACTGAGGGAAACCTTGCAGAGCTCTTGAAGCCAAGTCCGAAATGGCATCATATCCAACTGGCATGGCTCAGGAAAAAGAACCAACACCGCAAGGGTACAAAGAAGAAGGGTGACTCACCAAAGTTCTCCCCACCCCAGATGTCCATGGCATTGTCGTACTTCCCCAGGTGGTTGAACCAGGCTTTGTTGATCACAAACAGCCCCCCGGCAATGATGGGTGTCCTGCAGGGTTGGGGAGGGAAGAGGGGACACGTTCTCATTCAAATACTGCTGCAGCACCTGGTTGTGCAGAAGAAACTCCTCCCTTTGCCACTTCTTCCATCATCAGGACATTATCCGTGTATCTCTTTCTTACCAAAGAAGGACAACATGGCTCACAAAGCATCTAAACCTTTCTTTCAGTTGCCTCAGTATTTTCCTGTCAATCAGGAATTGTCTGGCACTTAATGACTGGCTAATGCACCCGTCAGCATAACTCCTACAAGCCCAAAAGTTCACAGCCCTGATTGTAGGCTTCAGCATCGAAAATGCACTTAACGCTTGGGGGTTATTCACATGATGGTACTCACACAGGCTTTTTTTTTTTTTGCCTGGAGCCAGCCTATTAAGAGCACCATTCTGTGGAGGAGGAGAAGGTAGAGCCAATACAGACGGGCTTTTAAAAAGTGATCACTAGCTGTGTGATCTTTATTTCAAAACAGGGCTATTTTTCATTCTTTGAATTAGGTAAGAAAAGCTGCACTGAGGTGGCACATGGGGGAGGGGAGGGCAGACCCAGAGGACAGCCAGTGAAAGCTCATGTTAACACCAGCATCCTCGGGACAAGCAGGGCTTTGCTCTCCTATAAGCTTGCTGGGACCCTGAGCACCCCAACACTGGGCCTTCTCCATGCCATACATCCCAGCACTTCCTGGCTGGGGGCACAGGGGCTCATTGTGAGACAAGCTGCCTGTCCTGCCCCATGATCCTTAGGTGCCTCTTTTCCCCTCTGGACTTACTTAATGGGTTTGGTAGGATCAAGTCGTTTGGCTTTCTGCTCTGGGGAAAGCTGCTCCCATTTGAAATGAAGGCTCCAGTCAAAACCTAAAACCAAAGTAGAGAAGTACCATGGGGAAATAAGAAATGGGTATGGATTAGCATGAAATGTAATCCCTCAGGCTACAGAATCAATGTTGGATGAAATATTTTCTCTACTTTTAAATGACTCAGGCCAATGGAGATAAAACTCTTGGGAGACAAATCAAATGACTAATGCATTTCATACTGCATACAAAAGAGAAACAACACACTGCATTACCATTGCAAAGCCAAGCACTCCAAAAGCAGGAGAAGTCAAAATTAAAGCTGCAGATGAAACCTTATCCTTGTAAGTCCTCTCCCATTGCACACAGATACACGCTCTCATGGATACTGCATGCTACAAATAGCACAGGCACACAGGCATACTAATAAACTCCAGAGCTGCATCCACCATTTGATGTCTGGACATCCCCAGTCTCCTCAGCAGCTGGGCTTTCAGTGCTGCAAAGGGTGGCTTTGACACAACCTTATATCCTAATGGATTGCTTTTGCCACTGTAGCAAACACCAATCCTCATGCCACACTTGTCTGTCTCTAAGCCAGCCTTAAAACAGCCCAGGGAGCACTAAGGAGTGCTAATGCCCTTTTTGCAAGACAGCTGGAGGGAGTAGTGCAGTGCAAAAGACACTGGCACCTTGGGCTGGTACACGCTCACACCACAGGATGGGGCCCGTGGTGCTCACTCACCACCTCTGAGGTCTGAGGAAGCTGCCACATAGGCAAAAGTGTCCAAGTTGATGATGTCAATAACGGGACTGACCACCCGGGTTGGATCCTGGAAAGCAGAAACAAAATGACCCATGACTTCAGGTCACACCATTCAGCAACCGACCAAAGGATGGCTCAAACTCCTGGATCCATCCAGCGGGGAAAACTTGTTCATGCTTCTCATGAACAAGTGCCCATCGCTGTCTCCTCCTCTGCTGTCACAACAGTTCAGCCCAGGAATAAAAGGGAGCAGCACCAAAGGGCAGAGGAGCCCAGGGACATGCCCCTAAGAGAGGCAGGGCAGCTGAGCACCTGAGTAAAGGACCGTGCACTGCTGGACCACCAAACTCGCTTCCCTTCCTGACTTGCTTTACCTGCAGACTCCTCCTCCTCAGATTGGATATGTGCTCAGCACCCAACTTGGCAGCAAACCCTCAGCTGGATGCAAACCTCTGTCTGTCTTCTGCATATTCATCAGAGTATTCCCCTTTCACCTCCCTTAAATGCCTTTAATTGAATTTCAAAAGTCAAACGACAAACAAGCATTTGAAATGACAGAGTGAAAACACAGCTGGTTAAGTAGTGCAACCACATTGTAAATGTTCAAATTAAGGTATACAGTTATAGTTTTGCCAAAGGCGTGAAATGGTTAAAGCAAAAAGAGCCAAGTTGTTGTTTTAAATAGTTGGTGGTGATTTGATTAACATCTTGTTATGGGCGAAGAGATTATACAAACAATTATGAACAAAAACAGGAGGAAGAGACTCTGACAGCATTTGCTGGTCTCTTATCTCCCTTTTCCTTTTCAAAAATCCCAAACTCCAATTATAGCTCAAACTTCAAGATTTTACCCTCACCAGATTAAATCCTTTTTCACAGTCATGAGGAGAAAAGCATCTGAGTACACACAGTCTTCCTCTCCCACTCTGAAAAGGTTTTGTTTCAGAAATTGCTCCTAACAAAAAAGTACTTGAGTGCAGCTAGAGGAAGCAGCAACTGAATACCATGAGCTGTTCTGGGCAGTTGGCTAGAGCTCAGGTTTTCCAAATAAGCATTACAAAACTTGGCAAAACTTCTTACAAGAAAGTCCCCTTTACCTTTTGGCTACCTAAAATATTGTAAAGGTTTGATTTTCAGCAGTACCACCTCTTCTGTGCCTGCCTCTCCCTGCCATGCAATGAGGACATTTATATTTACTCATCTTTCAGGACGGTGTTTCTGCACGTACTGGAACACAGTGCTGTTCCTATTATTTATTTTGAGTTAAGCACCACATCTTAAAATAGGCAGCCTCACCTTTCTGGTTTTCACTTTTCAATATGGGATATGTTCCCATGCCAGGGCATGCTAGTAACTACAACACCCAAATCATCAGACCTCTTTTACACAAAATTCTCAGAAATCTGAGAATTTCTCCAAGACACAGCTCAAAAACAAAACAAAACAATTACCATTATTATGAAACTAAACCAGCAACACAAAACTTTTTAAATGGTCCTAAAATCAAGCAACGTGTTTTAACATAAAAGGACCTTGAGCGCAGCTTGTCTCCCAGCTTTACGCCAGTCATGCATTCTTTCTAATGGTCAAGAAAAAGGGCAAGGTGAGATGGTAAAGTCTCTTGAGCACAGCCTGAAGGTGGCAGCAGTAACATTTCGTTCAGCTCAGTGATCAATATTTTAACCCCAACTAAAGGATAGGTACAGTGGGGCTGGGCAGGAGGAAACTAAGCACCTGCTGCATTTGTGAGCAGTTAAAAATAAAACAAGCAGGACTAAAAGGAAGCAAAGTGCATTTTCAGAAACACTCCCTGTGCTGGCCTGCCTTCCCAAGCTGGCTCCGAGACCCACGATGCCATCACTGCTGCCACAACGCATCAGAACTTCTGTAGAGATTCTGCATGTGGCGTCCACATTCAGCCACCCCACAGGCATTGAACTTGGGGCACGTTCCCAGAGTTGTGTGAGAAAGGAACTCTGCCTGCTTTTGAGTGGGGTTTCACAGCTCACATTCTCCTAATTTCAGAAGAGCTGCAATCGACAACCCAAAAATACCACTTTCATTACATTACCATTTACTAGCAACACCATGGGCCAACCTTCAAACCAAGGCTGGGACCTCCCCGGTGCTCTGGGTACCATCAGCACCAGCTTCCCTTGTCCACCACCAAGTGCCCTAACCTGGTGCTGCCTAGGTTTCTCCAGAACCCAATGCCTTGGCTTCTTTCCTTGCTTTACCTCTTTGCTCCTCAGCTGCCCCTTTTTCAACATAATTCACTAATTGTAAAATTAGTAACAAATACTAGCAGTCAGGAGCAAGAGGTGGAGTAGCAGTGGGGGAATGAGGTACAGCAAAGGGAACGTGCACCCACACTGGGCACCCTCTGCCATCCCCCCAGGTCACCAGCACAAGACTCCAACTAACTCAAGTGGCAAGGCGCTGCTGAGAGCCTCTGTGCATGTCAGGCCAGCATTTACACCAGTGAGAGGTGAGTGTCATTGTCTGCTCTGAAATCAGCAGAATTTAAATCCTATTAAATCAATTTATTAGTGGTTAATTTGCATGAAATTAAATTCGGCCCCTATTCAAGGAGGCATCACTCCTTTAAATCATCGGCACCGAGCATTTTATATAAGCCTAATTAAAAAGTCTGCTGGAGCACTGCCTGGTTATTCCCCTTTCAATGCTCAACCCATGCTTGCCAAGCCCTACTGCCCCAGGAGACACCTTGTCCCACTAGACTGCAATCTCCCACTTGCCTGCTGGGTTGAAGACCTGAAAAAGACACTTTGCACCCCAAAAGATCATCACTTCCTTATGCAGATGCCTGCGTGCAGTTGGTCACCCAACGGTGGTGATGGCTGTTAGGATGAAAGAGGGGATGAACATCAGCAACACATCCCCTAAGGGAGCACTCACCTCTTTAATGCGCTGCAGAAGTGGAAGCAGCCAGTCCTTGTTCACCTCACAGTGACTGTCTAGGAAGGTCAGGACTCCTGCTTGTGCCACATCTGCCCCTTGGATCCGGGACCGAATCAGACCTGCTCCGGGAAGCACCAAGTCAGCCACCAAGGTGTCTCGGTAATATCCCCCTGCAGCTTTTCAGAGGCTCCTTGCACACACTATGGGCTCTGACCCACCTGAATCCCACTCGGAAAAAGCATGGTTCAGGTTCATCACCTCTTCCCATCACTGCAGCCACGCCAACGGTTTTCCAAGGTCACCAAAGCAAATAAACGGCTCTACCAAGCTTAATGATTTATGGCACCTCTGCCAACCCTTAATTTGTGTAATTATTTCCTCTGTTACCTTCTGGGGCAAAGACAGGACTCAAAATGCTTACTCTTGCAGGTAATAAATCTAATGTAGATGCAACATGTTAGATGCTAACAGCATTCACAATGTCCCCAGAAGACAAGAGGGAACCTAAACACCTCTTTCACCTGCCCAGCACCACATATGGTTGCATGGGGCGAAGCCAATTCCTCGGTAAGACCATGGCTTCCAGTGTCCCCAGTCCCTGAATGGAATCCCAACAGCTCTTAGCAGAGAGTTGAGGTTGTAACTGTTTGGGGCCAGAATTATACCTTTCTTGGCCTGCCAGCTCGGGCACTGCTGACCTGCAGCTCAACAGGAACATATTTTCTACCAAGGAAAACAAGGACAAGGGGACAGTCCACTTTACACACAAGAGGACACGCTTTTTTGGGGGAGAGAGGATAGAATCTGTTTCAGTTCCCAGCCCTCTGTCATGTCTCCCTTTATCAGTACTTTACCAGGGCTTTTTCGGTGCACTCCCTCCACTGCCCCCACCACCACCACCTGCTCCACTCTCACACCTCCCACCACCTGTACGGGCCCATGGCACCTGGCTCTTACCTTCACGCTGTCTGTTCCGCAGGCATTTCACCTTGGGCAGCTTGGCCAACAAGCGGCAGTCATCAGCTTTGGAAGCGCAGAGGAAATCAATGTCACCTGGCAGCACTCAGGCAGCCACAGAAATAGTCCAGAGAAAAATTTGGAGTGGGGAGGGGACCCTGCTGTGGGGTGACCAGGCAGGTGGTACACAGTGGTTTTACCCCTCAGCTTATCAGGACAGACAGAGCAGCAGCTATCACAAAAGTGGTGTAAACCCAGGGCATTTACACAAAGAATAGTTGAATTGCACTATAAAGTCAGTGGAGAAAAAGAGTTCTGGCCTTTTGCACATTAATGCAAATGACTATTTGGGGTAACTACAGAGCATCGTGTAAGCCTGTGGTGGGGCTGGAGGCTCCTGAGGTGACCCGCATCAACCCTCCTAGCCTGACTTTCCCTCAGCAAATGGGAGGAGGACAGAGCACGAGCTGGGCTGGATGCATTGGCAAGAACATCCAACACAGCCCCTTTTCCACCACGTGCCCATCCTGCCACCTCCTCAGGCTCAAGCACATGCTCCTCTGCCCCAATCCCTCCTTCCAGCCCCTGCCTGCGCGTGCTCCTCTGAACGTATTCATCCTGGTTCAGCAGTCTTTGCATGTAGATGTATCATCATTCAGTATTTCATCACAATCTGTATGTGGAGCTGAGGTTATCTGTGTGCACCAGGGGAGTAAGGGTGGCAGAAGTTTGCTACATATATATCATAGAAAGTTGCTGGGAATAGCAGGAACCGGTGAGCATGTGCCATCTGTGTGCAGAACAACCGTGTCCCAGTGAACAAAAGGTCAAAAAGTTGGGCTCAATGATCCTTGTGGGTCCCCTCCAACTCAGGATACTCTACGGGGCTGACAGATGTGAGAAAAGAGACACCACTGGGACTGAGATAAAAGCACCAATTGCTTGGAGTGGGTTGCAAGGAAAAGCTGACCATATGTTTACACTGCATTATGCAAATGTATGTATTTTATGTAAATGTATGCAGAATATATTCCAGGAGGCTCAGACTGTCACAAGAAAGAAGAAGGGGCCAGATGTAAGACAGCTGAGAAGTGCTGATTTTGAGCAGCCAAGAGTTCCCAGACTTGCCTCGCCTGGCCTCCAGTGCACTGGAGTGGCTCCTAAGCTCACTGCCAACTCTGCAACCCCCTTTCCTGGTTTTGGTGACTCCCAATCCAGGCAGCAATGCCAGAGAGACAGACAAGAATTAGATCTGCTGTGAAATCTGTCCCTAGCATTCTCCAAGTCAGTGCCTATGTGTAATATCCAAGAGCAAGGTGTATATGTACTTTTTTCTTTAAAGCAAAAAATCTGGCTTGTTTTTCACATTTCCTAGTAAATATCTATATTTTGCAGCTCCTTGAAATGTGAGTTGCATGGACCTCTCAGTCTAGGTGTAGTTTTTTATTCTTTTTATGCCTAAAACAGGTTTTTTGAGCACTTACTCTCTGTACCTGCATCTTCCACTAGCTCATTCCATAAGATCTTTAGCTGAGGACAACCAGGGCCATTACCTGCAAGCCCTCAGAGATTCAACTACAGGCTTCTGCTGAAGATTGGACCTATTGATTTCACTTGAGTCATCCTATCAACCAGGAGCAAGTGGCAGGAGGATGTGGGCTGTGTCACATACAGTGCTATAGATGATGCCTTTCAGAAATTGGCAACTCATGCAGGAATTCCTATTCCTATTCCACTCCTGTTTACATTTGTGAAAATCAATGAGTGGTTTCTGGTTAACGCAGAAAGGATCACTTACGATCATCGCTGAAGTCATCCACCAGTATGATTTCATGGACGAGGTGCACTGGGGTGCGGTTCAGCACACTAAAGAACAGAGAGAAAAGCTGTGACAGAGCTTGACCAACCCAACAACCCAGCAAACAAGGTAGAAAATCCTGGGAACCAATTGCTGCAAAAGCACAGCCAGACTTGTATTTCCGTAAAGGATATATGAGAGAAGACCAAGAAGCCAGTCCCCCACCCCCTGTCCAGCAGTGCCCAGGTATCAGCTCTCTGCAGCCTGACCCAAGAACTGAGCACCTGATATTCTTGGGAAATAGGTGAGATTCACCCCTACGGCATTTGTGAGCAAAAGCAGAGCAGCCCATAAAGTCTGGAGGAAGAGGCTTCAGCAATCTGTACTGTGCACAAAGTTTCCTTTCCGTCACCCTTCCACCTCTCCTGGGGCTAATGACATGGTGTCCGCTGCCAGCAGGGCCAACACTGAGAAAATTACTCGGCTAAAACCCATCATTACAAGGCTCACAGCTGTGGCAGGATGACTGTTTTTATCAGTGAGCTGATTGTGCTTCAAAGGCTGCAGCGAGAATAAGAGCAGGTTGGAGCCTGCCTATTTGACAAAATAAAGAGGCTGGGTGACGTGGTCCACAGCTCCCCCCAGGGGTACAGCCACTGGGAAATGTGGCTGAAAGCTACAATCTCCTCTTAATTACAACACCGAGGTGGTTCTCTGTATTATGGAAGTGGCTGGACCTGTTCTTTCCCTCCCTCTCATAGCACAGACGTCAGCAGACCTCCACGTAGATATGTATAATCCTGCCCCAACAGAGGGTCAGGGCTGACTTCTTGAAGCAGAACCCTCGGGGCTTGGGTCAGCTGTCCCGGTGCTGTCCCCTCCCAGCTTCTTGTGCACCCCCAGCCTCCTCGCTGGCAGGGCACTATGAGAAGCTGACAAGTCCTTGGCTTAGCATAAGCATTGTTCAGCATGAATCACTGAGCTATCAACATTATTTTTCTCCTAAATCCAAAACACAGCACCTTATCAGCCAGTATGAAGAAAATTAACCCTATCTCAGATGAAACCAAGACAATATCCACCCCTTATTCCAAACCATTTACATCATGCTCAGGTCTCGTGCATTCTAATACATCCCAATTAATCACCATGGCCTTCAGTGTTTTTTATGTATATGTACACACATCATTCCTTTACTCTATGGGTCATCCCTTCAAAATGTCTTTTGAGTTCATTTTGTCCATGATATTGGGCTCCATCTGTTCTTCAGGGCAGGAGAGATGGTGCGTGGTATTGGATCGTTGCATGCTGAAGCCAGCTCTGGTTTCAACACTGCTTTATTTATTATCCTATCACTGCTGCATTTTGCTTGGTTCCATAAAAATCCCTTCTTCATTAGTTTGGATAAGACCACTGATGTATCAGTGATGGCATATAGCACTACATAGATATATAAACACAGCAATTGCCACCATCAAATTCAATTCATGGACAATTGTCACCCCAATTCAAATCCCCTTGAGGTACACATCAGAATTCCCCATCCTTCTAAATTACCCACCGAGTGCACCCTGGTCCTTGACAATAGATTTTAGGAGGAAATTCTTCTCTCAAAGGGTGATGACGAACTGGAAAGGTTACCCAGAGAAGCTGTGGATGCCCCATCGCTGGAGCTGTTCAAGGCCAAGTTGGACGAGGCTCTGGGCAGCCTGCTCTAGTGGAAGGTGTCCCTGCCCATGGCAGGGGGGTTAGAACTAGATCTGCAAGGTCCCTTCCAACCTAAGCCATTCTGTGATACTATGAGCCCTAAAAATGCAGAAAATGTTTTCAGGGAGCAGTTCTGACACTCTGACACAAGGTCAGCATTTTTCGGTCACCACCTGGAATACTAGTTGCATTGCAGAAGTGACCTGTGGGCATTGATCCTCGGGATCTTGTTAATTCTCCCCGTTGCAATGTACTGAGATTTGTTAGGGGGAAAAATAGGAGAGTGCAAAGAAGCAAGAGCGCAAAGGGGAGAGAGCTCAAGAGAATGAGAAGGGGGAGGTTAAGAAAGAAAAAAGAGGGAGAGGGGGACAGAAAGAGAGAAAAGGAGAGAAGAGAAAGATGAATCCTTTGGGGGTATAATAGAGGATTGCAGGGGCCAACGGTCCCAATTATCAAGATCAGAATGAGAGCAAGAAGAAAAAACGCTCACCAAAATGAACTGCTTCAACAACCCAAACTGGCTAATTATGTATAAAGTGAGACATCACACCAAGAATAATCATAATGAGCTCTGATTACACTGTGGCTTTTGCATTTCATTCTTTCAAATACCCACCGTGCTTTTTGAAATTCAAGAGTTCTCTTATGCTAACATCAAAAGGTAAAAGTGCTTATGGGGCTGTATACTTAGTAACCATGAGAGATGATTAGCAAAATAAAAAAGTCCAAGGCTTAAGCAAAAAAAAAAAGTCAGCCCAAAGTGCTAATTATAGAGTTTCTGAGCAACACCTGGCTTGTTTTTGCTCCTTTAATCAGGCTCGTTTCAGTTATGACACAGGCCCTACACAATGCCGACATGCTGCCAGAGGAAGGAGGTGCGTGGCTTTGTTATTTCCCTGTCTCTGGAGGGCCAGGGGACAGGCAAGGTGGCTGCACAGGGACAAGAAGCAAGGTGAGAGTGGTGCAGGACATCAGTGAGCTTTCAGGCTCTGAAGGCTGAAATAGCAACATCCCTCCTGCTCAGTTTCTCTTTACACACGGTCCTGTGAGAAGTGCTGCCTTGGCAGGACTGGTGCCCCATCTCCCTTTGGTTTAGACAAGCCCAGCAATCTCCTTTTGCACCATTTTTCGCTCCTGCAACTGAGGTAAATAGACAATATTCATTCTGCAGCAAGGCTGGAAAACCTAACTTGCTGAGGAAATCTGATTTATAACCCCAAATTCTTCTACCAGCCACAGACACACCACCTTTTTGTGTCCATCCACCTCCCACCCGGGTTATACTACAAATGCACCACGCTCTGCCCATGGAGATGTACCGATGGGACTGGGGTAGATGAGGGCCTCCTTAATCGCTGCTGTGCTCCAAGTGTTTTGAGATACTTGGTCACAAGCTGCTCCAAAAGGCACAAAATAGTGTCAGGAGGACGCTGTTTTTAGTGGCCAATGGACAATGATCCATATTATTACAGCCACCATGGGATGGAATTATCTGGAAGACCTCATTAAACGAAGCACTTGCTTCTGACAGATCAGTCAGAAGGCACAGCAACTTCATGCACAGATGCTGAAGAGGCAGATGAGCTCCCAGCTGGGTCCAGACACAGACAGGGAGATGGCACTTGCAAGTACAATCATGGCCAGAGAGCATCGGGGAAGGAACCACATCACCAGCAAGACTTGCCGCCAAGGGCTGGTGGGATCAAAGCAAACCTGAGTGCTGCAACCAGAAGGAAAACATCAAACCCTGCTCCTGAGAGATCAGGGACCAGAAGAAGTAGGGTCATTTCCTAGAGGCCGGATCAGGGGAGTGTACAATGGCAGCCATGGGAGAGGCAGGGGGGATCCAGGCACAAGGTCTAACATCGCTCCTGACCATATCTGCCAGAACAGTCAGGTGCCAAGATACGGGGAGAGGCGTGACTGGTGTCTGTCTCTGTGCTTCACACATTATGAGTGCTCTAGAGGATTGTTCTTAGCTTTGCCTTACCATCCTTGTTACAGTGGCTTTTGGAGGATGGTAACCCCACGCAGGGCACCATAAAGGTAAAAGAGAAGGTCCAGTACGCAGGAGCTGCTACACAGCATAAAGTGTCAGTGTTATTCCCACCCCAAATCCACACACCCTAGGGCAGAGAAAGCAGTGATAGATAATTAAGTGTGAAGTGAATGAGATGGGATTGGGCAGGGAACCATAAAGCAAAGCAGGAATTCAATTTCAGGACTGTCTAACTCACTTTTGGAACCGGGTGTGCTCACCTGAGGAAGGATGCTGTTTCTAGAGGAGCACTGATTGAGGATATGATGGCAAACAGGGCACAGCTGAAGTCTCCCCCTTGCCAGCAACCCAGTCTGGCCAGTACAGATGATGGCAGGGGCTCCCTGGGAATGTCATGGTTTAACTGACAACTGTCCTGCAAGCTGGACTGCTTTTGTATTGCACCCAGCTGATTTTCCTCCCCAGAGGCGAATGAGCTGCCCCTGGGCATCTATGGAAGCTTGGATTCTATGGCCTGACTTGCTGCTAGCAAAGCCTTCACTACATGGGCATGAAACACACCTGCAAAACATTTATTACTGGCAGACAGCAGAGCACACATCAGCTTTCTACAGATGAAGCCACCAGCCAAGACGTGGAGACAGGTCTCAAACAGGGTTCTTTGAAACCTCCCAGAGGTACGGTAGATAAACCTCATTAAATCTTCCCACAAGAGAACTCTCAAAGCACACACCAGGATTAAATGCTGATTGTAAAAATGTGTGGTGAAAATGAAACCTTTACTCTATCCACTACAGCAAAACCCAGAGAAGAACACACTGATAAATGAAAGAACGGCCACATGCCCAAAGCACTCCAAAGCCAGAAGAGCAAAGAAATTATCATTGAAAATCTCATCTGCATGCTCTCTGTTAAGGCTTCTCAATTAGCAAGCCTTTCTGGCATTTGATACGTCACTGGAGAAGCTCAAGCAGCAATACCAGAGCAAACATCTGCAAAATAACAGACCTCTCTAGACACTGGGGACAACACAGAGCCGAGCACTGGGACCCATCTGAATTTAAAAGCTATTATCCCAGGCTGTGTGTAAGCTCTTGCCCTTACCCCAAGAGTGCCCAGTGCTAGACTCTGCAAAGAGAGCACAGCTACTTGCTCCCTGAGCATCTCACTGTAAAACCTGTTTCTCAGAGACCAGATTGCACTCTAATTTCTCCTGGTAATTGTTTCAGATCATAGCAGGTTGGTCCAGTCACTTTACTGCCGTGAGTACAAACACATTCTGCCTTTATTCACAAAAACCTCAAGTCTGCTCACCCTTTCTAAAAGCATTTACCAATGTGCTCCAACAGACAGGGAGCTCTTACCTCCGAATGGTCCTCAGCAGGGTCGACCTGGCCTCATTGTGGAAGGTGATGATGATGCTGGTTGGCGGGAGATCCTGGTGATAGCGCAGGGTCAAACACCTGGGGAGATAAAGAGGAAAAGGACATTCGGGTGCTGAAATTCAAGGTGGGAGCAGAGGTTAACACAAGCATAACACAAGCATAACACAAGCCATGAACACTACTTTAAAAAAAAAGTTTTTTTTGCATCTGCATGAATCTTTTTTGAAGGAGTCCAGACACCGTAAAGCAAGTCACTGAGGATTGAAGCAGAAAAAAGAAGTCATTGTTAGGAAGGGATGAGAAAGGAGCCACTCAGCTTGCAACCCTTCTCTAACCACTGCTTCCCATCTGACATGTTCTCTTGGGGCCATCAGGCTCCAACACTCACAGGCAGTGGGAACACATCCTTCACGCAAAAGGTGAGGCCTTCTTGCAGAAAATCAGCTGCAACTAGACCCTGTCTCAGTGGTTTTGTGAGCTCCACAGGGATTTGTGTTGTATCAAAAGTATTGGGTTATCACGATGAGTATTTGTCTTTCTTAAATTGAACCAGCCATTTTGTAGATACTTGCTCTATCAGGATAGAAATAAATACTATTAATAGTTTATTCTCATACTTAATTTATGCCAAGTACAGAGTTCTGAAACTACAAACAGCACAGAAAAAAAAGAAAGAAAAAAATATAAATTTCCAAAAAGATTTCTTTTTTTCTTTGCTTGAACACAGTTTTGCAGCTTTGCTTTCAGCATTCGTGGACACACGTGCAGACTGGTCCAAGAGCAGCCAAAACTTGACAACTGAAGCTTTGCAACCTGGAGCTTTTGTCTTGTCTTAGGTCACTGTCAGCCTTAAGAATACATACCACTGGCAGGAGTGTGCCCCACACCCACCCACACCTCCACAGAGGAGGTCTCCATCACTGCGATCATGCTTGTTCAACAGGTTATATAATTCTAAAAATAATAATTTAAAAAGACATCTTGGGTGGGACAAAATATTTGCAAGCTCACCCTAAATCGGTTGTTGTCAGTAACACAGGTCAGCTGAGCTTTGCCAACCCAACCTCACGAGACGCAAACTGCTGCCACTGCACCCTGTGGATTGCTGCGCACAGGCTCAGCCCTCCCGTGCTTTGCAGAGCTGCAGTGACAGGCGAGGACAATTACTCTCCCCGCGCTACTTGTACACTATTATCGGCCTCCTGTTCCAAGCTGGGTCTTTCCACCTGCTTCCAGCACAGCACTGGGCAGTGGGAGCCTGTGTAGCAAATACACAGGTGGTAAGTACTAAGCCATCAATATGTTACTACGATAGTTCAGAAGCTAATAAATAACACCACGGTGTATGCACGATGCATCAGCCGCCAGTGGGAGTGCTGCAGATATTGCATGCTGGCTGAGCCTGCAGCGATGCAATGAAGGCTCCTGTAGGTGCCAATAACTTGTCTTTAAAACTCCAGATTTGTATGCATGACATCGTCCTGATTAGACAACATGCATGCAGGAAACACTGAAACTTGCTATACAAACCCATCCAGAGCTCTAACTTCTGTTTAATAAGGCTTGTAACTCCCCAACGACGGGATGGATGGCTGAGCTGCCACTACTGCGTGCAGTAGTGCAGCAAGCGCTGCTACTTGCACCCAGCAAAACTCCCATCATCTCTTGGGCTTGGTATTTCCTGCAGTTGGCCTCCTCTCCCCCTACCCCCAATTTAACAGCAGCTACACGTCCTGGCTCCTGAGAAGGCAAATTTCAGTTTAAGTTGTTGACTTTGAGTGGTTTTTGGCTCTTGCTTAGATAATAAAAACCACAGCTTGGAAAAGCATTAAATCCAGCATGTCCAGAATTATTTTGTGTGACAATTACATCTGGGGTAATTTCAATTTAATACCTCACTGCAAGTGAAAATTGCAGTATGCAGCCCTAAAATTGCTGTAATAATGAAGATAAACCTGCTACGAGCTGCCTGTGCCACCTCAGGCTGTCACTAGATAAATGTTTTGTGCTGCTTATGGTATTTCATAGGTCACCCAATTGCCAACAACAACCAAAAAAAAAGCAAGAACACCCACAACATTTTCAGGAAACCAATGAAAGAAAGCTTGAAGGATGTATTTTTTTTCAGGTTGTTCCTAAAAATACACACACACACTAAAATAAAATATATATTATTAGCACCAGCTTGGAGCAGCTGGCACCCACGAGGCCGGGAGCTGAAGGCTCCCACTCCAACCACCCCAGAGACAGCGCCCAGCTGGAGAGGCAATTATTATTTCCTCCTAAAAGCCAAGAAGCCAAGCTTTCACTTACTGGTAAGTTTCACTTTTGTGTTTTAAGGTTATTTCCCTTTCAAATTTGAAATAATTTCAAAGAAAGTTGTTCTTGGAAGGGACACGCTGGCTGCATGCACCCTAGGAGCAATCCTTTGAAAATCCCAGCCCAAATGGGCCACTTGCTGTTATTTCCTTCAGGGCAGAACATCTCTTCTCCATATTACCAATATGCTGTTAATAGCGTAGGAATAAGCTACAGCACACCTGCCTCTGGAGACAACAAGCAGACAGCCTGAGTCCTGCACTCAGCACAGGAACCACAAACCCTCTTGCAAAATCCCAGTCCTTGAGGTCTCCTCAGTGCCTCACAGACTTTCAAAGACCCCATTTTGAAGACACTTTTCTTACGTTGTTCTAATCCTTGTGCTCTGGTCAGAGACCATGCTGTTATACCCCTATCTGAAACAGGATGTGTTCACACCACCGATGGACAAACCTACAAGCACTTCAGGTTCCAGCTGACTTTCCTTGATACTGGTCACCTCTCCAAGCTTGACATGCCACTTGAGAGAAGACGCGTGCAAGAATCACAGCAGTGCAACACCCATGAGCTGCGTAGTACAGACTCAGATGCTCTACCAGAAGCGGAGAAGAACTTTGTGGAAAAAAGGTAAACACACACAAATTCCTTTTAGGTCACAGAAAAGTAAACTAAATTGCGCAAATCTCAACAGCGACCTCAAGGGAGAATTAATATTAACATCAAAGTTCCCAACTTGTATCCGCACTGGAAGAAGAGGGCTTGACAGCCTGGTGCACGCCTCCAGAAGGGTTCAGGCAGTCAAAAGTCAAAAAAGCTGCCTGAATGACCAGCACTCAGACTGCCACCAGGGCAGGCACTGCCAGTGGGAACGGCGGTTCAAATCAATGGCAGCTTGACACACAAGGAGATTTTACTCCACAGCTTCTGGATATTCAAACACTGTTATATTTAGGTAGTACACGATTATTATTTCCTCTAATTTGCTGCCTCTTTCCTTCTTCTTTTTTTCCCTTCCCTTCTTTCCTTTCTTCTTTCTTTCTCTCCCTGTTTTTTCTTTCCTTCCCTTCCTCTCCTTTCTCTCTTTTCCCTGCAAGATAGATAACTAAAAAAATAATCAAAAAGCTGATTTTGAAGAAAGGGGAAAATGCAAGAAAGAAAAAAAAATAGCCTTCTGTGCACATGATGTGCTGCTTGCCTGTGAAACTCCAGACTAACAAGATGATGCATTTGTAATATATTAGAAATTACCTGGGTTTTTGTATTTGGGAAAAGGGGAGGGGAAAAAAAAAAACTAAGCTACTTAGCAACCTACTGCACTGGAAGGAGGGAATAGCACAGCTGCATTTGAAAACCAGACTGCAAGACTTGATTTTCAAAGCAGCTCATGAATAATTTAGACTTTTAGGGCCCTCCACAATGATTTAAGGTCTGTCTTGGTTCTTGACTCCCTCCCACCTGTTGTGGTTTAAGCTGGCTGGCAGCTAAACCCCACAGAGCCCTTCGCGCACTCCCCCTCCCAGTGCAGTGGGATGGGGGAGAATACTGAAATGAGAAGTGCAACAGTTCATGGGCTGAGATGAAGACAGTTTCAGCAATACAGGTAAAAAAAAATATTATTATTATTATTATTATTTTTAAAAAAAGGAAAGAAAAACAGACACCAAAAAATACCACAGTAACAACAAAAAGAGTAAACAAAGCAAGTGTTGCACAACACAGTTATTGCTCTCCACCTGCTGACTGATAGCCAGCCAGTCTCCAAGCAGTGGCACACTTCCCCCCTTCCCAGCCAACACCCCCCATATTAATTGTTCAGCTTATCACCAGAAGGGATGGAACACCCCTTTGGCCACTTTGGGTCAGCTGTCCTGCTTCTGTCCCCAAGCAGCTCCTTAGGCACCCCCAGCCTCCTCAGTGATGAAGCAGCATGAGAAGCTGAAAAGTCCTTGATTTAGAGCAAGCACTGCTCAGCAACGACTAAAATATCGCCGTGTTATCAACATTACTCTCATCCTAAATCCAAAACATGGCACTATATCAACTAGGAAAAAAATTAATTCTATCCCAGCCGAAGCTAGGACACTACCCTTCCTTTCTCAGAATTAAGACTAAAAAAAAGGAACCAATATATGTGGAAAAAAAATAAAACCAGAAATAAAAAAAAAAAAAACACTTCAATTTCAGTAGAATTTTAAACAGTGGCCAAATTTTTGAGGTCACTCACTGGAACATCAAAGGATTTCACCTGTGGAAAGTAAAAGCACAATAATCTGTTACCTTGCACCTTCCTGGAAAGACACCGAATCTTTACTAAAGAACTTCACAAGCCAGGAAAACCTCAAGTTACGTTTAAGACTATCTTCATTGATGTAAAGATTCGTTAGGGAGAACATTTTCCAACCACAGCTGCCTGGCACCACACAGCAAACCAAACCAGAAAAGGTCTCCATTCTCAACACACCTTCTAGTGAGATCTGGAGAAGTCCAAACCCACCTCAATGCTGCGATAGCTCAAAAAACACTTCAGCGCGCAGGTTTCTGCAGAGCTTACTGTGATGGGATGACTGGCCGGGGAGATGAGGGGCGAGCAGTGGATGTTGTCTACCTTGACTTCAGCACGGCTTTTGACACCGTCTCCCATAACATCCTCACAGGCAAGCTCAGGGAGTGCGGCCTGGATGAGTGTGCAGTGAGGTGCATTGAGAGCTGGCTGGACGGCAGAGCTCAGAGGGCTGTGCTCAGTGGTGCAGTGCAGTTGGAGGCCTGCAGCTAGCGGTGTCCCCCAGGGGTCGGTGCTGGGTCCAGTGTCATTCAGCTTACCCATCAGTGACCTGAACGATGGAGCAGAGTGCACCCTCAGCAGGTTTGCTGCCGACACGAAGCTGGGAGGAGTGGCTGATACCCCAGCGGGCTGTGCCCCCCTCTCTGCTCAGCCCTGGTGAGGCCACAGCTGGAGCACTGTGTCCAGTTCTGGGCTCCCTAGTTCAACTGTGACGTGGGGCTACTGCAGCGAGACCAGAGGAGGGCTACAAAGATGATTTGGGGACTGTCGCACAAGGACAGGCTGAGAATATGGGGCCTATTTAGCTTGGAAAAGAGAAGACTGAGGGGAGACCTCATTAATGTGTATCAATATCTGAAGGGAAGGTGTCAAGAGGATGGAGCTGGTCTCTCTTCAGTTGTGCCCAGTGACAGGACAAGGCAAGGGGCACAAACTGAAGCACAGGAGGTTCCAGTTGAATTTGAGAAGGCACTTCTCTACTGTGAGGTGACAGAGCACTGGGACAGGTTGCCAAGGGAGGTTGTGGAGTCTCCTCTGGAGATACCCAAAACCCGCCTGGATGCCATCCTGTGCAATGTGCTCTAGGTGATCCTGCTCAGCAGGGTGGTTGGTCTGGGTGAGCTTCAGAGGTCCCTGCCAACCTCGGCCGTTCTGTGGTTCTGTAAATTACTTACAGGAAGTTATCAAAGTGATCAATGGCACATAATAACTGGAAGACAAGCAGTCAATACATTTTGGTGGTCAAAGGCAAAAGGATGCTCTAGCAGAGAGTGATCAATGGCACCTGGGAGCACCAAAGCACTTAGTGATGAAGTAATACCCATCCTCTGAAATCACCAGTGAGCCCTGGTGTGGTTTATGGAATGCTTTCTCTCCCCTTTAAGAAGACAACATCCTCTCTGTGTATCACATGGAAGAATGTCCCTGGAGGTCAAGGAGGAGACTGGGCACCTCCATGGATGGTTAGGCGGCAGCACACCTGGGACACCTTGAGAAAATGTGTGGTTTTCAAACCCATCAGCCAGGACTCACCAGAGGACACCACTGCTCCCTGTGAACTCAGAGAGAACCACCCCTGCCACCACCTCCTGCCCTAAAAAAACCCCATCCTCCCCTTCTCTGGTGCAGCAGCCACTCCAGCTGTGCGATGCTTTCCTGCCAAAGGCTCCTACAGATGCTGGTGATCTCACAGCATTGCTTCTGCTCCACTACATCATTTGTTCCCTAAAAGTCCAGCATGTACCTTGTCTGATATTGGAAATCACTTACTTTTAAATACAGCCTGTCATTTTTAGATGACTAAGAGTGTCAAAAGCTCTTCCTTTGCAGGATGAGAAAAACAGATCACTTAGGCCTTATATTTTCCTGTATTTTTACTTTTAGATTCTCTAAGAGCTTTGCTTTTGGTTTATCCTGGAATTGCTAACTCCTGCTTTTCCTTTTTCTTAAAGAAAAAATGAACCAGAACACTGTTATTCAGTCAACTCCGCCAAGCTCTGTCCACCAGTACAGACCCCAGATTCAGCCCCCACCACCTTGGCACCGACAACGCGGGTGTAGCTCAGGCAAGGTGAGCTGAACGATTCCACCAGCCCCTGTGCTGCCTCCCTGCCAAGCCTCAGCATTCTGAACAAAAAACCAGCAGCACCCATGCCCAGACGCTGCTAACCCTGAAATGCAGAAATTCATCTACAGGGCTCGGTGACTGGCAGGTCACAGCCTTTTATTAAATCCCCAGCTGCCTTCACCTTCCTGCCGCCCACCCTGCTCCCCACGCCATGACACACAAAGATCACTGCACCGCAGGCAGATTCCTGGGGATGAACTTTTATCTCTGGGTTCACATGTCACAGAAATGGAGCTAATTAACTGGGGCTCTGTTGGTGAAAAAGGTTAATATTTTCTCACATCTCATGCTTGGAGAAATAATTAGCCTTGGCACTACCAGCTCTGCCATTTCCTGAGAGGCCAAGTGAAAGAGAAGAGGCTGAAGAGACACGTGGCACTGATGAATAGATGGCCACCACTCCGAATCTGGGATGACAATACTTCTGAACAGCAGTTGCTTTTCAATAACTTGCAGTAGAACATTAATGGGGGAAAACTCTGCTTGCACTGCAGTCCTCATTGTGAGCTCATCACCACACATCTTCCCACAAGGCTGCTAAGAACTGAGTTGGGATACAAACTTTTTTTTTTTAACCCCTTTCTTGTGTAAATGAAAAAAAAAAAAAAAACCACAGGAAAAGGAAAAAGGACAAGGCAAGGATTATTTCAGATCAAAACAGAACTGCTTTGTGCATGCATTTTTCTTGGCAAAGTGCAATGGTGGTGGGTGGGAGGGTGCAGAACTTCCGAAGTGAAATCAAAGCTGTCTCATGGAGAAATAAAATCAAAATAACTCATAAGAAGAAAATCTGTCATTTGAGGAAGGGACAGAAGCTGTTTTCACCTTTTTTTAATCAGCAATTTTTGTCAAGCAAAGTATTAGTTCAAATAAATTAAAGGTGTCTCCTGGACTCTTCTCGGGAGAATGTCTGTCCCATGCAGATGCTCCTCTACCCAGTGAAACACTGCAGGGCTGGTGCAAGGAACACCCTGGATGAACATAAAGTGCAGGAGGTAAGGAATCTACTGTTATACCCCTGGTGTTTGCTGGATCAGTTCAGAATCACTCCTCTGCCAGGATCCAGGCTCTGTGAGCAGAGCCTGCAGGACACCGAGGTCTGATGGGCTCTGCTGAGCCCCTGTGACCTGGAGACACCTTTTAGCCAAGAACAGAGCTCAAGAGTGGTTTCTCCTTGCTGCACGGACAGGTGCCATAACTCACTCTCACGGTTCTTTCCTGCACTTTCAGGTATAGCTAGCTTACCTTCCAGAAAATAAAAATAAAAATAAAAATAAAATAAAATAAAAGAGTAACATCCACTTAACTGACATCCTTGTGCATTCAAAACCTTTACCAATATCTTTCCATGAGATCCTCACGCAACCTAGCTCACTCCTGAACTCCTTCCCAAGGATCACCCTCATCCTTTTCACTCGTGAAAAAGAAAACAAGGGGGAAGAGTAGGACTGCAAATACACAACGGCAGAATAAGCATCACCATTTGCCATTTCCCTATGGCATCCGTGATCAATTCACAAACAACCCTGCTCCTGAACAAACACCAGCCTCTAGTGCCCCTGTACCAGCATCTCTTCCCGGTACCATCTCCACTTCAAGTCCCCCAGCCTGCCTCTCTCTGGGTAGTCTCCCCAAGACATAAGAATGTGGCACCTCACAGCAGTTGAGATCCTGGAAGAAACCCCACCCCACGAAGGGAAGAACAAAGTCTTTGGGACAAGACGACATTGGGATGATGGTCTGGCCAGCAGCATTGACCAGGAACAATTCTCAGCCTAGATTCAGACAGCTATCTCAGAGGAACTGCAACTTCTCAACGCTCAAACTCACCATATCACATTTGACATAGTCCATTCTCATCACTTATTCTCCTCCATCAGTGAATGACGAAAGTAAAAAAGTCTTCAAAAGAAGATAAGTAGAAAAAGATATTTGAAAAAGATCATCAAGTTCATTGAGTTTTGTCCCCTGAAGCCACCAACCCATCTCAGAAACCATCAAGTCTAGCTGGCCTGCTCCTCCACCTACACAGGCCACCAGACAACAAACACGGGACAAGAAGCACCACAGATGCTATCACACGCTGGGGAGGTCACAGCCATTCCCAGGATGGGGGCTTGGACACACCAATTGTTGGCCAGCACTGTGTAATTCCAGCCTTACTTACAGCCCATGGGTCCCCAGAGAGACTTGCCACTTTGCCAACTTTTTACCAGGTCTCCACATTTGGATGAGACAGCAGCAAAAGCTAGGTCTTTAAACTCCGGGTATTTCAAAGCACGTTAGACAAGGCTTGATGCCAAGTAATTTTGTTATACCAAAGCATTTTCAGGAAGCCTAGGAGCTCAAGAGCAAGTTTTGATCTCTTTGACACCAGTGAGAAAGAGGATAATCTCCCCGTGATGCCAGTGAGGCTCACCTAGATAACAATCTCAAAGGCATCTAAGCCCCGGATGTCGTTTGGGGATGCTGCTTGCAAAGCACTTCCCCTTCGTAGGGCACCTCCCGGCCAACTCCAGCAGAAACAGGAGAATGTGAAATTTAGCTCTTTGCAGTGCTAGAATGATCCAATTAATCGTTTCCCTCCTCTTCTAGACAGCATTAATGGGTGGATACAGGGAAATTTTGTCTCTGAGACAAAAGCTCTGGGTCCACTTATGGTCATAGGTTGGTCAGGGTTTTCCAAAAGGCTCACAAAAGCCAGTGTTGGTCCAAGAGCAGTGAGGAACAAACTGGCCATCACAGCTGTGCCAGAGCAGGTGTCCAACAGGAACTGGAGAGGTAAAATAAGCAGTGTGCTGTGTCTGGAGCACACAGTGCACACCCATGCTCAAACTGTGCCTCACCATTAAACCTTTGGACAGGTGAAACTGTTGGAGAGTGTCCAGAGGAGGGCTACGAAGATGGTGAAAGGCCTGGAGGGGAAGACGTACGAGGAACGGCTGAGGGCACTGGGCCTGTTCAGCCTGGAGAAGAGGAGGCTGAGGGGAGACCTCATCGCAGTCTACAACTTCCTCCTAAGAGGGTGTCGAGAGGCAGGAGACCTTTTCTCCATTAACACCAGCGACAGGACCCGCGGGAACGGGGTTAAGCTGAGGCAGGGGAAGTTTAGGCTTGACATCAGGAGGGGGTTCTTCACAGAGAGAGTGGTTGCACACTGGAACAGACTCCCCAGGGAAGTGGTCACTGCACCGAGCCTGACTGAGTTTAAGAAGAGATTGGACTGTGCACTTAGTCACATGGTCTGAACTTCTGGGTAGACCTGTGCGGTGTCAAGAGTTGGACTTGATGATCCTTAAGGGTCCCTTCCAACTCAGGATATTCTATGATTCTATGATTCTATGATGGGATCTTCTCAGTTTGCACCCTCTAAATTTACCTCTTGGCTCTATCTTTCAGTCAATTCAGAAGCCTCAGCTCACCAGAAAGATACAGGTCCCATCTGCGAGTGACAGCAGGTATCATCTCTAGCAGAAAACTTTAGGTAGTAGCTGTTAAGAGGAGGAGCTCAATACTAGGCCTTTTACTAGCAAAGAACAATTCATTCCACCAAGTGAGGCTGACTGTCTTTGCAATCAGACGACAGCCAGGGCCTGAATTCCCAGAAGTACTTTAAAACAGGATAGCTGTGATTAGAAGAGATAATAATGACAGTTCCCTAAAAAGAAAAATAAACACCAGCATCCCATGACGATCTCATCTTAACATGCTAGAGGTGAATATCAAATGGTTTATCGGTGCTTGAGGACAGCCTATGGGGAGCCCAAATCTGTCTCTCTTAATGACTTTCAGATGCTTGGGCCATAACAGCCAGCTGATCCATAGCAGAAACAAAACCTTGGCCACTTTGGGCTCTTCCAATTCATGCCTGAAACACTTGCCAGTTCCTTCTACAAAGGCTCATTGCTCCATGTCACCTGGCAGAAGCACAACTTCACAGAGCAGTGTCAGCCAGCGATGGGACCAGGCTCCCTGCAGCCCAGCTCTTGCACTTGCCTTTGATCACAGCCCCATTTGATGGATTTTTCTCATGCTTTTATCCCTAGAGATCTCAGCCTAAGGAGGTGATGGAAAAAAAACACTGTTGAGCAGTAACCTCTTGGGATCTGGTGTCCAAGAGAAAAGTAATCACAGTGTCCTAATGGAGATGCTTTCAGCCCAAATGTGTTTTCTGCTATTCATTTGTGTAACTGCTCACCTGCAGTGTCCCACTGTGCTCTTGCGTGTAGTTAGGAATAAGAAGGAAAGCGAGACCTCAGGTCCTATCTTGCCCAGCTAATTCAACCTCAGCATACCTGCTAGCACGACATCCAGCAACAGGCCTCACACGTACAGCATCTCATCCAAACACGGTAAATCTTTTTTCTTAATGAAATCACAAGTGTCCTGGCTTTGGATGCTCTCTGCCCTCTGTGGCAGTCAGGCAGAGGGAACATCACAGATGTCACCTGGTCATATCCCTCCCTGAATGGTCTCAACAAGCACAGCCCCCAGCCCTGGGCTGCTCTCCCACCTGAGGGATGCCCTCTGATTAGCAATGCATGAGCAAAACAAGGAGAAGGTCTTACAGTGTGTTGTTGCCAGCAAAGGGAATAGGAGAGACTGCTAGGGAAGAGATTTTTAGGGGCACAAGTTCACGTGATTGCATTTATGCCTGCCAGAATGCTCTCAGTGTCAGCAGATGATGCAATGCCTCATCTTCAAACCTATCAGTACTCACTTCAACTGCAACTTGACTTCAGAAACTGCTTTTTTCTCTCACACATGCATACACACAGGCACACAGCCTCCAGCAGCTGTTAAATTCAAGAGCCCAACTGGGAAGCTAGGGCCTCTTGTAACTTGGGACTCTGGGAGGGAGGTTCAAAAATTCAGAGGATTATTGCCTTATGTCAGGATTTGACAGGGCTCCATCCTTGACTACTGTGTTCTGCCAGATCTTGAGAGAGCACTCAAGACAAAACTTGTATCAGAGCCGTGGAGGAAAAAGCTCAGTGAATAGAGAAAATCAGGCAGTAGGGGATGCCTGAGGCTGGCTGACATCATTTACACACTCACATACTGCAATGGCTAGCAAGGTCTGCTAGAGGTGCTTACAACCCCAGACACTAGCCTTTTATGTATCACTCTCGTCCCCAGTCTCACCAGCCTTCTTCTCACCCAGCAGCAAATGGAAATCCATACTCAGGCTGGTACTGGCCAAGCCCCTTGGCACCACTCAGCCCTGTCAGCCCTAAGAGCACGCTCACCTCTATTAAAGCCAGGAGCATGTTTGGGAGGCAGAGATCACCACACACAGCACACAGAGCAACCATGCTGTGAGCACTGGGCTGCTGCACCCCCAGCGAGCTGTCTGCTGCAGATGGAAGGAGCCCAGAAGCCATCTCTGACAGTTCTGGCTCTGGGTAAGGCATCCTCCCTGACAAAGCCACCGAACAATGCTGGACAGCTCCGCTCCTCTCCCTGTGCACATGCACATGATGCCGACCCACAACCTCACCTGCTGTTGCTGCGGTTTGCTGGTGGGTGCTGCTGAAGGCAGGATGCAGCGGGGAGGTAATCCCAAGCTGTGACCACAGCAGCTGGACGGAGCAGCCGCCCGCTCCAGCAACGAGCACTGCTCACGCACAGCTTGGACATGCCACCTATACTGGGGCGCTGCGATCACGGGAATTTCTTAACCTTGCCTCTCGCTGGGGATGTGATAATCATTGTGCTGCACGCTCCTCTCCTTGAGACAGGTGTCCCTTCACATGGTCCAAGAGTTTACTCGGTGCATAACCAAGTAAAAGGAAGGGAAGTGCAGGCAAGTCAGCAGGAACAACGTTCTGGCCATAAAACGCAGCCCCCAGAAGCCACGGTGTTTCCTTAGCTGAAATCACCCACAAACTGAGTGCAAGTCAGGGGCAAGCAAGAAGAGCTGCTGTGTTTTCTTCAGCTCCGATTCCTTTGAGCACTGACTCCTCTCTGTCTGAAATCATTCCACTGGCTACAATTTAAGAACAAATTAAATCCAGCAAACATTGCTATGCAACTGGCTGCTGGTACCACACCCCACCCCGTGGTGGGGTTTGCCTTCTCCTTGACCTCTGGGCAAGGAGCTTGCTGCTCAGACTTGGCCAGGCTTTGTACATTCAGCTGTTGTTGGCAATTCTTGATGTTTGGCTGGATTAGCAAATTAATATAAAAACTCAAGGAAATCCTCTGCAACCATTCCGCTGTAATACCACACAGAGAAGCTGTGGGAGCATTGCTTCCATGTCCTGGACACGAGGATTGTGAGGTGTCAGTCTCAGCATCACACTGGTTTGCAGCTCAGTAAGCCTCGCTGTTGTCATACACCGTACAGAGGGGATAAAAGAGAAGAAACTCTGAAAACCTGGTGAGAGAACAGAGCAGCACCAACATGTAGCCGGGAAGCTGAAGGACAGCCTGCTCACCCCTGAGGACAGGCTGAAGAGGTGGGCAAGACTGTCTCCAGAGCCTCCTGCCCCTCACGTGAGCCTTCTCTGGGGATGACAGATGGGGAGCAGCCCCTCAGCACGACCCCCTGCACAGCGATGCACTGGAGCAGGGCACATCTTAGGATGCAGCTTCCCCCAGGGGCAGCTGGAACATCAATACCTGCACGATGAACAAAGATTTCTTTCCATGCAGGACTTTTCAGACCCTGCACCTTCCTCTCCCCTCTGTCCACCATGACAGGTCCCTTCCTCCTCCATCCCTCTCCCAGCTTCTCCCAGCCTCCCTCTCCCAGGCATCCAGCAGCCCCGTTTGCTCGATGGCTGCTACACTGCTTGGCTAACAGCGCATCCTCTTCAGCACTGCTCAGACGTATTCAGTAAATCAGAATCCAATTAGTGGGTTAAGGAAATTGGAAGCAAATGCTATTAACACCAGCCCCTCCTACACGCTATGCCCTTGCTTCATCCTTAATGAGAACTTTTCTTTCTGCCTGCCCGGGAACAAGGTGTCAGCCGCAGCAGTGGGGGTGCAGCAAAGTGGCAGCTGAGTCCCCCTTCTCTTTTAGCAGGGCAGATGGTTAATAGCCCCAGCATTAATTCTCTCCAGGAATAGCACGCTCGCTCTCTGATCAGCTCCAACAGGCATCCATAAGGGCTGTCAGCCCCACTCTGGAGAAAGGAGCATCTGGTCCTTGCTATGAAAAGGGGTTAGAAAATTTAATTATACAACAAAAACAACAAAAAGAGCACCACAGGTTGCTATAGGGCTGAGGAGCTGGTGTTGTTTCAGCATTTCAGCCCAAGTGCTGCATGGGATCTGGAAGAATGCAAATTCAGAGTCAGGTCAGATTCCTGGTGCTGGGTCCCTCTGAGACGCACTGCCCAGGTCCTGTGGCTGACTACAATGTCCTCAGAGGACAAGGAGGAAAACTGTTAAACCAAATCTTGCTGCAGTTCTCCCAGTATCCCTTCAGGGGTCCTTTTCGGGTGCCAAAGCATATTTTTGATCCTGATGGTGCTGGAGCTGCTAAAAGAAGTAACCCAGCAACTTCTTTTCTTCCTCTCCAATTCAGTCTGCAGTGGTCCCTTATGCCTCTCATAAATTCCTCTCTCTTCAGAGCAAAATAAGTGCTGAGCAATTATTTTATCCCCCTGCACCATCTCAGTGCCTCCTTCACAGAAGGATTCCCAGCAACCGTGAAGCCTATGTCCGTCATGATGATAATGCCCATTACCGCTGCTACACGTCACACGAACCTAGTCCTGCTTTTCTGAATGAAAAAATGTCATTTTCTTTCTCTCCCTATGATCCTGGAATAAGTCACTCATATAGGAAGTAGCAATATTAATAGATAAGTTCAGGACCACCAAACTTGACAATAAGTCAACTAAAGTGATAGATTTGACCCCCAAAATACGAGCAGAATGAAAGCCAAGTACAACCACTGGGCATGGCTAAAGAGTCTAGATCCACTTCCCCAGCATCCCCAAAGCAGGGAAGAGGTACAGTACTATCCACCCACATATTGAAGTTTCTTGAGGGAGATGAGAAAAACAAAGATTGAACAATATTGCCTTTGGCACCTCACCTGATTTCTCCATGAATCCTATGTTATTCAGTAGTTCTCTTAAAGCTCTTGCTTCTACTAGATGCATACAAATTGAAAAAATAAAAATAATTTTTAAAAAAGACATTTTGCCTTCATTTAAAAGTCATTAATTCCAAAGTAACAGCCTCGATTTGCACAATCGCTGGTGAGCCGAACCCGAGCACAACACCGTCCATCTGAGCCTGAAAGCAAGCGCGTTCCTTCACCCCGCACACCTTGCCGCAGCCCTGACCAGCGATCCTGCTACAGCCCCCCCAGCAGAACTGTGGTCCCCCCAAAACGCCCGGCCAGCTGCTGTCCCCAGGAAGGGAGGGCAGAACCTGTGGTGGCGGGTGTCACGGATGGCACGGTCACTGGGCATCCTCTCGCTCTCCCGCTGGTTAAAGGCATGGAGCCGGTACGGGTCCTCGCCGCCCTTCCATTTCCGAGCGCTCAGGTATCTCCGCTCTTCAAACTGATCCCACAGGTCGTCCCAGTCCGCCTCTGAGCCCTGTGCGCACAAAGTCAGCCCCATTAGAGACAGGAAGGAGCAGGGGGCACCGCCCGCTCCCTTGGCATCACCCAGCCCCACTCAAGAAGTTGGGCAGCCCCACTTTTGACGAAGATGCTAACAAGGAGCCTAATTAGGTCTTGTCCCTCCCCTCTTCCCCCCAAGTCTTCAAGCAGCATGTTAAAGAGAATCTGGTCATTCGAGTTTAAAATTAATTCCAAACCAAACTCCCGTCTCTGGTGGGTCCTGCTATCAAGCAGCACAGCCTCAGGAATACAGAAAAATAGAAGGAGCTTGCCATCAGCCCCCTCTCAGGGTGCCAAGCGCAAGGGGTGGAGCTGCCTCTCACGGCCGCTCACCCACTCCAGCAGCTGGCAGGGGCTGAGCACCCCTCAGTGTCAGGGAGCTGGCGAGCACAAGGCAGTGCTAATAAGATCACATCATTACAGCAGCACGGGCTCTTTGATCCCAACGCGTAACATGGGAAAATGCAAACATTTACAGATGTCTCAGCCCCTAAGGAAATTGTGGTCTTATCCAATAATTGATCTTTTCTTTCTTTTCTTTTCTTTTTTTCCCTTCAGTTAACACCATCTCAAAGATGATTTTGCCAGCTAATAGCACAAAATGAAGCTTTTGAAACAGGTGATTTTTATCCTGTAATTGATTTTGCTTGCGTCTGACAGCATGCGCACTGCGTTCACAGGGCGGGGAGGGAGGAGCATCCCCCAGCCTCCACTGCAGGACCAAGCTGGGCATCTCCAGGAGCGCGGGGTACCCAACAGCACCCTGCTTCACAGGGACACTGTCCCCAAAAAGCTGACAGAGCCAGGGCTGCAAAGGTTTCCAGGTACAGGGTTGTTTTTTCTCCTATTGCATTACCCAGCAGCTTTATCAGGAGTTACTCCAAAATTTACCCCGGTGCAAGGAAGACACCAAGAAACACTTGAGCCACCAGCTGGAGAGGGAGAAAGCTATCAACGACTTGGAGAGAGTTATTAAAATAATCGGGTCACCGCAGTCCAGCAGGCTTACAAGCAAAGGAACACACGGAACTTGTCTGCAGGCTTTCAGGAGGACTGATGGAGACGGGGTGATAAATATTGTTTATGTTCTTTCTAAGGCATCCTGCAAAACATGATTTGCTGCCACAGTAAAAGATAAGCAAAGAGTAAGCCTATTGCATTTCAGGACCACCAAAGCCCTCAAGGTTATAAAGATGATGATAAAGATGACGACCCCCAGGGAAGTGGGAATGGTTCTGTTAAAACGGCTGCCAGGGAGTTTCAGCCCCTAAATGTTAACACTGGGAAGAAAACCAGAAGTTGTTTTTTGTTTGGTTGGTTTTTAAATCAAATTTGATATGAGAAGTGGAATTAAAAGTGGCCACGTAGCACTTCAGGCTGTTGGAGATACACATATATATATAGCCCACCTTCTCAGCCAGAAAACACCCACGTGCACCCATGGCCAAAAATCGAGGCAGCGTCCTTTGTAGTGGAGGACCCGGAGGCAGAGGAACCCATGGGCAGAAGACTCACCTGGTCCTTGGTACCCACTCAGGGAGGGGGAAAGCAAGTTAAAATGAAGGAGAAAACCCCTTCACCCAGCCAGAGGTAGCACATCACTTCTGGGTCGCTGGATGAGGTCTTCATTGTAATATTTCTGCCATGGATTATCACCTCTTCCTCACAGTCCTATCTTGGGAGTTATTTAAATGATGTGCAAAAATCTAGATTTAATTTATTATGATCTAACTCACTTTAGAAGCCCAATTACCTTGCACTGGAAAAGGATCGAGTCGATACTCCACTTGCCTTTCTATCTTCCACATGGCTCCTCTCCCTGAGCTTCACATCCATTTTCTCTCATGTACTGCTAATAAATTTTCATTTTTTCCTTCAAATTGGGTAATTTCTCTTTCAGCACTGCAGCTTAATAGCTAGTATTAATTACAGGAAACACAGTCAATGCTTTAAGAGTTTGAGACTGAATGAGTCCATGGGAAATGGTGGAAAAAGATATCAAAACCAAACAGCTTGTGACACAAGTGCTGAGCAGCTCACACTCTCCTCCGTGCCGCATTTTGTGATGCCTCTGCTAAAAACCCTGCCTTTTGCATTGTCTTACCCATTGCAGAGATCACCTACTGCATCCACCACGTGGCAGGGATGCTCCCAACAGAGAGCGCAGCTTGGAGAGAGCCTCCTCCTTTCCCAGGCTGTTGAAAACACCCCAAAACCCCAACACCAAACTAACAGGTCAAACAGCAAGCCCAGAGCAAGGTATTCACTGCAACAGAATGGTGAAGACTGAAAGCCTCACGGTGTGCTTCATCTGCTACTTAAATCACAGCTCAGAAACAAACCAAAAAAAAAAAAAAAAGGAAAAAAAGGGGAAAAAACAGGGAGTGGTGCTGTGGGAGGATAGCAGGTCATTAATGGTAAGGACTACGATTTTCCGGAACTGTTAGTGCCTTCTTTATGTGGACTTCCGTGAATATGACATATTAATGGCCTAATGAGTGTGTGATTACAGGACAGCAGGGATCGCCTGAGTGGGAAGGAGGAATGAGCACCCCCGCTGCAGGCATATTTTTTCCCCCAGGGAAGCTCTGCCCTCAGACACAGGCTGCAGGTTTCCACGGGCTGGCCACCCCCAGCCCACCTGGGTGCCAGGGAGAAAAGGCAGTGGGTGGCAGGGGCTAAAAGTGGTTTGATTTGCTCACAAGCAATGCATCAGCCTAGCAAAAGCTCCAGGAAACAATAAAAATTTCACATCCATCTGGCACAAAGGGCCTCTAGGGACCCCGACGTCCTGAGGCACGTCACTGCTGGCCACAGCAATGGAGCTGCTTGCACGCTGTTGCTCAGGGACACCAGAGGTGGAGGGTAATCCTTCAGCAGGAACTGCAACCAGGCATTACACAAATGAGATTTAAACATCATGCCAAAGAGCCAGGCCCCCGTGAGCAGGAGACTCAATACAGAGCTGTTACCATCCGAGGCACTAATGCCATCTGAAAGAATTATAATGCTTCAGACAGAATAGGGATCAACCCTCCTGGTACCCCAGTGCCAGAGCAGGCAATAAGAGGTACAGTGGTCCCAGCAGGGGAAAGCAGCATGTCACGCTGCCCCCAGCCTCCTCCCCAGCTCCTCAGGCAGCCACTGGGACTTGCTCAAATGCAAGTTTGACCCCTGTGTAAGCACTACCTGGATGAAAATGTCCCCATGCAGGCTCTGGACCTGGATCTCCAGTTGCTCACCTGAACACCTCCATGCTCAGCTGGACCTAGCAAACTGCTGGCCGGAGACATGGCACGATGAGCCATCCCTGAGCTAAGGCAGCTGGGATGCTCTCTTCACAACGCAGCAGCCTGACAGCTCCCCTGTCACCTTGCCTACTGCATCCCCCGCTGCGCATGAGGCAGGCAGCAAAGCAGGGTCACAGGTGGGATTTTGTACTCACTTGGCCTCTGCCAAAACCACACTAGCCGGTCACCTCTCCTTCTACCCTACGGCAACCTGCAGCAGAGCTTCCAGAACAGAGCCTTCAGTTCTTTGCCTGAGGGTCCTAGACCCCAGGCACACACCACTGACCTCCAGAAACAGCGCTCAGCTGCAGACTCCCTGGGATTGCCACTCCAAAAGATGCTCTTCGTCCAGAACCTCCCCAGATCAGACGTGCACGTGCAGCCATACAGGAGCGCCTTTCTGTACAAATGAGCTTACAGGATAGCCCGACACACGAAGACAAATCCTGGGTAATTAAAAAGAAAAGGAAGCCGATTATACGCTCCTGGAGAATATCGCTGCCTGCTTCTGTTTTATTTATATATTATGCTGTATAATGAGCTGAATATTTAGGAGGTCAGCACAAACCAAGCTGCTGACAAGAAGAGAATACCCAGCTCTGTCTGTGCCAGGAGGCACGCAGGAGGATGGAAAGGATTTTCCATCATCTCTCCCTGCTTGCAGTTCCCCCAGTACCCTGCGGGGCTGCTCAGCTCTATTGCCTAAACTAGTTGTGCTTGGGCAGAGGTTTTCCAGTAAGCCTTTCCCAGAGTCTGATGTCTGCCTCCCCACTTCAACCCATCCCTGTCCCGGCAGGGTCTGTACATTTGCAAGCCTCTATGGCTGGTGCTGCTCCCACCACCAAGCTAAAAATGTATTCTCCTTAATTTTAATAACACCCAAATCCCCCATAACAGCACACTTCCGAGCTCTGCCACAAGCCACCTGGAAAGGACGAGCTAGGTCAGGGGTTTTCATCCCCAGCCCGCTGGCAAGAGTGAACCCTCACTAATGGGTTTGCAAGCAGTAATTAAGAGAAATGAGTTTAGGACTGGTCTTCCCTCAGCTGAGAGAAGAGAGAGGAATCGCTGTGGGATGCTGGGGGAGCAGCACTGCTATTGGGAGGGGATGTCTGCACCCTGCCTGTTAAATCACCTGCAGCACGGGTCCGGCTCTCATCCCTCTCTCTGTCACGGTGTCAGGGATACTCTGCCGAGGACTCGTCGCTGCCGTGTTGCAAAGAGCTGCAGCTCAGCGAGCTGCCTTACACAGCACTGCACCTCGCACCTGCACACTGGTGTCTGCCCTGTTCTGCCTGGTGGGGGGCTGCCGGAACAGCCCACAGTGCCCCTGCATCATCAGCTGTGGCCAGCTGCTGAGGACATTTGCAGCTCTCACCCAAACAACCTCTCACCCCAAACAAGCTGGGTTTCGGCAAAGAAATCTGCCCTTGACCTGAGAAGCACAGTGTTGGGGGGCAGCAGGCAGGCTAGCCCTACGGTGATCCTCCAAAGGCAGGCAGCAATTAGACAGTGCATTAATTGGCAACGAAAGAAAGGTGACATCCATTGCCCCTGTGCCAGCCACGTTTGGCCCAGGCATTATCAGGAGTCAAACGCATTTGGGAACAGCACAGTCCCACGAGCAGTAAGTAAATAGAGTGGCGAAAGGAAGCTGCTGCAGTGACAGACAGCGTTTATTTTTTCCTGTGAGCCTTTTCAGGACATACGGGAGCTGCTTCCCAGCCATGAAGGTCACAGCAGCTTTCCCATGCTTCAGCAAGAATGGCAGCTGATTCGGTATTTAGGAGCCCATGGCTGCACTCAGCCTCCAGCTGAGCTTTGCTCTTCCTTCTGCGTAGAAGCCAAAGGTTGGAGCAGGGGGAGTGAAGGGAGGGTACCACAGAAAGCAGCCCTTGTCCTGCTCTGAAAAGAGCCCTCTTGAGAACAGAGGGAAGGGATCTTGCTGACGGCACGCTCAGCATCCCTGACCTGCTGTGGCCTTCTCACAGCAGCAAAGGCACTGGTAATTTTTTCTGCAGGGATCTTCACACAGCTTTAGAAACTAATGCCATTATCTTTCCCTTCCAAGCCGTGCAGCAAAGAGGGGCAATTCGTGGCGGCTGCACGGGAAACGCGATTGCCAGAGAAAGGAAAATGCCTCTGAGGGAGGGAAAGCTTAGTCTGCTATACCTGGTTTTATTCTAGCAGGGCGAAGAGGCAAAGTAGAGATGAGAAAATAAACATTCAAGCAAAACAAAAGAATTGCAAATGCACAGGACAGAAAGTATTGCTCTAGTTGTCCTCAGGAAGCCATTGGGGAGTCCCCCACCCCTATCAGCTAACTGTTGGAGGAGCAGAGCTTTACCAGGTGGGTGCTGAGGCACAACCAGCACCAAGGAGCTATCACTCAGCAAGAAATGCTGTCAGTCAGTCAAAGCTCCCCAGTCCTGCACCTTATTTACAGCTCTGGACAAGGCTCAGGTTACCCCCAGCCATGACCCATTTTCCCTGTCCCCATCAGTAGCTCCTAAGGGCTGCTGCTTGGTGCAGGATTCCCCACAGAGCACCACCCGCACCGAGCGGCTCCCAGCCCTTCACTCCTTCCCACCTCTCACTTTTTGCCAAGTGGGAAGAGCAGAGGGAAAACATTTCTTGGAGCTAACCCAGATTTGATGTTAAGCCCTCTCCTTATCATACATGCAGTTTTGTACCAAGGCAGGTGTTTCTGTGACCCACGATGAGTGCAGAGCTGGTCCTCAACGCGTGGGTGAAGGCAGATGAAACTCTGGTCCCTGCCACCTTGATGCAGGACACGCGTGCCACCACCAACAGCCCATCCTCCCTCAACTGTCTTCGAGGAAGAATTAGACACAAAACATCCGTGACAGCAAGAGCTGATCTGAACCTTTGATTCCTGGGTACACGCTGCCAGAGTTTGCGAGATCCTGGGGACGGCAGCAACGTGAGTGACAGCCACAGAGATACAGCGGCATAATTTAGAGTATGCGTCAAGCCAGCCTGCTTGCATCTCTGCTCAGTAATAGGGAAAAAAATAGCCTGACTAGTGTGGAATGCATTAGAGCAAGGTATCACGAGAAAATAAGCAGGTCTGGTTAGAAGGGACTGCTGACAAGGGCTGAAGCTGCGTGGGAGCAAGGACCATGGGCAGACTGGCTGCACGCAGCAGGGAGAACCCGAGGGTGACACGGGGCTGGCAGCGAGGGTCTAAGCTGGTACTGAGGTCTGAGCAACGTTTTGCCTCAAATACACATTTGCTTCAAAGCGCAGCTTTGGGCCAGCCGAATCTACCTGCCAGAAATCATGTCTGATACAGAGAGGTTGCTGGGGGAAGAAAGGTGGAAGCCTGTCAAGCCCTGCTTTATGACACACACGCCGTCCTACCTTCCGTACTGAATGGGGCACAGAGGGGAGGAAAAAAAAAAAAAAAAAAGCAATAGAAGGTGAAATAACCCGAGAGCAAGACATTTCCTGAAAAGATAGACGAAGCATTTTGCTAAACCCTGCCTTCCCCCCAAGCCACCAGAGCACACTGAAGCAAGCTCCACCGTGTCACCTCCGTGGCTGAGCACAGTCCGTGACCTCCTTCCACTCCCACCCTGCAGGTCCAAGCCAGGACCCGAGTGTCCTGAAAACATCCCCCAGTGACTCCTGAGGAACACCCCCTGTGCTCCTGCCTCCTCACAAGCACAGCTCCTGCCGTGGGCAGCACAAGGATGCTGTGGGGCCACGCTGAGCCCAGGAGTGGCAGGGGATGGCCTGAAGAGGCTTGGCCACCTTACGGACTCCTCTCCAAGAAGATCATCCCTGCGGGGAGGGAGACGACAGCGCTGGGAAAACCACAGTCCTTCACCCAGTCCCTGGCACAAACACCAGCCCCCAAGCATCTTGTCCTCCTGCAGCTCCTCTCAGACACCTGTCTGGGCAAACGAGGCCGTCCAGCCTCCAAGCACAGGGGCATCTCTTCGGTTTGGAGGGTGACCGTGCCACCACTGAGGACGTACAGCTGGAACTCCTGCACCTAGGAGGACTCAGGTGCAAAACACGTTTCTGTGTCACAGCCCAGAGACATGGCATCAGCCTTTCCTTCCCCCTTTCCCACGCATGTTGGCACCATCTGAGTGTGATCAATGCTTCCGCACGTATCTAGAAGCACACAAAAAAAACCCACTCAAAATAACAACAACAGTAATTAAAAAAAACACTGTTGAGTCACATGGTGCAGCAAACTCAAAACACAGAAGCACAGGGATCTGGACAGAAACCAGCAGGCACTGAGCTCTGCTGCTGTTATTGAAATAATACCCTCGGTTTGGCCTGGATTCTCTCTCACACACACACATTTCTCTGCATCAAAGAAAACTGGATTTTTGCAGTCATTCATTGTGAAAACGTAGCCTGGAAATTTTGATGGGCATCTACTGCTTGGGCACATGCAAGGACCTTGGGCTGACACAGGGCAAACTCTCCATCCTTGCCCCGAGCCCGCGCTGCCCTGGTGAGGCTGTCATCTTGAGCACAGCCCTGGGAAGGGCAGACCTGATCTGCAATGGTGAGAGGGTGTGCAGATGGCTGTGGGATTTGCAGCATATTTTGCTGCCCACAGACGTCTGGGGATACGCACCAGAAATAGCTGGCTGCACAAGCCAAGACTTTTCCTCCTACGGAGAGAAAGTTTTAATCCACAACTGCCAGGTACAGCTGAACACATTTGAACGCATCCATCTTTTTGCGGTGGAAGGAACAACATCTCAACAGAGATGAAAACTGTGGCGGTGCCTTGTGCTAGCTTGGCTGGGAGCTGGCGAACAGCTGCATCGCAGAGACATCCTTCTCCCGGCCTGCCAACAACCTTTACGTCTGCTTTAAAACAACGGCAATGACGCTCCCTTCGAGTCAGGCTGAATTAGCCTGGGCAACACGCTCCCAGGTTCAGCAATGAGATGAGGATGTGCTACGTGGGATCGTACCTACGCCCAGCAAGGCTCGTGGGCTGTGCTGGGGTACAGAGGCCGGTAAAGGTGGCTCTGAGAGCACTTCGTGCTCTGGAGAAGGATGGATGCAGCAGCAGGGGTACAATCCTGCCAGCCATGCCCAGCAGCAGGTCAAGGCCACAGCTGAGGTTTGCTGAGGATGGGAACGGCACAATGTGGCCAGGCACAGGCTGGCATCACTGCATCGCATCACGTCACATCACACCACTGCAGCTGGTGCCTGCACACACCCTTCTACACGTCAGTCACCGCTGACTTCCAGTCCTTCCTCCTCTTTAACCAGTTAAGGAGCCTGAGTTTTCCTCTTGCACAGAAACCATCCCACAGTGGCTCTGGCTCATCTCTTACGCTCTGCCCAGCACCATCGACGCAGACGGGAGCCACGGCTCCCCAGCCCCAGCACAGGATGGGACGGGGCTCCGCCACACGCAGGGCTCTGCCACCAGCACCAAGCTAACACCAACGGCTCCTTGCTGCCAGGGACACAAACGGTGACAGCGAACACAGGGAACTAAACTCGCCTTGCTTTGATATAACATTTTGAAAAGCTAGTTCTCTGAGAAGCAGCAGTGAAAGCCCAAGCTACATCAGAGGCGAGCAACCACTTCAGCAGTGCCAGGAGAAGCCTGAGGAAGGCACTAACAACGTCTCTGAAGAGCTCTGCAAGGCTCTTTTAAAAACATTCCCTCTGCCAGCGCAAATAAATATCTGAGCAAAAAATATTACAGAAAAAGTCAGTTGACTCATGAAGAGCGAATGTGTTAAATATAGAAAATAAAGCAACTGAAGGGTAAAAGAAAAGGGATTTTATCCCTGCTTTGAGCACAGTTCTTGCTGCAGCCTTCCACAGGTGCCACCAAGCTGCTCTAAGCCCCGCAGCAGGGGAGGCAGGTGGCAAAGCAACCTTTTGCCTTGCTCCCTGGCCATGCCTCCCCCCAGGGAGGAGCAGGGCAGGGACGGGGAGCTGCTCCCCATGCCACCATGAGCTGAGCAAAGCTTTGAGCCTTTATACCCGTCCTAGTCATTTAATGAAGGATTGATTGGAGAAAAAGGAGAGGGAAAAAATGTCCCACAGCCTGACTTCTTTCTCTGTATGCGGCTTGCTAGCCTGGCAAACTGTTTGTGATACCCCATAAATTGCCCTGAACGTTTGCTGTGGTTTTTTGTTTGGACTGTTTCCTTATCTCTCCCTGAAATGCAGCTTTTTGTTTTTAGTTATTTTTTTACAATAATTTACAATTACACAGGAATGAGGTGGGGAGGACTGATGCTGACATCCCGAGCGTCTCCAGCATAAAGCACGTCACAGCCTCAGTCAGGGCAAACCTTTGCAAGAGAGGAGAAATCCCTCCTCCAGGTATACTTAACAGCCTCGGGACAGGCTGACATTTAGCCTGTAGGTGTCATGGCCATGATGTTACTGCCACAAGCCAAGCCCTGCCACCGAAACCTGCATTCATCCACCCCAAGCACAGCTCGGGGCTCGCTGCCAGCTCCCAGGCTCCTCCAGCCTCCTAAATCACACAAGGCAGAAAGGGTAAGCCTTAAGCATCTGCAGCACTTCGGAGAAATCAGAGCTTATCTGGCTAACAGAGGCTTTTAGTGGTCCCCAGGCAGAGCAGGCAAGCAGCTAATGACAGTCTAATGAGCTGGGGAAAAAGAGCTGCTCTTTTGTCCAACAGGAACACTGTAGCTGTTAGCTGGGCTGAGCTCACATTTTCAGCTGAAGCTTCAATGGGAAAAGCCAGGTTTATTCCAAGACCATTCTCTTCTTCATCCATTACAGGCTCTGCTTTCCTTGAAACGCTTGTTTTTCACCACGGGAAATGAAATACATACATTTGCATATAAAAACACAGATGGATTAAAAGGTTAAAAAAAACAAGATGGGGATTTCTAGCAACATGGCTTTCAAGTCTGCTGTGTTTAGCATCCTTTCAATCAGAGTAGAGCCACCTTAAGATTTTACACTCTGGGAAATTCCTGATAGGGGAAAGCACGTTTCCAAAGATTGCAAGCTTTAATATTATTTGGCCTATTCTAACAAGTCTGATAAAACACCATGGATTCGCTTTATCCAAGCAGAGACAAAGCTCCCAGAAGCACCGGGATGCCCCTCTGTTCCCCAAGGCACATTGGTGGCTGCATGCGCCCCCTAAAGCATCCCCTCACCTCCCAGGGTAGCTGTGTTCAACCTCGAGCACTACATTTGCACACGTATTGGCCCTTAGAAAACCTAATATCGCCAGAAACCTTAAGCTGTTGATTTTCTTGCCTGGCTTCAGCAAGCAATAGCTTCAGTTTGTTTTTAACTGCGAAGCCCTTGAGTTCTGCAAAAACAAATGTAACAACGTCACGTTGCAGGAGTAGGAACTGAAAAGTCAAACTGCCTGTCAATGAAAATCAAGGCAGGTTCACTGCCAAAACGGAGCGAAACACAAGAGTAAGCTTAAATAGGGAACAGAAAAAGATGGAAGTTGCATTGACAGTTTAATTCCTTTCTTAATAACCCGGGAGAGCCCAGTGAGGACACTGTTAGGTGAAGTACCTGCTGCTCACTGAAAAGGGGCTATTGATGAAACCACCTGGCTGTCAGCAGCTGAACTCCACACAAAGGGGAAGTCCAAAGGGCCACCGCACCCCGTCACCAAGGGAGCTGGAGTCAGGCTGGGGACAGGTTTGGAGCAGCCCTGGGGGTGGGAGGGGAAGACGCACTGTTCTCCACCTCATCAGCATGGACAGGGAGGGAACTATCTAGCAACTGTCTGGAGCACGGGGAGGAGTATCTGCACGTTCAACTTTGAGGTCCCCCCCCTTCTCCAGGCAGTGACATTGCCCCCAGGAATCATTTTCCATAAAGTTTACAATTATGCAGAACATAAATTGGGATAGAGAGGAAAAACGTACACCCAAGCCCTTTGTCCACCTGCAGTGATCTGTCCTGTCGCTGGCACCTGGAGGTCTCCAGGCAGGTTGAGCTCTGCTGTAGCAAGAGCAGTTCCTGAGTGCTCTCAGTGGTGGCAGACCCCAGGACACCCAGCAGGAGCTCACAGGCACTCACTGGGGCATACTGGCTGGAGGCCCGATTCACAAGGCAGAATTTCATCCTACCTTCTCTTGCATCCTCCTTCAGCTTCAGGTGCTTTTCTCCATCCCTCCTCCCCCTTGTCTTGCGAAACAAGACTGCGCTGCCAAGGGCACAGCTCCCAGTGACACTGCTGCTCCTCCACACCCGGCCCCAGACAGCAAATCCCACAGGCAGCCCACAGAGCAGACGTCTGGCTCGGTACCAGCACCAGTTGCTTCAGAAGACACCCACCGTGCTGGTTAGCTACACACGGCTTCCTCACAAGCCAGGATTTTTCCCAACTTTTGCTGTCGAGAGACCCTTTCAAGTCACGGGACACTTCCTGCCACCTCTTGTCCTTCTAAAAACTGAGGTTCAGAGCAGCCATGCCAACATCAAATCCTTTTACTGTCGGCAGCCAAGCCCTCAGTCCCATGGACACCTGGCAGCAGCAAGTCCCAGCAATGAAATCCCACTCTGAACCCACCTCCTTCCCTTAAGATAACTCTCCATCACCCACCTTAACCTGCTGTCAATGTCGGACCTACGCCGGTTCAGATGCCCAAAGCTCAGCAGCACGCCCAAGGTGGGGGCACGCTCATGAGTCAAGCGACAGCGTTAAAGCTTTCCCGGTAGTACAAACTCTTTGCTTTCCCCTCTGACTCCTGCTTTCTTTTTCCTGTCAAGAGTCACAGCTCTGCAATGATTTTAGCTCAATTTACATGATTTGGCTAAGATTTTGCAAAAATTTAGCCAAGTAGCTAATTTTATGAAGCATCCCCTACTAATTCTTCCCGGGCCTCCAAGTCCCTGTCTATAAAAAGAGCATCGCTGCTGCCGCTTCGTTTCCAGATGACAGAGGTTTAAAGCACTGCTGCTCAACATCTACGCGGCAGCCCAGGGGCAGCTGCCAGGCCCTGCTTGGCTGCAGACAGAGAACTGTCCACCAGCAAAGACGCCACCAGCTCAGCTCCAAGCCCCTTCTGTGTGCCCAGAGCACCAGCCAGGCCTACGGGGTCGGTCCAGGCAGCTACCACCTCGCACAGAAATAAAGTGATAGCTACAAAAGCTTAAGTCTCCTATCAGGCTTTTGCCGGCATGAATTTGCTTTAAAAGTAAATAAATGAATGAAACCCAGATAAGCCGGGCAGAAAAAGGAGAGGGAGAGCGAGCCAGGGAGACATTCAGGCAATAGATCTGAGATCAAACCTTTCACACGGCTGTAGACGGCGAGGCTGTAAATTGGGCTAGGATTTAGCTCCATTTAGCTCTACTCAAGTCCAGAGTTCGGCATGCCGCAGATACAGCCATCCAGCTCATCTCCCGCCCCCGTCCGTTTGTGCCTGCACATGGGGCGGAAGTGAGGTGCCAAGGGGCTTTGCTGAAGGAGATGCTTCATTTCATGGCCCAGCCGTTGTTATTTATTTTTAATCCCAGCCCTCCCCTTTTTTTAAAATCCCCCCTCGGTTCACAGTACAGCCGTAAGTTGTCTCCACGAGTCGCCTTACTGCCTCCATCACGGGACACGTGAAAAAGGGATGCAGAAAGGCTGCTGCAGCCGGGGAGCAGCCGCCCCTACCAGGGCAGACGAGGCAGGGGCAGGGCAGAAGACTGTCCCCCAACTCCAAAGCAGCAGCAGTGCTGGTACAGACATCCTGCAGGAATTCCTGGAAGATGGGTACTTTCCTCTGGCTTGCAGACACGATCCATCCAGGGCCCTGTTGAGAGGGGCAGTAACAGCCCTCCCTCAGCACGCAGCTTTGTAGTAAATGCAATCCAGGCCTGACCCCAAGCACCAGAAGAGTTATATACAGCTCCCTTTTTTCAACTTTGCTCTCTCTGACACATCCTCAGAGCCCCTCCAAGCTTCCCTGCCATCTGAAAAGATCAGGAGACACTGCACAGCAGCACTTGAAAGTTTGTTACTCTGACCCCTGCTTTCCTTTGCAGCAAACATGCTTTTAAGTGGGCCACAAGGAGCTCGTTTCCCATCTCGCTCCATGCTCTGAACCCTTCTCCTGCATATTTTGTTTGCTAAAAGATACCCAGAAAAAAAGGAGACGGGCAAACAGGAGAGATGTAATGCTGCCTTTGAACCTCCTGGCTGGAGGGATGTTGGCAATTTGACCGCTGGTGTAACACTACTGCAAACAGCAGCAGACAGCAGAGCCTGCAGGAGCAAAGGGTCTCTAAATAAATATAAGGGCACTTCACAGCCCTTGTAATTGTGGTTCCCATGCAAGAGCACAGCCAGGTAGCACGACTAAGGGCGCTAGCCCTGGCCACCAGGTGATGAAGCTTCACGTGGCTCCTTACAGCAGCATCCAAATAGACTTTGGGTTCTGTAACACCGAGGAAACATTAAGACCTTCAACAAATTCATTTCTGCATCACCGTACCTTTGTGTAACACACAGGGAAAGAACTTGGGGTGGATTTCTGAGCAACATACAAACCCAATTGCTCCTCAGAAATAGGTATCACGTTCTTCAGGTCAAACGTTAGCCTGTTCTCACAGGAACAAGCCCCTTAACTAACTTTTATTCTTTAAAGCTTTCATTTTCTCAGTGGATGAATAATATTCTAAAAAGCTTCCCACAGTTGGCAAGTACAGCCTACAGCCCTGAAACAGAGTTTCTGGAAATTGGGAAGAAAAAAAAAAAAAAGTGGGATTTACTCTGCTTTACCTTTCTGCGACAGCAAAGGCTGCCAGTTCCTCCGAGACAGGAAAAACATCGTGAGACCTAATCCTGCATTCAGGAAGACAGACGCTGGCTTGCCCACAGCACTAAACTGCGGTTAATGCCAGGAGATCTGGATGCTTGCATATACCGAAAATCACGGTTCCCAGTTCACGTTTACATCAGTGCTTCATTCAGGTTTCTCTGCTCCAGGTAACCAGCCACACTGCACACATACCGAGCTGGTCAGCGGGTGTACAAAGCCAAGGAAGGGGTAAGCTGGTTTGCTCCTGTTAGGAAATCCTGGTCACCTCCTCACTGAGACGTCCTTCCTTCACCAAGGCCTGGGGCAGGGACCACACACCAGGCAGGTGGGCTCCGATGTTTTACTTTTGCTCCAAGAACATCAAACTTGACAAAGCAAGGAGCCTTTGGTAAAGCTGAGTCCACACAAAACCACAACGCTTCCAAAAAACAAAACAGCGAAGTCTCAGCAGATTTCAGGCTGGCTGTAGGCTTGATCTTCCCACAGTTTTCAGAGTTGAACAAACCCTCCACGTAGCACCTCTGCAAGGGAGATGCAGACCCTTACTTACTCAGGGAGCTGTGCAAATACAATTACTGAAGCTCTCAGCTGTCAAAGCACTGAGCGTGACAGAAAAGCCTGCATGGAAGCAAACGTATCCCCCAGTAATGGGACCTAGGGTCAGCAGGGTGAGCTAAGGAGTAACATAAATAAAATAGTTGCTTCAAAACGGAGGAGATGTCACCTGGCGTGCTGCAGGGATGTTCACGGCCGTGAGGGAGGATCCACGTGGTGACAGAGTAGCGTCGAGCAGCCAGTCTTCCAGGACGGGGCTCTGCAAAGAACCTGAAGCTGCTGGGAGGAGTGTGCTGCGTGGAGCCTACACACCAGGCGTGCTTTGGACCTGAATGCTACCCAGATAGTCATCTGTTCCGACTGGCAGCGCAGGACCAGATGGCTGGTTAATGTGTTCAAGTCTCTCTCCATCCAAATGACACCGTAGTATTGCTCCAGAAAAACGCAGCGGGCATTGCAAACACAATGGCTCCTCCCCAGTCCTTTCACATCCAGTTCTGCTCCCACCAGCACGCAGGAGAGTGCAAAGGGACAACCCGTCTTCAGTTTTTCCATAGAGAAGCTAAGCCTCGTTGTCACATGTTTCATAGACCCCAGAAGCATGCGGCAGCTTTCATCCCAAAGCACCCCAGATCACCCCACTGGATAGGGCAGATTGCCCTGACTCAGAGGAAAAAAACGCTCAAAAAAACAAAAGAACCCACCAGCCACAAAAACCCAATGCTTCAATAAAAAGAACTGGCACAAGCCGTGAGCCTGCTTTCACCTGTAACTCCAGTATTTTGTCCCTCAAGCCTAACCACAATTAAATGCAGAGAAGAAAAGATCTCCTCAGCACAAGGGGGCTGCAGTCAGTGCCCGCACTGCTGAGTGGTTTTACTTGCCTCTTATTTGCAAGCCATGCACTAATGTGTTATGAGGTGTGTTTGTAATTGTCTGATGATGGCAGAGGTCCTTGAGGAGGAAATGGCGTGTGTCTAAATGCAGACAAAGCTATTCAGACAGCCAGGACAAAGCAGCCTTATTTTCCGTGATTGGGTCAAATTACATCCTTTGGACATACTCCTTCAGTGGCTTCAAAAAAAAATATCTGTCTCTTTCTATTTCCTTGGCTTTATGAGCAATATTTAGAGAATAAAAGGTGGTTTATTTCAGAGCCCATTTGTTTGGCAGTGCATGAGCCCCTCTCTCCTCCTATCACTTTCAGATCAGGTTTATTGTTGGCATGGAAAAGAGAGAAAAACTAAACCCTCAGTCGCACTTGATATTGGGGAAGGAGGAGGAATACAAGTCAATTTTTTCCCTTGTCTGTTACTCTGATCTGAAAAGGAACCTGTGTTGCTTCTGAATTGTCTTCTGGCACTATATTTCCTGCTCTTGCTGCTGTACTTCCCGAGATGAGATGTAATCATTAGCTCATTTGCTCCCTCAAATAATGTTATACAGATGGAGCTTGAGCCACTTTGCAGGAAGCCCTGGAGTGCCTCAAGCACTGCCAGCTGCTCGAGGACTGTCCCACTGTGCTGGTGCGGCCTCACCTCAAGCACTGTGTGCAGTTTGGGGCACCACGATATAAGGACGTGAACCACTAGAGAGTGTCCAAAGGCAGGCTGCAAAAACGGTGATGGGTCTACAGGGGAAGACACTTGAGGAGCAGCTGAATTACTTGGTTTGTTCAGCTTAGAGAAGAGGAGACTGAGTGGAGACCTCATCACCATCTACAGCTTTCTCACAAAGGGGAGCAGAGGGTGACATGCTGATGTCTTTTCCCTGGTGACCAGGGATAGGGCCTGAGGCAGTGGCATGAAGCCGAGTCAGGGAGGTTCAGGCTGGATATCAGGAAAAGGTTCTTCACAAGAGGGCGGTCATGCACTTGAAACAGGCTCCCCAGCAACGCGGGGGATCCAGGAGTTGGATTCAATGATCCTTGTGGGTGCCTCCAACTCAGGGTATTATTCTGTGATTACTAATTTCTGTCTGCATCCCACAGGGCATCAGCCCTCTGCCCTAGCACTCCAAGCCCACTCGCTCCATAAGACCTGCAGTAAGGTTTAATTAAGGCTTACAAGGAGCTTTGCAACAGTGGGATGAGAGACAAGCTATCAGTAGTACTTCTCTCCCAGCAGAGCAGCAACTACGGGGATAAACCTACCTCTCTAGCTATCCCCAGCGGTGGAAGAGGTTTTCCAAGCATCACCTGGGAAAGACCTGATGCCTCTCAACTGCATGGCTCGTATGGGAATATGTGGTGGGAGCGTAGCGGTGCTGATTAAGAGCAGTGGAGGATGGGGCCTGAGATTTCTTCCTTGGCTCACTTTTCCTACAAAACCGACTCCTGCTGAGACACTGGAAGCAAGGAGGGGAAGGAGGGTGAGAAATCAATGTAATTGCAACTGTGCTGTGTTGCTGGCAAAAGCTGAGCACTTTGCTGTGAGAGAAATGGGAGAAAATGGCTTTTTCATTGCACAAGAAAGGGGACTAGGAGCAAAGCCCCTTGATTCTCATTTGGTCCTCACCCCTTTCCTTCTACGAACAGGAGGAAGCCGGCAAGAAACCAACAGCCATCACCAGAGCTGCTGCAATTAACAGTCAGTCCAGTGCACCCTTTGTTGTTAGGCTACACACGATTACCACCTCACACAAATGTCTTTCTTAAAGAGCTCTGACTTTTGCTTTCTCCACAGATACCTCTCTGTAGCTGGTTTTACTGCACCAAATGCTGCGCCGCCCTAGCGGAGGGGAATCAGTTATAATGGTGTTTCTCACAGATGCAGTAGGTTGCTTTTGCATTTCTACGGTTTCTCTGAAACTTGCTTTTCCACTGGCAAATGTGAGCTCACACATCAAAGATGGGAGCTCGTACACAGACATGTGGAAGCACCACACTGGCATCCCATGGGTTGTGTTTGCTGCCAGCTCCCAGATCATCCATGGAGCTCATCTGTGTAGTTAGACATATGCCTACAGGGAAGGCTGGGGTGTTTTAAAAAAAGAACTAAAATGACAAAGAAGAGAGGAGCCCAGTCCCTCCTGAGCTGACCACTCCAACACTACACAGGCACACTGACACCATGCCAAGTGCCAGCTTCCCTTGACAAGTGGTCTCATTGATTTTGCCCCGTGTGAGGTGACCCCCAGGCTGTGGGCTGGCTGTGTATTTCAGAGGCTGTCCCTCAGGAGGATAAGCACAGGGACCGAAAGACAACAACAGTTAGCACTGCCAGCACCTTCTACAAATCACTGTAATTCTCACTGGCTGCCCTCTCTCTGAGAAGGCATTGTCCCCTCGCTTCCATACTGAACAACAGCATGCACATCTCCAAATCCCCCAAAAAAAACACTCAGCTCAAAAGCCATTCTCAGGTATCTGGGGTTTTGTCAGGACAATAATGCTGCACTCACGTTGGCTTATAAGACTGTGCTGTTTGTAACTCAGGTGCTCCCAGTGCTGTCCTTGCTCATGCTCCTCCTGTTGTAGGCCTACAGAAGTAACTCAACAGACCATCCCTGATGTACTCTGCCCTGGACTTCATGCCTAACTACTGAGCTTCAGGAGAAAAAGAAAACCTCTAGAACCAGATATTCCCCCCAAACTCAGTATTGCTATCTATAACCCTGGCCTTGCAGCCACCTGGCACGCCCAGCTCCCCTCACCCGCAGGAAGGCACAGATCACACTACAGACCTGGGACCAAGAGGTGTCTGGGAAGAGCAGGATAAGGAAACCCTGCCAAAACAGCCCCCGGGCCCTGATTACATTCAAGTAAATCAGGAGCTTGCTGTCTTATAATGGAAAGGAGAAGTGAGGAAGAGAAAACAGACTGGTTTAAAGACTGGTATGTAAAAGACCTGGTTAGAAGGCTCTTATGGACCTTTTATTCTGTTAGGCCCATCCCTAAGTGTCCCCAAGGACTTGATGACCCCAGCTCAGGGCCTTTAGAGAGCACCAGAAGCATTTTTCACACTATCTTTCCAGAGCAGGATAAAAAGTATTTCTCCTCTTTCAGTTCTCAACAGCTTTCACTAACATGACTCATGTTGACATTTAGCTAGCATCATCCTTGCATGCTTCTCCATCCTTTCCTCTGATTTTTCTTGAAGCGCAAAGCCAGGACGGGGGCATGGGTGGATATCCCACCGATCACCACCTCACAAAGCAAAAAGGTCTTATTCAAGCATCAGCCATCCATGACTATACCTGCTTTGCTATCCATCCCCTTCAGCCTCACCCAGAGGCCCTCTACCACATCATCCCTAACAGCAAGGGCTGTACAGTCTAATCTCTCCCTTACACACAGCACAACACCTCTACCTTGCCTGTCCTGCATAACCCTCCTGAACAGCCGATAGCCCTCCTGAACAGCCCTCCTGTCACGGGACTCATCCCACCAAGCCTCACAAATACCAATGATATCATAGCTCGGGGAAAGGACCAAAGCCTCCAGTTTGTCCCGTTTGTTCCTCACACCGCATGCATTGGTATACAATCTCCTCAACGTGCAGTAACTCGCTTCCAGTCCCGTGTCCCTCAAATTGCGGCCTTTATCCTGCCTGACACGGGTCAGGGGCCAGGTCCACCTCAGCAGTGTCTGTGCTAGGTTGGCAAAGCACAGCTCCATTTACCCGTCACCTACTTGGACTCCCAGCTACCTCGCAGTCTCCCTAGCTCCTCCTGAAGCTTAGACACAAGGCAGAGCAGTTCATCTGTCTAGTCCTACCAGGTGCCAGAAGAACAAGCCTTCTGCCAGGCGGTCACCGTGTCTGCACCTCCTCGCTGCCGTCCACCTGGCAGAAGCTTGTTTATTGCCTTGCTGTGGGCTAGGGAGCCCATCAGGGCCACATCCCACACCTGCTGCAGGGCCGAGCAGGCTGCCTACTGACAGAGCGTGCTGCCCGTCCACACGGACCGTCCTGCCCTGCCTCTGCCCCTGTCTGCAGCCGTCCTGGTCAGTGCCTATGGGGGGACTGTATGCAGCTCCCTGCTGTTTTGAGTTGGCCACAGTCAGACAGCTCCACCCAACTCCCTCAATGAAATGAGAAATTAACAGGGCTTTCATTACCAGTGAAAAATGTAAAAGGCTTTCATTTACTGCCCATTGTTTCACAGATCTCTCGGAGCGTGCTGATGCCCAGGCAGTAAATGAACTAATTGAACGAGCTGCACAGCCCCATCTGCTCGCCATTTGTTCATGGCTGGTTTATTCACCAAGGTGGCCAGGCTGTGCCGGGCCAGCTTTGACAGGACTTCTCCCCTCACATGGGCTCTACAAGGACATGCTCATTCGCAAAAAAGAGGAGGAAATCTATTTCCCAAGCCCACTAGAAGAAAAGCAGTCATCTGGCTATGCCACAGTCCCACCTTACACCTCCAGCTGGACCCACAGGTGGGATGGGCATGTTTTGTGTTTCAGTGTTTTATATTTCCACATCTATTGCTAAAAAGAGAGACAGGAAACAGAAAACAGGTTCTGCCCTGTGGATCTCCTGCACCGTAAGTACATCCGCACCTGGGGAATCTGGAAAGTCTGTGTTTGCTCCTAGAGATTTCAAGGCGGGCCTTCACCTGCAGAGTATGGCACAAGTTTCCTCTTCTCCCCCATCCCGGACCTACCCAAGCCCTGAGAACACAAGCCTCTCTGTTTTATCTCCTTGTTCGTGACAGATTTTGCACTTCAATCCCTTAATTGTTAAGATCTTATTTTTTGCTAGAAACAGTTATTTTAATCTGTTAAGTGGTTCTGCTGCTATAAAACTTACAGAGATTTAAAATCTGGAGGCTGCCAGCTGAGCTCCAGGTGCTGATTTTTTCTTCAATGATGATAATGCAGAAGGAAACACAGGCTGCTATGAGGTATGCAAGTGCAAAGCTGGCAAGCATCCTCTTGCATTGAGGCCCAGTCCCACAAGGTGCTGAGCTTCCCTGAGCATTTAGAGCAAGCAGTGAGGATGCAGCACCCCCATCCCACTGGTGTGTGTGAGCAAATGGCTGTGTGGTGCTTAGATTAAAACACAGTCTTTTCGGCACCCAGCATGGAGTTTCTTCAGCACGTGTCACCTCCTCCTCTGGTGATATTCCAAGATCTGCCTTGAAGAGATACCTTTCCTTTATGCCTGACAGGAATCACCTCTGCAGGGTGAGACCTGTGCCCCTTTTTCCAACTGCTTTGTCAATGCATCCTAGTGGGGGATCCCAGCTGCTTGGCTTCCCTGCCCTCTAATTCCAAGCTATCGATCCCATTGTTCCAGCATCAGAGCAGCCAGGTGACAATGTGCTCAGCTGGGAGACAGCCAGAATCTTTTTGCATAACTTGTAGTTCACCACGAGATAGGGATCAGGTGGTTATTGATGCTTTTATGGTATCTTCCTCTTCATCCTCCTGTGCAGGCCTTTGACTTAATTTTGTTTTATGGCAAAACCAGCTTTCAGAAGGACTTGCACTAATTTCTTCCCTTTCTCAAAAACGCCTTCTGCTGTGTTACCCCATATGAAGATGTCACCAAATGCCCTGTGCTAGTCATATCCTGGGAGCCATCCCATCACTGCATTTGAACACAGTCAGGAAGGAGTTGTACTTGACTTGCACCAGTGTTTGCAATGCAACATCTTGTTAGGCCATTTGTTTAATAAAAGAAACTTCTTCTCCACAGCCTTTCTCCAACAATCCAGACCGCATAGGACCCACTTTAGCTGTCAACCGTGCTTCAAATATCAGATGGAGCAAGCAAGCCAGCACTCACAGGTGAGTGGAAAAAATAAAAATAAATAACCCAAATCCAACCATAAATACACCTTCCTACCCCTTCTGCACTTGATGCTGGCCCAAAGCCCTGGAGCAGAGACCCTTTGGAGCCCCTCAGTGTGGCAGGGCTCTGCTCATGTAGCCAGCTCTCTCCCCGTGTCAGACACAGATTCAGCACAAGAGGAGATGAGGTGACCAAGGGCTTATCACCTACACCCTCCAGCTCCTTCAGTAGCATCACACAAGGCTTACACAGGCACTGGCAGTAGCTGGCACACTAGTGAAACATCACCTCTCCATGAAAAATCACTCCTCACATACCAGTTTGGGAATTTTCTTGCAATTAATCCCACATGTCAGTTCCTCTCATTATTTCTCAAAGAAATTAAGTTATTCATTTCTATGTGTACTCCCACCCCCTTCCAAATCAAAGCAGAGCAAAAGGCCGGGGAGCAAGGGCTCCCTGAGCAGGAGGCAGGGGAGGGGGCCGGCAGCACGTTGGGCCAGGCATTTCTGCAAGCTGTACATTCCCACAGCACTCCGCCTTCCTGGAGGGTACTCTCAAGCAGCCTGATTTTGCAAGTGGGCTGAGCCACTCCAATCCCCTGGAGTCAATGAGAGCCATGAAGACACAAAAGACCAATTAACTTCTCCAAGCCCCACGTACCCAGCCAGAAAACCACCGGGGCAGGGAGACATGCTGGAACTAATGCCTGAGAAGGATTTGGAAACCCTACACTGAAAGTGACTGCGCAGGAATTACCGCTGAGTCTCAGCTAATCAGTAAGGCTGAGTGCTCCGCATTGATCACCCCGCGGATGCGTGCCGTGTCCTGCTGGCTGCCCCAGCCAATAACCAGGCACTCCACCACAATTCCTCATCCCACTGAATTTATTGGGCTTCAGAAAAGGCAAGAGGATGCTTTCCTTATTGTGCTCGTTGAGTTTAATCAGCCCTTTGGGAAAGAAAATGAAAGAAAAAAGACAGCAACAATAACCACACAAATAGACAAGACAACAAATTTGTCCTGTGTACAGCTTCTCTTCAACAAGTTTCACGGTCCTAAGTGGAGAGCATTATTTTCTTCCACACCATCTGCCCTGTGAGGTTGCTGCACCCCATAGCGGGCAAAGCCAGCCCCAGCACATCGTGTCGATGGACACGGCTCAGGAATTGTGGTAAAAGGCTGCACGGTGAGCGGCAGACGGAAAACACAGCGAGGAAAGGATGAGCAGCGAAGGCTCTGATGGAGCTCACGCCAGCCACGAGCAGAGCAGGCTCCTCAAGGCACTACCAGCTGGAGCCTAACTACGAGGGAACCAAAGGTTAATCCATGCAAGGCATGATACACGGTGTGCAAATGAGCACAGAAATAGAGCTGTACTGGGGGAGAAGAACGCTGCCAGGAAAGTTGATGTGGATTTGCTCCGTTTCTCTCCTGTAACCACGTTACAAAGTTTGCCGCGTTGTAGCAACCTACCACCTCCGCTGCTGGCTCTAGGAAGCTGGGAGGACCGCTGTAATTGCTTGTGCCTTCGTTAGCGGCAGCCAGTCCCACCAACGAGGCAACACGGTGCACGCCGCCAGGCCCCTCTGGCTACAGCACTCCTGGCTTTAGTGCTAGCATCAGCTCAGAGGGGTTAACTGAAGCAGCATGACAACCAGCACATAATTCACACTACTCAAAAACGGTTCCCAAAGCCAAAAATGTAATGCATTAAAAAAATGAATCTGTGCTCTATCAATCTCTAGGGGATGCCACTGTTTTGATGGAAAATTCAAAGGAAGTGAAGGAAAGGCAATTTTAGCAGTCAGATCACTGGAGTTATGGCAACTTGGCAGCTGCAGCTTCAAAACTTGGGGCCCGATCCTGCGAGATGGGAGAAGTTTGCTTTGCCTGCTGTGGGAGCCCAGGCAGGCCCCGAACAGCGTCAGGGAGCTGGAGATCGGGTGTGGGGAGCAGGAAACGGGACCGGGGCCTGCTACAGGGAGCAGGTCCCAAGAAGCTGCAAAATGAAGCAGCAACAGGGCTGCAGCTGGTGCTGAGCAAGAAGTAAGGTTCATGCAAAGAACAGAGCAGCTCCCTGCAAACATAGCAGGTTTTGTTTTTCAAAACCTTAAGAGCACAGTTCTGCCAGAAACCCATTTCCACAAAAGCATAGTTACCGTTACAAGAGCACTCTGATTCTTTTTTTTCTCAGTGACCTCCGCTGGGACAGAAATTTCCAAAAGCCTGAAGAACCCATTCAATCATTTTCATTAAAGAAAAAAAAATAAAAAAATAAAAAACAACTGCTCCACATGAAAAAAAAAAAAAGAAAGAAAGAAAGAAAATCCAAGCAAGCATTAGGAGTTCAGATTTTTTTTTTCCAATAAGGCTGTTAATTCAGTTTCAGAGGTGACACACACGTGAGAACCTGTAGAGCCCTGGCCAGCTCGTACAGTTGCTGAAAGCCATAGGCCGGTACTGAGGTTTACGTTACGGGTGCAAAGCTAAGCTGAGGGGCACCGCCACGGTAACTGTTAATTTCATCAGGCCTCGGATCAGGTAACCAGACATAACCCAATTTGTTTGTTCAAGACTTACAGCACTAACACAAAAAGCAGGATCTACTCTGTGCACTTTCAGAAGCTGACCCTCTGCCTAGCTCAGGCCACTCGCCCCACTAGAGAAGAAACGCCCCGCGACCTTGTAGGAACACGAGCTGCTTCTAACTCCCCTGCTTTGCACATCGCTCGGGCAGGGAAACTCGCGCTTTTTCCTCCTCGTGTCAGGTCCGATGCTTTTTGGCTTTCTCCCGTGCTGTCACCGCGGTGCACTCCGAGCTCTGAAACACGCCACAGAACCACGCAACTGCGCACGCAACCTCCTGCCACCGAGACGGAGACGGAGGGGCTCCCACCTGCGCCCTGCCTTCCACCGGGGCACAAAACCCACGCCGAGAGCCCGGTGTCACGGCGGAGATGCCGGCCGTGCTCAGCACAGGCACCGCCTGAATGCTCCCGGACAGCTTCCCTGGGGCTCACCCCGTTACCGGGCTGCCCCAGAGCACAGCACAGGGGCTCTCTTCTCGCCTTGGAGGGGCTGGGAAAAGCCCCAAACGAGGCAAATCTTCGTGCCCCGTCCCAACAGCAAAGTTGGGCTGGGGGCTGAGCCCCCCCTCCCGCCCCGGCAGCCCTGGGCACCGGAGGGCACGAACTGCCCGGCGGAGAACACCCCGTACGCACCTCGCCATCGCCACCTGCCAGCACAGAGCCGGTGCCAAACTTTCGGGGGAGCCTGACAGTGGGGGTGTCCCGCAAATGTCCGGCAACTTCTTCCCCAGGCGGCGGGGCTGCACCCAACCCCCAGCCGCAGCCCCAGCAGCCCTGGGGCTGCCTGCCCCGTCCCTACCCCGGTCCCACGCCTTCCTTACCTCCGCCGTGCGCCCCTCGGGTCCCGCCGCCTCCGGCTTCCTCCTGGCCCCGAAGAAGAGCAGGAGGAGGGCGGCGATCCACAGCACCCCCAGCACAGCCAGCGTCAGCCGGCGAGGCGGCCGCCTCATGGCTGGGAAGGGGGCTGAAAAAGTCCAGAGGGGGGGAGAAAAAGGCGAGGGAGGTGAGGGACGGGGGGTGGGACGGGGGGAGGCGGGGTCTCGCCGCCCTCCTCGGAGCCAGCGGAGCGAGCCCCGCTCCCTGCACGCACTGCAGGGGAGGGACCGGCAGGGGAGGGGCGGCAACGCCGTGGGGAGGGAGGCCGGAGCCCGGGGAAGGGGCTCCCCTCCCACAGCCCGACCCCCTCCCAGCACCCCGAGCCGCCGAGCCGGGGCATCCCGGCCGTCGCCCCTTCAGCGCCGGGGGGAGCCGGAGCAACCTGCCGGGCCCGGCCGAGCTCCCCGTGGGGGCTGCGGGGCGAGGTAAGGGCCGGTGGTTAACTGCATGGCACGGGGGGGTCGGGTGCGATGGCAGGATTGACTTATCCCACGGAAGCAGCAGTGGGGGATCAGGTAGGTGAAATGTAAGTAGTGGGTTTGGAAGACAAGATGCGAGGCTCCGGAGCTGTCGAGAGCACTTCAAAAATAAAATCCTAACTATGGATGCGGAGCGGAGTGGCTGTTGGTGTGCCAGCAGCAGCTCGGCGTCCTGCGCCCCTCGGGCCACGGTGCTGCGGGGATGGTGCTGAGCTGTCACCCGTCCCAGGGGATGCCCCTCACCGGCTCTGCACACAGCCTGGCACTGCTCCTTGCTGGCTCAACACCCTGCCTGTCCATGCAGGGCAGCCCAAAACAGGGTATGCAGACATTGCCAAGAGAAATAAAACCTTTTAGGACACCAGAAAAGAGTTGCCTTGCCCAGCTGTCCCCACTCACCCACCTGACTTGCAGCTCTTGCATTCAGCTGGCAAGCATTGCAGCATCTGTGCTTTCCCATGCAGAAGACGTTAGAGAATAAATCAAGTCTCGGAGCAGATATGAGTCATTTGTGTTAGTATGAAAACTACAGAATGAGCCGCATAAAAACAGGAACCCCTGCATAAAGTAACATATGGAATGAACTGAAGATAAGATGTCAAATGCTGGAAAGTCCAACGCACGTGTTGTAGGCAATCTCTCCTATGCGTTTCCCACCCGCTCCTCCCAGTCTTGTTATTTCCTGCAGTTGTTTTGTGTCACTTGCTAATTTATCACTTGTGATCCTCACCCTCTGTCCTCCTCTGATTAATTTCTAGGGCTCACTAAGTCCTTTTCCCCTAACGTAATCCATGCCTCTCAGGCCCAATTTTCACAGAAACATGCTCAGATAAAGATTTCATTAGCATCCACAAATGGGGAAATTTGCTTTGTTTTCAGGCCACCTGACTCTGCAGATTCTCTACCAGAATGATGAAATCCAGCACCAGCGGGCAGGCTAAGGTCTCCCTATTTTCTTCCCCAAACCATTGCTTTGTACCTTCTCCTGAAAGCTCACCCGTGCCACATACCTACAGACCACCTGAAAAACTCCCAGCAGCTGAGGTGCATCGATGGTAGCTTGGACACACGTGGTCTGTGTTCTTGTCATCTTGCACCTACCCTAACCCTTGGGCATGGACTGTCTGGCACCTCTCACACACATCCCTCTGATCCCTTTGGGACAGGAATCACTTTCAAACCCCAAATATCCTCTTTCCCCAGGTAGAAAGTAGCCAGCAGCATTTTCCTGGCTCAGACAAAGTTACCTGGGCTGCTATTTATAATGCAGCATTCCCCCTGGCATTTTCACAGAGGGTGCCGGTCCCTACCAGACCTTGCTGCTCCATGCTAGGAAGTAGAAAAGATTTTCCAGATAAGGGCACCTAGCTGTTATCATTTAGAGGTGGATTTAAAAACACCATCTTTTTTTGTAATTCAGAATTTCATTTGTAATATATTGTAAAATATAAAGGGAAATACAGAAAATCTCGAGGAAATACATTACAAATTAGAGTACATGAAAGAGAATAAATAGGCTGACCTGACAGAGCTACGATCAGATAATGCTCTTATTACCTTGAGAAACAACTCCCTCTGCTGAGGGAAAGCTTTATTGGCAAGGCTCAGCGTGGTGATGAATAACCTAGCAGAGATAATGGGCAAAGGCCTCATCCTTCCCTGCTGTCACCACCGTTACGCCAGCAAGGAGCATCTGTCACCGTGCCGTGGTGACAATATACAAATCCCTGCCTGACAGAGCTGCTTCGTGCAGATGTCCTGTGGGGAGACAAAAGATCTGAGGAGCTCAGTTTCTAGGATAGTATATTCCTACTGACTGCTGAAGGTACGGCATGCACAGTATGCTGGGACAGAAAATGCATTGAGCAGGCAATAGCAAAGGCTACTTAAACAAGAATGAGGCAAGAGTACAAATCTTCAGGGAAGTCAGACTTCCAGGGACTCATATACAAATCTTACTACAATCATGTAAAAACATGGCAAGAAAAAAAAAAATGTTCTGTTTTATTACTGATAGCTGTATCTTCCCTAATTTTTCCTAATTTTTCATCTGCCAATCTCAGCAGCTTCACAAGTGAGGTTAGTAACACACTGCCTATTTCCAGGAGAACAAAACTCGTTTAAGGCCAGCAGCAGAGACAGAAAGAAAGAATCTAGGAAATGGGAGTTTAGCATGGGCAACTACAGATGTACAGAACTGCATAGCAAGTGCCGTTCCATACGTTTGTATAGAACCACTATTTACATACCACTATTTGTACAGAACTCATCACTGTTTATGGCAGCAGAGCTTCTTCATGAAGAGGTGCTGCTTGTGGCAGCAGTTATGACAGAAGGTATTTCTTTGGGTTTATTTATTTATTTTTTTTAAGAACAAAAGGCTGTGCCTTTAAACGTGTCACTGTGGGAATACACGGCTGCACAGGGAAATGGATTTCATTCAGTGGCCAACAATACAATTATGGTCCCTGATCCCTGCTCCAGGCTTGGAAAAAGAAGCAAATACAGAAACTTGTTTTCATTCCCCTGTAAATTCCTCCTGGAAGGGTGTGTTCTACGCTTACTGAATTTAACTACGGTGAGGACAGGACTAGGAGTAGAGAGAGAACATCAAGCTGCTCTAAAACAGAGGTTCTGGCAAGTGCTGAGTGTTTTACAAGAAGCCCATCTCTCCATTGTCCCCCAGCAGCCAAGGTGCCACGGACTGGCAGGGGCAGCAGGTCGAGCAAACCAACACGTGGCTGTGGCCCTGGCGCCACCCTGATGGCCCTGACCTGCTCTCAGGGGATGCTTCAGAAACCATTCAACAGTGCTGCCTGTCTAGGTGCGGAGTTGTACTTTGAATGTGAAGTCATGTCAGTACCCCAACCTATTATTTAACTACTGGAACAAAATCCCTGTTTAAGAGTCCCCCGGGTCACCAAGTCTGTTCCTAACCAGGCCAACCAGCATTTGCTTCAACAGAAGCAACCAGCCATTGCTGGGAAGGTTCCAGCAGCCCTGCAGCAATTGTGTCCTCACCACAACATGCCAAGGGACAAAAGCCTGGCGGTGACAAGTTTGTACAACGCTGCTGGTTCCAGGCCATGGCTACCATCATATGCAGCCCACTGGTGATCACGAGCAGCAGCGAGGACTCTTTATCACCTCCGGCTGTACCTTGCTATCTGAAAGCACAGCTTGCATGAAGACAGGTCAAGACCCTGTGAAGATTATTCTACGTTTCTGTGGCAGGTAACTACTAAGAGAATTTTAAGATGAAGTTGAGGGGGGTTGTTTTTGTCTAAAAAAAAAAAAAAAAAAAAAAAAAGAAAGCTTTGTACTTGTCTGTCTCCTTTCCTTTGCTGAGGTAAAGCTGTAGCTTGTCCTACATCTGCAGCCTAAACTGGAAGTTCCAATGTGCAGCTATAAAACACTCATCTTCTCCACTTGGGCAGTGATATCACTTCTGCACATCCTTGCCCACAGTTACAATCCAAAAAGAGAAGTGGAGGAATTCATTGGCACCCCTTGAATTATAAGCAGATCTTTCTCAGTAACTGTAAAGTTGTGGGCTTTTTTAATTAAGCCATAAGCGTTCTCCTCTAGCAAACTTTCCTCAATGGCATCTCCAGTTAATTAAAGGTTTAAACTGTCAAAATAGACTATGATTAAAAAAAAAAAAAAAAAAGAGGGGAGCTACTTTAATAGCATTTGTTAATTAAAGTTCTGGTCAGTTGCAGGAACAAAAGCTGTTCTGCAAATAGACATCCAGATCCAAAACACATCCAGATCTTCATCTGCAGCTCCCACCTTCAGCCTAGCTTGTGTGACACCGATGGCAGAAACACTGAGATCCCTCACTGCTGGGATGAATGCAAAAACATCGCCATCGGGGGGCTGGAGGACCCCACCTTCCACAGGGAATTCTCAACTACTACAAGATGTTTTGCTTCTTCAGCAGCTGTAACCAAGCAGTCACTATTTGCGCTAAGTTTAGTTCACATTCTCCCCGGGCTTTGTTTCCACTTGCTGGAGCACAGGTTTTCTGGCTTAGATGCAGCATTTTCACTCGCTCCCAGCACTTCCAGGAGCTGCATGTCACCCACCAGTAGAGGAGGTGTGGGAAGAAGGGCCAGAGCAGTGGGAGATTTGAAGCGAGACACGTTGACTTCAGCATGTGGCTGGGGGGACACGCTGAGAAGCACAAGAACAGATGCGGCAGCTCTTCTGCTGTTTATGGACCAAGTTGCAGAAAGAAAAAGTGGGAGAGAACAGCAAGAGCAAATAATGGGTGAGGGCAATCACTATGCAAACACAGCACAGGGCAGATGAATCTTTATCAGCAGTACCTGAGCCTGTAAGGTCCTTGGCACCCTGCAGTGCTCATTGCAGCTGCACCCATGCTCCCAGGGGACTCCGATACCACAGCAGCAGAGGGGGAAGGCAAGGGGGCACCAGGAAGCAGAGCTGCTCAGCTGGTTCCCAGGAAAATGAGCTCCAGGAGATGGTGCTCCTGCACGCACACAGATGCATCCTCCATCTCTAACAGAAAGCAGAGAATCCTGCCAGCATTCAGAGCAAATCCTCTTGTTATTCTCAATACAGTGAATCAGTCATTTTATCCAGCTGTAGAACTGTGTCCCTTAGACACATTCAAGAACATAACTGCAGTTTGGACAAGTGACATTCGCAACAGAACAAGTCAAGTGATCAGCGAAAAAACAGTTAGTCAAAATAAAGCTTTGTCCTTAAATCACCTTTAATTCCTCTTTCCATTTGTGTGCAGGTGTTAAGCAGATTTCAGAGCCAAATCTTGACTTCTGTGATATGTAAGCATGGCCTGATGCCAAACAGGATTTAGGCATTGATTAACACAGCTGGCAGTATGCAATACTGCCTCAAACTTCTTGTGAGAAGGAGCATTTTCACAGCTGGACGTCAAGTTTTACCCTCCTCTTCCTCCTAGAGTTATTTTCATAGAAAATTGCTTGACTATTCAGCCCTCCCCTCTTCCAACAGATCTCAAAACCAAAAAGAATGAGCTACGCACCATCTAACTTCTTAAGATTTCATCCATAATGTTTAGGTGAAGTGTCTAGAAATAGACATTTCTTCCATACACAAGCTAATGTTTTAAGTATAAAAACAGTGACTGATAGTTGATCAGGCCATCTCCTGTTCTCAAAACAAAAGATCCAATGTGCTAACTAATAACCCCTTACCTCCTTGAAAAATAGCTAAAAGCAAGCAGTAACTCTGCAGAAAGCAGACATAATCTGAAAGTCCATTTTTCTAGAGCTCACGAACTTCCCCCAGTCCAGGTGATGGCTAATTTTCCTTTGGGAGCCTGGTTTTGCCTGCCATTAAAGTACCTTTATAGAAATTCTGGCTTTTAATTTTTGTTTCAGCTCCATGTAAATCTTAGAAGATCCATTGTTCTACAGGAAAACACACACACTGCTACAAATCCTGTCTACCTACAAGGGAACAATATTCTATGCTGAACATGCTCAGGTGCATTAACATCTCGTTTCTCTTCACCAAATCATTGTTGCTGGTTAGAAGACAAAGCAGTGGTTTGGTTTTCCTACCAGCAGGACAAAATATCAAGGCTGCCGTTCAGAAAACAAATGTTTAATTGAACACATTTGTTCTGCTCTTAGCAAGAACAAGTTAGAAGCCCAACAACATGATTTATCCTTCCCTACATAACGACTCATCATTAACATATTCAAACCTGTTACAATTTGTTAGCCCCAGAGGCTCTCGTTGGACCAGAAAATCAATAGATACAAACTGAGCAGGTACAGAATCAATCTGGATGCTAAGAAGTTGAAATACTTTCCATTAGGAACCATAACAATTCCTACCAATAGGCATTTCAACAGATGGTGCTATGACCAAGGGAAAGTCTAGGTAGCAGCAAGGCAGGTAACGCAAAAAATAAGCAATACATTTTGATTTCACTGCACAGAGAAGAGTTTCCTCGGGACAGCAAGACATACTCCGAACAGAGTAGGCTGTCCCATGCAGAAGGGTTATTTCACAGGAAAGTCTGTGTTTGAGAGAAAATTGGAGGAAAGTGTTCCAAAGGTTCAGGCTCTGATCTCTTTGCAGTAATGAGCATATGAGAAGATGATGCATATGCATGTGAACCTAATTAAGAGCGGTAAAGCCTGGAAGATTGTCAAATTTCTTGGCAATTACCAACTTAAACACACACAAAAATTAAAATGGCCTTATAAACAAAGGGAAGTTACTATTCAAAGGGCCTTGCCTCATTATGGTTAGCTGAAGCTTGAGCAGCAGGCTAGCTAGCGGGGGGGGGGGGGGGGGGGGGATGGGGGGAGCAGGACCGGGGGATGGTAGCTGCCTTCCATTAGTAGCAGGTGGTCTCCCTGGGATGGAGGCAAGATGCTGACATCCTTCTGCTCTTGCTGAGGCATCTCAAATGATCCCAAAATGCTTTATCAGAACAGAAATAGAAAGAGGAGGGCACACGTGACTGACAGCTTGGGCTCCTCTGCTGCTTTTTGGGCCTTACTAATGAAAAGCATTCATGGACAGAGAGCTACCCTGCGAAAATATATTCACTAAATAAATGTGGTAATTATACTGTATATTATTCACAGTAGAAACAGCAGCAGGGAAGTGATTTGCATAAGAAATGTGGATTATTCATGTAAATGAGTATGTTATTTGCTTGTAGAAGAGATCAAGTCTTGCCTAAAGATGTAAAACTCAGCTACAAGTAAAAACTAACATTAAGCCAGTGTCTCATGCCCACGGTCCTCAGCCTGTCTTATCTAACCAAACTCTGCAGGTCTAGCTCTATTTTTCTCATCACTTTGTTTTGCTAGAGCTCATGAGCTGCTCTCAGTCTAAGTGATGGTTAATTTGCTTTTGGGAGCCTGGTTTTGGCTGCCATTAAAATACCTTCATAGAAACCCAGGCTTTTAATCTTTGTTTCAGCAAACAAATACTAGCGGCAGGAGAACTGGGAGCATAGAGCCTTTTGTTGTCCTTGCAGCCTGGACACAGCCAGGAGGGGCGACTGTAACCCAGAACAAGCTGGCATATCCTGGCACACCCCTGTGGTGGAGGCACTGTATGCCCATCTCCTTCCCTCCATGCTACACCACAGCACACTTACCCCTGCTACCTAAGCAATACAGAAGGGCTGCAACACAAGGAGTGGTTGATCCTCCTGCAACCACCTCCCCAAGTGATCCAAACTTTCACGAGTACACAATGGCCACTTGAGGACTTGTTACTTCTAATTGCTTTAAATAATTTGAGACAGGATTTGTGTCTGCCTTAGAACAGGTAGGGCTTGACTTACTGTTGTGGTAAGACCTCCAGTGATGACTGCTTGTAGCTTGGGTTTTCATACCTTAATTCATCAGCATGGACTTCTCATCTCACTTCAGCTATTTCAGGTAGTATTAAAGAATGGCATCCCCGTATGGCCTTTCCACTGAATTTCTTCTGCAATTTTTATTTCCAGGTACTGTGCACTATTAAAAAAAAAAAAAAGGGAAATAAGAAATCCATCCAAGTTCCTTCTGCTGCACTCAGCAATTTGTTCTTGCAGCACAGGAATTATTTTGTTATTTCAGCCCCTAAATTCTTTATGTGCCTAGTTATACGTTAGTTTTGTATAGTGTCATTTTCTTTTTGCATTTGATACAATTAAAGTTCTGCAAAATTCAGCAGTTTAAAAACTGTTGGAAACTTGTGCACATTTGAAAACACTGATCTAGACAATGGAGGCTGTGAAGTGCATCTCAGATGTTCAAAAATCTTCAGCCCTTCAGGTCAAACTGCTTGTGAGATGCTCAGGGGTATTTCTGTGGTCTGAATTTGTCCGCTGAGCCATGGGAGGCTGGGAGTCATCGTTCTCCACAGTCCCCAGGGATGAGCATCATCAGGCTAATATTTGACAGTATCACCAAAAGGCAGGTAGTGCGATGCTGGTAGAAGCTGGCCACAATGGATGTGCTCAGCATGGGCATCAATTCCGGTTCAGAAAAGAGGTCTGACAACCATGGCTTCGGGTTAATAAGAAGTCCCCCCAGATTTTGTCCCACCACTATCACAGATGCAGTCAGATCCCAGTGCTAGGATGTGTGTGGTCCAGCACAAGCTGGGTTCTGTGTGACTTCAGGCACCAGCCTGGAGAGCTGGAGCCCATGAACTCCACTGGGCTGACAGGGGAGAAGGGGAGAACCAGCTCAACCTTTCAGCTTCAGTCTGTTGACATGCGCACCAGTGCCCTAAGAGTAGGAAATGTTTTGAGAGTAGGGTTATGATTCCTCTAAGCTATGCACTGGATTAAGGAGCAAGTAGGAAGTGTGCGACACCGAGTTTCTTTTTCATTTTAAAAGAAAACACATTTAAATGACAACAAATGCTCAAGTTACAGAGAAGTGGGCAACAAGAAATCTCATGCCCACAGGTGTGCAGCCCTTCAATTTCATGAGCAGTGTTCCTAGCTAGCACTTTGGTTTTGAAGGGGGCAGAGGGAAAGAGGAGAAAGTAGTAATGAAGCTATCCAAGACATAATCTTTTTCCTCACATCCTCACAAACTCAGCTTGCAGCACCTGCTGCAAAGGAAAGGGTCTTCTGCCGCCTCAGTCCAGACAAAAAGCAGCATCGCAGTTGCCAGCCTGAAAGCACCCAGGGCAGGGTAGCATAAGATGCAGCTTCTCACTCATTAGCATCAACTCTTCAACAATCCTGCTTTCAAACAGTAAATGCTTTATGTCTAGTTGTAGCATATTTATGAGAAAGAAATACTGCTTTCACCTGAGGAAAACAAGCTACTTTAAAGCACCTATCACTTTCATTTCGTCCCACTTAAGAAGCATCAGCTCCAGCCATCATTCTCATAGCTGCATCTGCAGGAGCACGAGGATCTCCACAGCTCTCTCTGCAGGGTGCTCAGCTATTCACCCTTGCCTCAAGATGAGACACATACATAACTTGTTAGAAAAAAGACAGAAAAAAATGAGTCCTTTTCTAATATGACTCCTCACACCAATCCACTTCCTGGGTCTTTTGAATCTGAAGATGTAAATCCTGCATTTCTATACGGTTTGCTGTAAATGTTCCGTCAAAATGGATTTTTGGAGAAAAGTGTTTTTTTAACTGCATGCTTTTTTAGTTGAGATGTCCTGTGCTAGATTACAGAGGCAAATTTTCATAGAAAAACTTATTTCCCTCAAAAGCAGCAGCAAAGTCAATTTCTGTTGTCTCACAAAATTTGTACAAGAAACAACATGATCTTAAATCATAGAATCATAGAATCATAGAATATCCTGAGTTGGAAGGGACCCTTAAGGATCATCAAGTCCAACTCTTGACACCGCACAGGTCTACCCAAACCTGACTCTTACTGTGAATTTGAGTTCCAAGGACGAAGTTGACCATCCAGTTGTAATGTTATCAGTGATAAATGGGGCAGGTAATTCACCCAAGATTCTTTTTCTATGACTTTTCACTGCTTTTTCAACAACAACAAAAGTAGGAGACTTAGTCCAGGCTAAGAGCACTCTTTCTGCCTTGTATCTGCAGCCACCAAAATGACAAGTGGGTGCTTTGCTACCAGCATCAGTCTCTGACACCGCCAGGCTAGGTAGCATTACTCAGGATTTTGCAGTTTTCATGCCTTTATCTGTGGAGCATCAGCTTGCTACCTTAAATAATTGATCTGAGCAAAACAAAGGTCTGCCTGGACTGGAGAGGAGAGCAATGGAGACATTTGTTTCCCCAGAACAGGTAGTGTAACAAATCAGTCCTGACTGTACTGATAAATTGAACTTCAAGCTCGGTGCTGCTGCTTTTCAGGCCTAATCCTGTGCAAGACACCACAGGAAGGAAAGGTAAAGGTAACCGTTAGCGTTTCTTTCTCTAAGAGGGAACATATATGTATATATAGGTATATATATGTATATATATTTTCCCTTTCTCAGTGCAATATTTCAACTTTTTTTTTGAGGAAGATGGCATCGGGGGGAGGAGAGGAAAAGGTAGAGTGAGGGCGTGCATGTACAAATAGCAAGATTCAGAAGAACTGCCAGTGATCACTGGCTCCTTACAAGCTACCAGCCTTGGGACAGGATCATAACTCAAGCTCCTGGATGCCAGCGAGGAAGAAGCATTGTTTATCAGAAAAATCTGGCTCACAACAGTATATGAACTACAGAGCAGTAGCACTTTAGTACACATGGCAGAGAGAAGCTCATTGTCCAGGTTCAAGCCTGGGCTTCAGGAGACTGAGGTTCTGATCAGGTCTTGACTGCAGAGCCCTATGCTAAACTCACGCACATCACCTTTCCCAGGCGCTCAAGAAATATTTGTTTTTCCTGCCTTTCTAAGCAGATGTCCCCATCTGGACAGAAATCCTGAAAATGCAGAACACGTGCAGTGAGGCTGACCAGTACCTACCCTACGCCAGCTGCATACTTAATGTGTGCAACACCTATATCCAGAAAACCTCCAGTACATATATATATCAGCAGTAGTGTGTCCTGCTCTAGCTGATTATTTTGTTTGCCAAGAGTTCCTTTCAATTTCATGTCAGTATTACTGTTGCAGTATACTTGATCATCCAGCTCCTCTTCACATGACAGCCATTATTTGCATCTGTCTTTTAAAAAAAATAATAATAATAAAAAATTAGCAATACCAGGCCCAAGTCACAGCCTCCCTTTGCTTTCATTTCTGTTAAATGAATAACATCCACTGCAAAGCTCAGCATCTCTATAAATGCTGTGGTTACAAACAAATGCATCCTTCAGCAGCCTTTTAAACCATTTTTTCCTACAATGCACATTGTAAATGAAGAGTAATTTATCTTCAGAATTGCCCAGAAAATGTTATTCTGTTAGCAACATAAAAGCCTCACAGTGTCTGAGTAGGTGCCATGCCAAAAACATTTTATTGTGAACCAGATAATTCAGTTTGAATTGTACACAGTTTGGTGTAATCATTCCAGTAAAGCATTCTTTACAATTCTGTAACAGCAAGTCACATGGCTCAATAAAGTTTATTGCTGCAAATGTTTAGTGATTCATGGCATGGCGTGAATTCTGCTTCTTTCCTGGATCAAGTAATCAATAGCAAAATAATCTCCTTGCAATTACATTGCTCTGCATTAAATAGGTACGAAGTAAGTAAGTACAAAATGTGATATAAAAAACAGTGTGTACAGAATTAAAATGAATGGTTATTTGAAGCTGGGTGTCCTGAAACCCAGTTTTGCACTTGGGCTGTGGCAGAGGCTATTTATGTCCTGCATACTCCCAGTCTTAAATAATTCTTGCAGAGCTGATAACACACATTGTGTAACGAATACAGTTGGGACTAACAGATTTTCATCCCACCACATCCAGAAGAGTTCTGCTGTGAACTCTCTGCACTTACACAGACGCTCCCGGCCACCCAGGGCCAACCCCACTGGCACCAGGGACAATCTTCTTCAAAGCACATAGGAAGAGCAAGATGTATGTTCCCTCAGACAACCTTTGGTTCTTCTAGCACTGTTCTACACATATTAAATCAGTGTTTATAACATCACCCACTGAGCTGAGTGCAAGTTAAATCAGGCTTAGTTAGTTTGCTCCACTGTGTTCAGCTGCAAATCACAAAAGGGAGCAGAGACATGACAACTGGGAGAGGGCACATGCTTTGTGATGAGAGCTGCTAAAATAGCCTCTCCGGGAGTCTGGCAGGATGGTAGCACCACGACACATCTGCTCAAGGGCTTTGGATGTCCCTGCTCCATCTAACTTGTCCTGCCTCACAGTTCTGAACCCTAGGGCTCCAGTGACACCACAGTGGGCCACTTAATAATTGATAGCTGTATCATCTGTGATAAAAAACTATAAATATAGTTACCTAGCTATCCTGTTCTAACTGTTTTCTCATAAAACCTGTGAAAATAATACTGTTAGGAACAGGCTATTCTGGGGAATAAAGAGCACACTGCTGTTTATATTGTTCAATGCCTCCCGATATGGAATATATACATTGTTGGGTTTCTCTCTAAATATTCTTGTGCTGCTTCAATGCAGTAGTAAGCATGCATCTGAGTCCTCCTCGTTCCTGAATCTCACACACATTCTAAAACAGCATTTATGAGATTAAGCACCTAAAAAGTCAGCAGAGGCCAGAGGGAAGGCTGCCTATACAAGCTTCATATAACTCCCTCCTACAAAGGCATTGCAGTATGGTCTTCCATTATAAGATCATTACTGCTGGAACTCTGTTGCATTCAGTGCTCTGCCTATGCTGTGCAGAGGAAAAGAGACAATTGTGCTATCCACAGGAATGCAAAAAAGTCTAAGCAGCAACCTGTAACAGGCACTTAATGGGGAAGTTTCCATCCCAAGCAAATAAATGTTAAGAAAGTTTAAAAATGTCCTACAGATAGAGGCACTAAATAACTGTAATACAGAGTTCAGTGTGAAAAGCCCCACTTAGATTCCCTAATGCTACAGCCTACATCTGTCTGCATCACTTAAAATCTCTCTTCCTCTTCCCCTCTGTCCCCCTCTCTCCTTTATGAAAAGAACTAATACCTAACTGTCCTACAAGTCTATTTGCCAGACTGCTCCCATGTCATGCTACAGAGAACATCTATTTCTTGCCAGTCTCCAGTGACTTAAAGACTACATGGGATTGCTTCTCACTGTATTGTACTTTTCAATCTGCAGAGACAGCCCACTGCTTTTCTGAATCAAATCTGCAAGCATCACAGGCTCCATCCCAGCAAAGAGCTGGCGGCCTAGTCCATCGAGTTAAGTTAATTTCAGTAGGGCTATGCCAACTTATAAAAGCAAAAGAGATGGTTTGAATGCTTGTAAATGACCTTTCCAAGTCATGGCTAGGTAAGAACATTCATTCAGATAGTCGCCACAAGCACACACACTCCTGTCCTTCACCCATAGGCCTAGCAGCTACAGAACTGGGGTTTCTTCTATTAGGAGACAAGGCACTCTGGGCAGTGATAGTTTCTTTTAGTGCCTGTTTATGCACTTGCTTTCCACCAGATTGCTAATGCCTTTTGAGCCTGTCAATACCGTCACATCCACAGTGTCCTGTGGCAGCAAGCTCCAGGCATTCATTGCTACTCATGTATAGAAGTTTGCCTGCCTCAGTGTCAACATATTCCCAAGCTCTGTGGCCAAACCTGCTGCACGGAATCAGCACTGTGCATGTTGCCCAGCCTCCCACAGCCCTTCTCTCTTCCCCATGCTTCTACATCCAAACATCCCTTGCACATCCACATGCTGTTACTTTCACAAAGCTACATTATAGCTCTGGAGCAATTTCGCCTGGTGGCTCTTGCACATGTTTACCTGTTCAAAACACTTTGTTAAGAAATCCTCCCAGATCTCACCTTTGCACCTATCAACAATTTCCTTCAGGGTTTTAAATAAATACAAAATAAAATAAAAAATAAAAATAAGGAAGAAAAATGTGGCCATCCAAGATACAGTTATTGAAGACACTTTTCCAGAGCTGCAGTCTCCACTTTCTGCATAAGCAGAATAAGCATTCCAGAGCTGCCACTGCCAGCAGAGTCCCCTGGTCAATCTATGGTGCATTTAAAGGTGTTGCGCTTCCCCAGCCTCAAACATGAGCATGCTGCAAGAATCACTTGTGTGGGCCTAGCTCAACACTTCCCAAAAGTGTAAGGCCAAAAGCAGTACTAAGCATCCCGAGCTAGGAAAGGCCCACAGCCAGCTTGTCCAAAAGGCAGCGTGCTGCATAGTCCTTATGCTATCCCACTGAACTATAACGACCACGTCTCCCCACCATGCCAAAGAACCAGGTGCTGACAGAGGAGCAGCAGCATCTTACCAAACAACATGCTTCCAGGAGAAGACCTGCAGGATGAATTCAGATTCCTGCTGAGGTTCCAGAGTGGATCAAAGAGACACCATCCTCCATGTGGAAGTCGTGAGTCACTTCTCATTCATCGAGACTTGGAGCTTGTTCACAAGGTGGTGCCAGGTGAAGCATGCTGGGGACAGCTTTCTATTGACTTCCTGGTGCTGTTGAGGGAAGAAACACAGAAGATACACGTTGTGCAATAGCTGAACAAATGAACAAAAGGCACACTTTTGGCTCACCTGCAGCTAAGAGCTTATTTTGTTTATAAATTTATCATTAGTCTTCTATCATACCCTGTGCATGGGTTAACTGACTTCAGATCCCACCTATCCTGCTTCCAGAAGGGCTGAGCCTCTGTGTTCCCAGTCGCTTTACTTAAAGGTAAACCCTCAGGTATCTTCAGCACCTCTGAGGAGTAAATTTTAACAGAAAATCTATTGCCCCAAAGCAACTCAGTATTGCCAAGTGATCCAAGGACTCCTGCAGATCATTTCATGCCAGTCAGCGCACTGCCCTGTCTTTGCAAGCAACATAGCTCCTGCGATGAAAGAAGCTAGTCAAAGTTGCTTATTTCTGATGTTTGTGTGGATGTTCAAGCAGGAAGAGCACGTTCTCTTGTCCATTTTGTGTTAAGGCGTATAACATGCTAGTAATTGAGTCAAGAGAGAAGGGTAATCCCCAAGGCACCCAGAAGAGCCCCAAGGACCCCTCACCATTGCAGAATCCCAGACTTCCTCCTGCTGTGCTTCCTTTAACTCATCTCCCACTCTTCAGGGAATACAGCCACTCTTTCCCATTTTCCTGGCTCATCAAGTCTGCAGTTAATTTACAGATCATGAGGTCTACAAAACACATCTTAAAATTTCACAGAGACATCTTGGGAAAAGAGTGCCAAGAGACATCTTGTCAGCAGTTTAGTTTAGTCCATATGGCTTACAAAAAGAAAAGGAAAGGGATCACAGAGCTTCAAAGCTGACTCATTCTGTGCTATACATGGCAATCCTCAAATTTTATTATGTAGTAAAGAAGCAAGTGTCTGCTCCAACAGCAGCATCTATCAGTAGCAAAAGCACAACTGAAGCTTTAGAAAAGGACAGCAGCACTGAGATTGAAATATTACCAAGGCACCACAGTGAAATGACATGGGTGACAACATTGCCACCTCGTGGTACAAACTGTGGAGAAACGACAAGAAAAAAAACAAGCAAGAACTTCGTAGTTATCTTAAAAATAAGACAAAAGCTCTTGAAAGTTGCCCACGTCTCCAGAAGGCCTGGGAGATCTGGTAGTGCCTTGCTTCTCCCTCACTCCTGCCATTTTAGAACAGTGCATCTCTGCCCCATCAGCACAGCCTCTCACATTACCAAGTAGAGGAGAGCAAGCAAGCAACCAAGGGCTGCTATAAAATAGGTCACATATTACCTTGAACTAACTGGCACAAACAGAAATCAAAGTGCTGTGTTTTTGTTTCGTTTTGTTTTGGTTTGGTTTTGGTTTTGGTTTTTGCCACCAGAGAGAGGAAGACTCTGCCATTACTGGGATTTTCCATACTCCATGTGGCCTCAGATTCATGACTGAGGACATAGCCTTCCCCTATAAAAGGATGACAAATCCCTGTCTCCATATATCTCTGTGTTTATCCCTCACTGACCACAGGCCTGCTATGCCTTCAGCCATGGCAGACCCTCCACAAGCATACCGTGCCCCATGAGATATAGCTAAACAGCTCTGGTTTTCTCCAGCAGAAACCAGAAACGCTCCCGTTCCATCAGCCAGTTCCTTCATTTGCACATGCAGCATACAAATAGTTAAAACACAAAAATCTAGATCTGTTTTGTTGGTCAATTTTCTGTCAAAGGAAAAATAATAGGAAGAGTGTTCGGCATAATGAATAAAGGAGTAGGACAGTACAAGAGGCAGCTGGGAGTCATTTAAAAGGCAGGCCGTGTTTTTCACTGTGCTATTCAACAGGAACAGCTGGTATGTTGTCATCATGGGACTGACACCCAGAGAAATTACTGCTCTGCAGACAAGGTGAAAGTCACTAATATTCTCAACACCTCCCTGTGCTCACCCTTCTCCTCCCTACCCCTGTGCCTCCTGTAAAAATGAAGAGAAGCTGGGACAGAAGGAACATGCTCTGATTCAAAGAGGACCAGGGTAGGTCTAGAGCTGATCGTGGACTGGAATACAAACCACTGTCTTTCAGGGGTGCTGTTAAAAAAATCCACACAGATGCAAATATACAGCCCATTTGTCTCAACTTATTTCCTCTGATGTCATACCCCAAGCTGCAAGGATGGAGGACTCCTTCCTACTCACCTAGCTCTAACTCTTTGCAGCACACAGAGAACTCTTCCTGGCCCCTCCTATGGCAAAGGGCTGTGTGCCCTGGAATGTGCTGCTTAAACCTCCTTATTTGCTAAACTATAACCTGTCACTTGGCATGGCATGCAGATTGCAGCAACACAGTCAGAATGTGAAGTTCACACTGTGTTTCCTCTGGCATTCGAAGCATTGAAAAGCAGAACCAAACCAGTTGTAGCTGCATGTGTGAACTGAGTCCATCTATACAAGCACTCACTGATGTTGAAAACAGAGTCACTGCTTTGAAACCAGAGGGGCTGTGCAATTCACCTTTATGTTCCTCTTTGCATTAATTTGATCCTGAAGATGTCAGTATCTTTCCCCCAAGAAACCTTCCCTCCCGCTTGGCATCAAGCCTTCAATTTTTTAAACCCACCTGTCACTCCAGTCTCCTTTCCATTCAATTCTGCCCCACAGGTCTCTCGGTCTCATTAGGTTTTTTGGTCCATACTGACTTGTCACCTGCAGAACACAGTAACGCTGTGCTCACCGAGGTCTCAGCAGTTCTCATCTGGTCTATATCACTGTACTGTGCCAGACAGCAACACAGATTTTGTTTGTTCTCACAAATGCTAGCAAGTATGATAATAAAAGCTATGAACATGCAACTCTGAATGCAGGCACACAGAGATCGAGATAATTTATCCTACCTCACTGGAAGTGAAACCTGAGACCTCACAGATTCCTAATTGGAGAGCTTGGCTGTAAATTCCTCCTCCTTTCCAACATCTGTTCATTTTGTGCTTACATGGAAGCAGAACTGTACCGCTGTGAAAGCGAAGCACAGTGCAATGGGAGAGCACAATGCAGCCCGTGGGGTGACCACACAGACTCCAGTTCAGGCCTCCTGAACTGGGATGCTATGGTGGGAAAAGAGGAAGCCAAGAGGAAGCTGACTAGGAGTTATGTTGGCAGCATACAGCAGAATGGCTGACTTCACAGCAGCTCCACAAGCTCAGCTGATCCCTTACTCCTGCCTATTCCTTCACCCCATCAGAGGAGCTAGTCAGATTGACAGACATTGCTAACAAAGTCTGTAACTAAAGCACTCCTGCTGTGCTTGGGAAGCTCTTTGGGATTTATTATTTTACTGTTCCATTAGCCAGATATCTTTAGGGCATTCCTCATAATACTTCCACAGATCAGTGGGGTCCAGCTCTGCACAGGAGCACCGTTTGATTCCCTTACTCTAGCCATAACTCATATTTCCTTCTGCAATTTGTCATGTTTTAGCCTTTGTATTCAATTAACTTTTCTACGCTATTGGCCCTTCTCTGACTTCAGAGGAAGGCTTTTTACCCTGAGCAGGTTTCACCTCATCCTCCTAGCATACCCAAAGGCATACCCTTCCACCCTTAACAGCTAAGACATTTGTAGGTGATGCTCTCAGCAGAGCCCTGTGAATCATTCCCACACTTAGAGTTACACTGATCTTGTCAAGGTCACAGTACTCAACCAGACACACTTGAAAGGGAGTCTTTACAAAGCACACAGTCTCCTTTAGCCTTAGACTAATAGAAAGATATCGGGGAAGAGATACCACAGCTGCCCCGATTAAGGGCTTAACCTATGGTTGCAAAAAAAAAAAAAAATGTTGACATGCAAACAAGCTTGGACCCAGGATGTTAGTGCTACTCTTGCCTTTCTAATACCAGTTACTGTGTAAGCACGGCCAGCAACAAGCCCATTTTTCAAGACCTTTGTTGCCTGTACACAAGGAAGAGAACCAGAAGGAAAATAAACCTTTTCTCCTATCACTACTTATACAGCAGACTCACACCAGCGTCAGAAACATGCATCTGTGTAAGCAGTGACCCTCACAGCAAAAGGAGAATGGTTTGAATGGCAAAAACAAAACAAAAGTCTGAGCTCTTAACAGGCACATTTTTCCTAACAGCCCTATTTTGCAGCATGTTTGAAAGCATGATTGCAAGGGTCCTTTCATAAATTGTGATCTTTTGTCTTTTTCACTTCTAAGAAGTCTAGGTTAGGTTGTGATTTAGGGCTTCCCAATAGCTGAAGTATTAGTATAAGGCTTGGAAGCAGATTTCAATTTATGTTCTGAACCACACCCCTCTCTGGTCTCGGCTATAAGCTTATTCCATGAGTCTCTGTGTCTCAGTGCACCACCTGTAAAACTGGAAAATTTATGTAATACAAATGGGAAAATGATAGGTCCTATTTAATAGAAACTCTTCAATAGATAAACCAGTTCCTAAACGCAATGGAGCTGAGGGCAGCAGGGAACCACTCCATGTTTAATCTTTAACCTTAAGAATGTGATTTCTTCAGGAAGTCACATGTGGCAGCTTTGATGCTTTATAGTTGTAACAGTAATGACTAGCCAAGCAGAGACAAACATAACTGGAAAGGCTTTTAGGTGTGAAACCATTTGATGTCCCACTAAGTCTTACCCTAAATGCATCTGACAGCCCATGAGAGATCTGCTGTAGGTTGCACTTCTCAGCGCATCCCACAGATCAGGAGGAGCTGCTGCAAGCTTGATCCTTAGATTAACACCACCTGTGAAATTCACAAAGGTGCCTGAAACTTGCCCAATCTGCAGATCTTCATAGGAGCCATAGAGTCTATAAAAAAAAGATATCAATATATTCTTAAGCTTATAGTCAGATGATAGGTTGAAAACAATGTGCCAGCAAAAGCATATAATAACAGTTTCCAAAGCAAAAAGAAGGCTGTAACTCATCTTTGGAAAGGGAGGTGTGTGAGGGGAAATCTTTTGCATGTAGGAAGAGGAGAATTTCTAGCAAACTGCCTCCAAGATTGGCTATAGTCCGAAAAGGACTTCTCATTCATTATTGTCCCGGATCTCACTGAGCAGTAGTGAGAACATGCCCATCACTGCTTCTTTAATAACTCTGCCTTACCAAATGTTGCCTGAGTATTTGACCAGACACTGTGCCTTGAAAGCTCAGTCTCCAAAATGATTTTCTTCACTGTTGCAGAGGAAATTTCTCTTTTTGTTTTAATGCTACCAAGTGAAAATAACTGAAGTTTCTCTCCTTCTGTACAATCTTTCTCTCAACATTAACTAGGATTTTTCCCTGCTCTGCTAATTTTTCCATGTTCAGATTATTTTAGCGCATGACTAACAAATTCCATCAGTTATGACTTGTTGCCTTATTCTTAGTCCCAATAAACCCTTCTAAACAACCCAACCCAAAGAGAGAAGGCAGTATTTTCAGCATACCATGTGAATGGCTGAATGCTTTAACAAGTTAAAGGTTTTGCAAGACCCCAGCATAGGTACCTCTACCAAGACCAAAGCAGAATTTGTCAACACGTCCCCAGAAAGAAACTCCTTGTTCAGAGGACAATCCCCCCAGGAAATGTTTGTTTTAATTTATATCCTAAACCTTAGGATTTAAACTCAAGGGCCTGAATTAGCAACTGGTACTGCAGTGTGAGCTTTTCCTTTTTAAAAACAGAAAGATGAGAACCATTTACAATGCTCCAAATGTGGCAAGGCCTAGAAGATGTTTTTATAAACAAAAATGCATAGCCACAAACCAATGTGTTTTAGAGAGACCATTTGCATAACTTGGAATGATCCACTCAGCATACACCTTCTCCAAAAGGGTTTCCCGGAACACGTTCTTATAGACTGAAAAAAATAAAACTAGCTCCCTCACCCCATTCACTGGCAGGTGATCATCAACCACCACATCAGCCCATTCACGGATGTGACAGAACTGTCAGGGGAAAGGAACAAGATCACGTTTCCCTTACAGGGAACATCCCTTTGAAGCAACAGGAAAGGAAGAATTGCTTAGCAGTGGGCCCAGGATGAACTGTCTTGGGGGAGGGCTGCACTAGATCAGTGGGAGGTACTGACACCCACAGATCCAACTCATCAGCCTCACCCAGATGGAGGAGAAAATCAACTGTGTGTCAGGTGTAAAAGAATATTAAGCAGAGAAATTAGGCACAGCAGGGCTTTTGGGGAAGGAGTTCCCAATTGCAGGCTGCAGCAAGAGCTGAGCAAGACTGTACATTTGGGAAAACGTTCTGTCTGGATTAAAAAATGGATAGGGCCCGGCTTGAGAGAAGGGCCAAACTAAGGTATATGCTCAGACTGGTTCAGAGTGATGGGCTACCCTTCAGGTCAGGATATCCCCTAGCTACTTGATCTTGATCAAAGGAAACCTTGTGGAAATTATGTAAGGGTGTGACACAAAGCGTGACAGATGATTTCTCAAGACCTCCTGCATTCCTGGGAAGCAAATGTACCTGGAAGTGGAAAATGCCAACATATTTCCTCTCAAAATTCTGGTTTTGTGGCACTGCTGCAGCCCTGGTGGAATGTCAGGGCTTCCAGGGCCACCATGAACCAGCAGTTCTCTGTGCCAAGACAAATGAACGTATGGTTGGCAGAAAACCAAGACCTGTCAGCTAAATTCAGAGCACCACTTAATAAAAATCAATTTAGTCCTGGCCCTACCTGTTTTGGAGATGCCAGAATGTTCTTCTACCTCAGGTAACATGGTATAAAAATGATTTTTCCAACCGTAAAGCTGAGAAGAGAATGCACTCCCACTAAGTCTCAGGTGTGAAGATTGCAAGTCTCAGATTTTCCTGCTTCTGTAGTCTCCATTCAGTTGTCAAGCAGCAACATTGCAGACCATTAAGTGCACATGGTCACTCCTTATTGAAGCAGTAGCAGGCAAAGAAGCAACACAAAAGAATGTTCATTTCAGATGGTGGAGACACCTCTCAAACCTCTAATCCAACCTTGAAGCTTGTCAATATTTTTACTGAGCCTGTTCCATCTTAACGATTGCTTCATCCACACCACACTAAGTAAAGCAATAAGGGTATGAGTATCTTCTATTCCATGCTAGGATTTAAACAGTCAATATTCCACACAATATGTTATATTGCATAAAGAAGCTTATATATTTAGACAAAGGAGTTTCCTTACCCATCAATCCTTGGCAGAAATCCAGTTGCTTTCTTTTTGCATCATAAAATACAGGAGTTCTGTGCAAAGCCTGGGAAGCACATGACCAAAAAGAAGAGAGAGAAAAACAAGTCAATAATATCTCTTTTAGCTTGAAGTAAAGCTCTTTGCAGAGCTTCAATCTCATGAGATGAGAGATGCAGTAAATTTTGAGTCTGGAATGTAAACAAATGTAAATGATGAAAACACTCCTTCTGCCTGTTTAAAGGTTTCAAAATAATTAATGTGGCATTGTCCTAGCAGATACTAGTCTAATTCAGGTATACCTAGTGTTGCCATGTACTCTGGCTAATCTGACACAAGCCTGGACACACATTTGTGCTTGGTCTACACTGAGAGATAAGTCAGTGGAGCTCAGACACATCAGTATGGTTGTCCATGAATATCTAAGAAGACAACCCTTCAGACTTGCCAGCCCAGCCCCTCCCTAATTGTTGATAAGTTTCGGTCAAAGAGGCTACAAGGCAGACTGTAACTGTTTAAACTTTCAGCTAACCAGTCTCCATGATTTGAACGACAATCAAGCTACAGATTAACTGATATGTGCTGAAGAAGTTTCTATTGCTGTGACAAATGTGTCTCTTGACCAACTGTTCAGAAAGAAATTATGCTATTATTCTTTTCCCCTCACAGATGCCTCTTGGATCAAATTAATAACCTAAGTGTCAAACTTTCATTTCGCTCTTATGACCCACAAATTGCTCAAGCTAATTTTCTCACTGTTGGCTTTCCCTTCAGGCAGTAGCAGAGAAATGGCAAACCCTCAAAAGGCCCTGACAGTAATTAGACACCAGCTCCTATCCTTGGTGAATGTGGGTGCTCATTTTGCAGGCCATCAGTCATAGATAGAGCAAGCTACAAGCCTGCAGGCCAAACAGCACAATCTCAGTGTTTCTTCTGCAGAAAAGGGACTGAAGGATGCGCAGCATCCATCCTCAGAGAGTCTTTGCTGGGCTAAGTTTGGCATCAGAGCAAATGGCAGCCCTCTTGAAACAGTTTTAGAGCAGCAGAACAGTGGGCTGAGAGAAAGAGGAGGTTTCAAGCCCATTCCAACATACCTGGCATGGAGGGACACAATTACACACCTGAAGGCCTTTGCAGAGGCCAGGACTTGTGTTGACCTTCCCTTCCAAACACATCTATGCTGTCTCAGGTCTCTCAGCCTCAGACTGGCATATCTCAGCTCAGGCACCCGAGGATGGCAGCAAGATCCTGACTTTAAACCATCTGTGAGACACAATTATGTCTGAAACCCTGAGAACCAGGGATACTATTTCCAAGCCCTCCTGCTTATTTTGTAAACGTGCCTCTACCTTCCTACTGATTTTCATGAGTTTATCAGAAATTTGGCCTTAAGAAACTGGATAAATCTGACAGAATCTGACAACTAGAAAATTACTTAGCTGGGAGATGCTATCTGCTATTGCCAGCAGCATTCCCTTACAGACACAGGAATATAAAGAGTATGTGGGACTGAAACTCTCAGATAATTGCATACATCGCTTTGAGGAAGATTGGATTATCAATGTTTTGCTCACCAGCTCTGTAAGAACAGTATCACCATTCCTACTAACAGGCTAGAACCAACAGACCTTATCTGACCATTCTAGAAGCCTGTCCTGGCTAGCAAGACTTGTTATCCATTTGTTATGGGAACTTGTTCGGAGCTTGGTACCAAGTGTCTGTTGTGACATTCGGTTTAACCGTGTGATAGCAGGAAAGGCTGTAGAAATACAGGCACAAGTTGAATACAGGCTGCAGAACTGAAAACAACTCACTGAAGGTCAGCTTTTGGTCACAGCAGAAGCTCAACCTTGAGGGCTGGGAAAACACCCCACAAGTACAAGGAAGATTAGACTAAACAGTTAAGTAGGGAAAAAAACAGCCCAGCAAATGGATAAGGCACCTGCCACAGCCTGTGAAAGCAGAAGACTCAACCATCACAAGAATATGTGGGCAATGGGACAGGGGCCAAAGGTCAAGAACTGTCTAGAAACTCAGACATTTTCTAAAATATCAAAATCATGAACTCTGGGAGTTCTCATGCATGAATTATCAGCATGAGAACCGTCATCACAGAATCACCACCGGATAATCAGAACTGCTGGCATGCCACTTGTTCCAAGGACATGAGCACCCCCCACTCCCTTCACCTGCTCTCCCTGCCTGCTCCAAGAATTACTGGATATACACTGAATGAAGTTGGTTATAATTTTTGACAATAAATGCTTCAAACACAATTAGAAAACTGTATGTACTCCAACTTCCAAACTTAGAGCTGCTACTCTAAGTGTCATCTCTGACAGCATTAAGGCATGCCTAAATTGAAGGATGTTCACTCAGTGCTAATGCTACTTGCTGGCTATCAAGTCTAATCACCCACTTACATGAGACCTCTGAAAATCACTTACATGGCCTCTTTCACTGCAAATTTCTGCGGTTTCTTTCACAGTGTTCCTGTTCCAAAAGAGCTGGTGTGAACAGGGAAATTCTCATCTGTGAACAGGTGCTTACTCTTCAGGCACATCTCCAGCAGGTCCTGGTAGTTCTGCTGGGCACGTGGGATGTGCTTTTGAAACAAGCACAGACAACTTTTTATTTATTTATTTATTTATTTATTTATTTTATTTTTTTCAGGCATAGCAGCAAAGGCATGGCACTATCTGCAGAAGATACCTGGCTGGGACAAATGCTTCCTTTGAGGAGATTTCCCTTGTGGAGTCTTGCCCTGCCCAGTCCTGCTGGAAACTCCTTGTTTTTTAGGATGAGGCGTGTCTTCTCCATAAGAGTTCCTATCATTAAAATAAATGTAAAAAGTAAATTTAATCATGGATTTTCATATTTTCTCTTTAGTCAGCAGAGGGGGATGGCACCCACAGGAGAAGTGGGGCTCTATCTGATTCTAACCTAGCACCGATCACTGTGTTTTCAAGGCTTTACATTCCAGTGTAGAAAGTATTCCCAGTGAGAAACCCAACAGTGAGAAATCCAACAAACACAGACTATGTCGTCCTCCCACGGAGAGCCCGCATTTGTTATAAAACCACTCTACAAGTGATCCACAAGGCTTGATTCTCAAGGGCAAACAAAATAAAAGTCTTCAAAATATAACCCTGGAAACAAAAATTCAATTTTCTGTTGTACATTAGAAATTTAAAAGCTGAAGGATTTAAGTGCCTAACACCTTGTACACTTTTTCTCCAGAAGAAAAGTATTGTCTCTCCCTCCAAACCTTGCCTTTTTTTACAGTCGTTGACCTTCAGAGCTACAACAACATGAACAGTGGACAGATAGACAGAGTTAATACAAAAATGAGAGGGAAAAAAAAGGCATGGAGACTGACAGCACTTCATAAAGACAGCAATGTTACTGAACTAGACTGTCAGCAATATATATAAACACGGTGTCCCACCATGTCCTCTGACATGGGTGGAGCAGAGTGTGTGCATGTCTCTTCCAGACATTTCCTAATTTCTAAGGGAAAGCAGCCAAGCATAGCAGACAAAGGTTACTAGCTTTAGATGGAAGCTGTGAGCTGGTAGGCTGGATGGATTCGATCCTTTATTCTTTGCGTATTACCCTGCTTAGTATGTTTGCCATCTAATGTAACTACTTCCAATAAATCAGGATCCTATGATCTTCCCTGATCTTGCTCATCATCTTAGATGCCATGAAGTGGCTGGTTCCTCAGTCTTAAAATAAGGATCTGAAGAATTCATGGGAAATTCTTCACTTTCAGTAAAATTAACTAAACCATCAAGGAATTCTCTGACAGCCTGAGAGGATTTATCTCAGAAAACATCGGTGCAAACTGCATTTGACAGCACAGCCCATCTCCTCTGATTTAACAAGGCAATCTGCATCTGGGCTGAGGAGCTGCTCCTGATTGTGTGGAATAAAACAAATGTTTGCATGCAAAATAGTAAATTTTAAGGTAAGCAGAAGAAATGACAGGGTGCCATCTTTTACAACAATTCTCACTATACAGCAGAACATTGACTGCAGAAATTAACACTGATTGGTCAAATGAAAATGTGACTGTATTAGAGTTTGTTAATCTTTGTCAGTCTCTTAACACATTACAAAAAGTGCACTTGCAGGTACAACCTAAAGCTTTTGCTTAAATACAGGGGTGTATTTCAGAAATAAAACCTCACATTTTTCTCATGTTTACTGCATTCAGGAAGGGTATCAAGGTGGTCTAGGGAAATTTGTCATCAAAGGCTTCCTGGCCTGACCTATAGTCAGCTCTGAGAATATCACAAGAAAGCACTGAAGAGCAATGGTGTCTAGCAGGAGCGTACAGCTCTATATGGAGCCTCAGAACAGCCAAGTCCTTAAATGGCAACTATCTAGAAGATGAAAGCAAATTTTTCTTACAAAACAAGGAATTCTTGCCAAACAATTTCTACAGGGTCTTTTTCAAGAATTTTCATTAGAAATTAGAAATAACTCATCAAATTCTTAAAGCCAAAATCTCAGTCTATTGATATAAAAATAATAATAATAAATCAATGAGGGAAATGAATCTTAAAGTTTAAAAATATTAATTCTGATTTCAGACTAGCTTTAGGCATTGGCAGTGAAGCAGAGGAGCCTGACCTTCAGAAGATACAGTCAACTTGCTATTTTCTTCCAGGAAAAGAAAACACTCGGGCAGCACGGAAGAGCTATCTGTGCAAATGCATCCCATCACAGAACCGGGAAAATACATCTTCAGTCAGATGCACGGAAAGGGAACCCAAAAGCACACATAAATCCTGTCATTCCTAGGAGTGTCCCTGGCTGCCAAGAAAGGAGAAACATGTTCAGTGAACCATTCTATTATCCTTCCTTTGTTCTCTTCTCATTCAACAGTAAGGTCAAGTACCTGTTTGTGGGCACAAGGGACCATGTGCACCTTGGTGTTCCTCTGTGAAAATCAACCACTTTTAATGCAAAGCTGTATCTCATCTCCTGCAAGAGCTGAATTCCTCCCAGCCTGAAATAGTGCTGGACACAAGTGGCTGGGGGAAAGGGAAGGCACCCCTGACACAATGGAACCTCATCCAGAACTGCCTCTTGCCACTTTTCTTGGACTCGATGGAGAAACACAAGTGAAAAAGCCACTTGGAGATATTTCAGGAAACATTCCTAACTTGCAATGCTTTGTCCCAGAAGATCGGCTGTAGTTAAGAAAGCATGGCAGTGTGGCATTACATTACAGATGGGCAGTCCTGGGGACAGGCCTAGCCACGGACAAGTACTGCAGAACTCATGTAGGCCCAAGTGCTGCAGCGTTTGCTCTTCAGCTCTCCTGTCACCCTAATTTCTGAAGGAATAAAAGAACACAGACAGTGACTACTTTGTCTGTCTCACCTAAATAAATAGTGAGTTATCCCAGGTACAGACTGCCTCCGTGCCAGAGGAGGTTTAGGTTGGATATTAGGAAGAACTTCTTCACTGAACGGGTTGTGAGGCATTGGAATGGGCTGCCCAGGGAAGTGGTTGAGTCACCATCCCTGGAGGTCTTTAAAAGACATTTAGATGTAGAGCTTAGGGATATGGTTTAGTGGAGGGTTTGTTAGTGTTAGGTCAGAGGTTGGACTCGGTGATCTTGGAGGTCTCTTCCAACCTAGGTGATTCTGTGATTCAAGACCATCCCCATCAGCTTGTGACAAGTGACCACAACACCGCATTGGTTATCTGAGGGCTGCCACCCTGCTGGACACCAGCTCCGCAAGGCCCAGCTCAGCAGTCACTGAACACGACTTGCTGATGGGCAGCCAGAGACAAGTGCTGTGCTTCAGGACCAAGCCACGCACTGAGGGAGCTGCTGTGGGCGGCAGAAGCACATTTTTGGTGTGGCCGCGTTCAGAAACATTCTCTTCCCTGTCAAGTTTGCCCACTCGGGAGTTTGCTTTCAGGTGAAAGAGACGAGGGGCAAAATGGCGGACGGGCAGCAGCGCCCTGCTGCGCGGGGCCGCCGCCAGGGGGCGCTGTGCCCCGCGGGGCCGTCCCATCCCTCCCTCCTTCGCCTTAACATGGCGCCGCCCGGCGCGGCTTCACCCGCCGGGAAACACGGGCGGCGCTTTGCCAGGAGTGGCCGACTTCCGCCGCCGGCCCATTTCCTGGAGGGCACCCTTTAAACGCCGCCCGCCGCGCTCCGCTCCCCTCACAGGGCGCTGCCGCCGCCATCACCGCCGTCGTCCCCTCCCGCCCCGTCCCCGCGGCATGCCCGCGCCGGCAGCCGGCGGCGCACGGGTGAAGCGGTGTCCTCCGGCCCCGTTTAGCTGAAAGCGCCGGTAACGGTCGCGGGCGGCAGTTGGAGCGGAGCGAGGCTGCCCGAGGGAGTATGCGGGGGTAACGCCTGCCCGCAGCCCGTCGCACCGCCCCCTGCCCGGCCCGGCCCCGGCTCTCGCTGCGGAGCTGGCTTCGGGCGGCCCCAAGATGTTCAGCTGGCTGGGCACCGACGACCGCCGCAGGAAGGACCCCGAGGTGTTCCAGACGGTCAGCGACGGCCTGAAGAAGCTCTACAAGACCAAGCTGCTGCCCCTGGAGGAGCACTACAAGTTCCACGAGTTCCACTCGCCGGCCCTGGAGGATGCCGACTTCGACAACAAGCCCATGGTGCTGCTGGTGGGGCAGTACTCCACGGGGAAGACCACCTTCATCAGGTAACGCGGGACCACCGCCTCCCCTCGGGCCGGGAGGGGCTCCCTGGGCCTGCCCGGCCCCTCACTACCCCTGTGGATGGCAGGGGAGTGTCTTCTACCTGGGGCCGTCTTCTCTACCTGTGTTACCTCTCTTCTGTGCCCTCCTGCATGCCCTCGCTACCATTAAATAGCTTTCAGTTTGAAGGCTGTCCCTGCAGGAACCTCAGCAGGCCTACTTCAGAAGGACAGGGTGGGTGAGGTACCTGGTAAAACGTCAGTGTGGCAAAAAGTAGCCCAGGGCAGGGCTGAGGGTTACAAGCAGGACATTACTGTGGATAAATGAGTCATCTGAGGCCCTCTTGCCCATTCAAGTGCGAAGGCCATGGAAAGTCCCAAACAGGGGAACCCCTGTGATTGCTCAGGTCAGGGTATCCCCCTGTGGCCTTTTTTTCCCCGACTTCCCCACTTGCCCAAGCACTTTGGCGAACACTGACCTAGGAAAACTTGAAGTGTGTTCTTGGGTTTGTAATGGCCTGTGTCTCATCTCTCTGTCTCTTTCTGTACTGTGCCCAGAGGCAACGCTGGGATCCTGGCTGGAGCACGTGTGCTCGGGCATGTGCCTGTGTGAGAAGGATCTATGTCCTGATGTGCTGTGATAGTGGGAGCAGTGAGTTTGTTCTGAACTGTAAAGCAGAGCAATTGCCAGCAGCAGATTTGATATGAAGCTGTAAAAGAGGGGGTTAAATTTTTCCAGCTGGACTTTGTTGCTGGGATCTCTGTTCAGACAGTTCTAGTTCAGCTTGCAGCAGCCTTTCTCATGGGATCATAGCTGAAGCTGTGCTGTCTGCATTTCCTACATGATTCATGGGCTTAGTGTTAAATTCCAGCATTACTCTGGTGTGGCTGTGTTGAAATCTCCGGAATTACCCCAGTGTAAATCTGGACAGAGGCCACAAGCAGCCCAGTCCCATTGTTCTACCGGCACTTCTCGTTGAAGGAAGGAGCTCTAGAGAGAAGTGAATCAAATTGCCAGTGCATCTCCAGAAGTGACCTTGAGAAACGGCAGGGTGTTTTTGTGTAATATTCCTGTTACTTATTGCACCACTCAGGAGCCAAGAAAAGAATGCATTTCTACTGCCTCGTCAGACATGCAGATGACAAATGAGATCTAGCATTGAAAATGCCTTTCTTGTGTGAGCAGCTCAGGTACATGATGAAGGAATGTGCATGACCCTCAGAAGCATTTGACATGTGGTTGGAAAGGGAGTTGCTCTTCTGAAAATGAAAAACTGCCTTGTATAGCATAACTGCCTGGTTCCACCCCAAATCTTTGTTCTGTGACTTGATACCAAACCTATGTGAAAGGCTTTTTCTGCCTTTCCAGTTAATGATGTTTCAGAGCAGAAATTTCCCTGAATGTGAGGAGGTTGCTGGCTGTGTAACTAGAGCATCCTTCCAAATCCATGTCTGGATTGCCAGCATCAGCTTTTCCCTGCAGTCTCACCTGCATACCGTTGTTAGCAGTCTTCCTGCCTTTGCCCCCTTCTGTTCATTTTTCTGTAAGCCTGAGCTCGTTTTGAAGCTTTCTCCAGAAGTCTGGCTGCTTAAATCATGTTCCAGGCAAAAGGAGAAGCTGAGCCTTCGCTTCTGTGGGAAAGCAGAAACCCCTCAGCTCTTTGACCATCAAGCTGTTGGGAACCTTCCTTCAACCAGCCTCTGCCCTCTTCTCCCAGCCCCCTCTGTGCATGAGATTGGGATGAGTTTACGCAGGTGTTATGGTCAAGCAGAAGTGACTAGGAGCTGGCGCTTCGCAGAAGTGCAAAATGGCCATGAACAAGCCATTTACAGGAAGGTGGAGGCATATCAATTTAAAATTGTGCATAAGAAAGTGAAAGTTGAGCTGTTGAAGAACTCATGGGCCTCTTACAGTAGGAGTGTGAGGGCCTACCACTCCAGCATGCTCCCAGCAAAGGCAGGAGGTGCCAGAAAGCTGTGCTGCTTGTGATAGGCTTCCAACATGAGCTTGCAGGTGCTGGTCATTAGACAGCTGGGATAAACACCAGATTAGCATCCAGAGTTGTCATGGGATGGTGAGTAGGAGTTAAAAACTAAGAGCGGGGGGAGGAGGAGATAAAGGGGAAACAACCAGTATGTCTTGGTACCAGAGTGAAACAAGAAATGATCTCTCAGCATCTCTTCCATAAAACGTTGTCAGGATGAGGGCATTGACGTTTTTCCCGACATGTCCATTCTTTTATTGCATCCTGCATGTACTGCAACGCAACTTAGAGATTTTGATTAGTGCCACTAAACACTCATGTGGAGTGAACTCAGTCTCAATTCACACCTGAATCCTAGGGCACCATTTTAAAACAAAAACATTGCTTTATTCACCTATCCTAGATGTGGGTTTGTTCCCTTCCTTTGTTCCTGTGGAGTCTCAGGTAAAGCAAGGAAGACATGCAAGATTCCGAGGCAATAAATAGCTGGAACCTCTCTGGAGAGAGCACCTGAGTGCATTTTCTGGTGGTGAGGCTGCCCTCTTGTCAGGAGGAAGTGGCAGAAGCAGACCAGTCAAGGTCACCGAGAAACATTCCTGGAGGCTGAGGGGGTGGAGGGAGGTGAGCTGCGTGGGCAGTGAAGGGAGACCAGAGCACTGGCTAAACAATGCTGTTCTCTCTCCTCCTTTTAAAGACCCTGAGAACTGAGCCGCCTTTTGCTGTGTAAAAGATGCAGTGTCAGTGACACTGACAGTTCTCCACTCCTGCTCACTGCAATATCCTTTCCTTGCTCCAGTTTCTGTCAGCATCCATTTAGCCAAGTCCTTTCTGCAGGGCTGGGTTCTGAAAGGCCTGGGTGTTGGGAGCAAGGCCACACCTCTGCCTGGGAACATCTAGCAGTTAACTTCCTTGGGATAGCAGGATGCCACTGAAGTCTGCATCTGATGTTGCTGGTTTTAATCTTTCCTGTAAGAGGATGGGAATGCAGGACAGAACATTACTCCCCTAATTCACTTAGATTCTGTGATCTTCTCTAAAAATAATCCTGGCTTCTGTCCAGCCATCCTGTTAATAAAATAAACAAGCCAGCCTGAGCTCCACTGACTGTCAGCGTGGTTTGCTTTTCTGGTGTAGCCACTCCTTTCCCTTACGGCTAATCACTAGCGTGTCCTGGCCTCCCTTGACTGCTGTCACAGTGTACACCGGGTGGTTGTCACCTCCCTGTGCGGCCCTGAACCTTTCATCTCTGCCTCCACCAGGCAGTTCTTGCCACTTCCTCCCCCTCTACCCTTCTTCCCTTTCCTCATCCTCTCCGGCATGCATCACCTCTGCTGCCACAGCATCCTGCAGGGCTCCTACATGACTCATCACTAGCAAATGGCTCCCTCCCCCACATCCTGCGAGGCATTTCTGCCTGGAGAGACCGAGAGCTCTATGCTTGTCTCCTATGCTACTCCAAACCTGATGGGGAAGGATGCCAGGTCAGCCCTCGTGCAGCTTTTCTGCCCTTCCCCCTTGACCTTCTCAGCAGGACTGGGACAGCTCTGAGAGGAGAGCAAGCAGAGCAATGCTCTTAATCACATACAGGCTCCAGACACCTCTCCAAAAAGCACATAGGCCTTAAATGTTTACCTCCTGCCTGGTGCTTTCCGCAACCTGCCTAACCTGGTTGGAGGTCACTCCCCAGGATGGTGTACCTGGCTCAGAGCAAAGCACACCGCACTGCCTGGGGAAGTTGCTCTACAGCTGCTGCTTGCCCTCACTTGGTGTCTCCCACAGTCATTGTTTGCTGTCCTCTCCCAGAAACCCCACAAATGTAACAGTCACGTGTTCTTCAGCTTTTTGCTGTTAGCAGAGGCAGCCTGTGTCACTGCCTAGCAGAAGCCTTCCTCCCCCTCCCCAGACAAGTGTCAATAATTCCCTTGTATTTGACTGCTGTATAATGAGGCTGAGTGCCGCAGACACCCTCCTGCACAATGTACCCAAACCCCCAGAGAAGCTTGACTTTAAACAGAGGCTGTGATACCAGACAGTGCCAGTCTTTATCTCTGATTTCATATTACTTGCTGCACATTTAGTCGATTAACATTATCCATTATCTCATAAGTTCTTCTGTTTGAGGTGATGTTTGCTGAGATTTGTTTTGTTGTATACAAGAAATAAACAAATGCTTTGAAAACATCAGCTCTGTGGAGCTGTGATACAATTCTTTCGATCAGCCTGGCTGGATGAGGAGTGTTGCTATATACGGGGCTTTTGCTTGGATTTTCTCAGAAGCCTTGTCTGAGGCTATGCCAAACATTAACATAAACAACAGGCTTTTTTTTTTTTTCCCTGTTGCTCAAAAGCTGTGCATCTCAAACCCCTATAAAATAAGTGAGTTGTCATCACAACAAGGCTGATACCTGTCATATGGAGTAAGGCATGTTTCTCAAGTGCACATTATTAGTTGCACTTGATGGTTGTTATTACTACCTGCTTCTTTTATCTCTAATATTTGCAAGGAGAGAACTCAAAAGACTTATTGTTTTAGATAAGGTGAATGCTCACCTGTATCACTCTTAAGCACTTAGAACAAAAGCAAAGTACAGCGCCGGAGCAGAGGTCCTGTAGTCCCTCACGTAGGAACTTAGTCTTCGATAAGACTCACCTGCGTGAACCAGTGCTGACTGTTACATACATTGATCTCAGTCGTGAAAAATCACCACCCCTTCCTTATCATTTTTCCCCTCCCCCTGAACCACCTCTTAACATCACTTTCAGTTCTGCGTTTACCTTTCTGGTTCATCATAAAAATTAGGTTAAAGTAACAGAAGAGGAAGAGGCTAACAGATAGAAGAGGCTATCTAATGTCAATAAGCAACACAACGCAACGCTAACTTTTACGGCCTGGTAGTCACACGTTCCTCAGGTAACAATCCAGAGCTCATCAGCAGGCCAGGTGATCCAGCCTCATCCCAGAGCTGGTCTTAGCAGTAAAGACTGAAGCAAAAAAGGCATTCAACAACTCTACCTTCTCGTGTCCTTTGTCACAAGCGCACCTGCCCCATCCAGCAGCAGGCTTACATTTTCCCCAGACTTCATTTTTCTGTATAGCAAAGCTAAAGCTGCGCTATAGGAGCCTGCAGGAAGGAAGACTGGAGGCTTCAATAGCCATGTACGGGAGAAGCTGGCATTTGAGTGATTGATTTGGACTGGGGGCTAAGTACATTAGTTGGATGAGTTTTCTGCTGAAATGAGCAGCAGTGAAGTAATACTGGCACCAAAGGCCAGTAAGGTTTCAGGATTAACTCTGATAGCAGTGAACTGCTGTTTTTACTTTGCTCTGCTAAGTTTGTTCTAAATGTCTTGAAGATTAAAATATACAAAATGATTAAACACGATGAGAATCCCTTGCCAGCAGCTGAAATCTTCTAATTTGTTTTAATCCTCCCAAAATGTTAAAGCTCTAAATGTGGAGATCCCAAGTAGAAAAGCTACTGTGACACTTATCAAAAATTTCAGTGATGGTGCTAAAAAAAAATATCGTTGAAAGAATCTATACTCTTTAGCTACATAATCTCACTGGGATCTTCAGGACAACTCAATTAGGATTTCGGCAGTTCTCATTTCATGCTCACACCCTATTTTTTTCACCTATAGGTACCTGCTGGAGCAGGATTTCCCAGGAATGAGGATTGGACCAGAGCCTACAACTGACTCCTTTATAGCAGTTATGCAAGGAGATGTGGAAGGAATTGTTCCTGGAAATGCACTGGTGGTGGATCCCAAAAAACCATTCAGGAAACTCAATGCCTTTGGCAATGCCTTTTTGAACAGGTCAGTAATCAAAAACTTGCTCTAGAATATAAAGCTAAAACTTAATGAGCAGCATAGCTAGCAATTTAAAAGGATAAGGCATTACACTCCTCTTCTGCCTTTTCTTTTTCCGCATCCACATGGCTATTACAAAGCCATCCCAGTCCTACCAGGCATGCATCAGTCACTCACTGAAGGGCAGATTAATAAAGTCAAGTGGGCCAAAACTTCATTTTAGTTGAACAAACAAAACAAAAAATAAAGCATAGTGTGTCACATTCATCCTGTAGGAGTCTAGAGGTACATACTCATAGAATCATAGAATCATAGAATATCCTGAGTTGGAAGGGACCCTTAAGGATCATCAAGTCCAACTCTTGACACCGCACAGGTCTACCCAGAAGTTCAGACCATGTGACTAAGTGCACAGTCCAATCTCTTCTTAAACTCAGTCAGGCTCGGTGCAGTGACCACTTCCCTGGGGAGCCTGTTCCAGTGTGCAACCACTCTCTCAGTGAAGAACCCCCTCCTGATGTCAAGCCTAAACTTCCCCTGCCTCAGCTTAACCCCGTTCCCGCGGGTCCTGTCGCTGGTGTTAATGGAGAAAAGGTCTCCTGCCTCTCAACACCCTCTTACGAGGAAGTTGTAGAAGTTGTACTCTCCATTACATTTCACTGTCCCTTGTTTTTATATTCCTAGATTCTTCTGTTCTGCAGTCAGCTCAGTTCCTTGAAGCTAAACAGTCCAATCAGATTCAGCCAGTGAAGTCAGTAGAGTGGAACTGGCACAATATACCCATCTTTACTTCCTTGCATTTCTTTGATAATTATTTGAATATATCTGCATTCTGAGGCCTTATGCTTACAACCTACATATATTTTGGTAACAGCTCAGAAGGTGCTTCTTTCCTATAGGAAACTGTCCGGGGGCTTTGGCCAGTGGCTCCGTGACATCAGGAATATAACCTTTCCCTTCCCTAGACCTCACCCAACCATCCAGTTTTGGATCTAGGCCTTGCAGGAAGCCAGCAGCACACACCCATGTCCTAGGGGAGCACAGACTGTGCTACAGCAGGGAAATGGGAACAAACTGACTACACCTGTCATTGGCACCTTCCCAGCTAACACAGGATGGGAGACATTGCAAACATGGTAGCTGTTCAGCCAAAGGACCAAGAAAGCTGGGCTTGCACTCCTTTTCTGACTTCCAGCCTTTGGGAGTGTCTGTCCAGAGAGTGCCTCGTCTCCTACCACCACTGACCACAGGAATGCTGGTGTAGGCTGCAGTGAGGCAGGCAAGGGCATGGGCCTGCAGAAAAACACGGGGAGAAGCTTGATCAGAGAAGAGGGACCTAGCTGGAGTTAGTACCATGCAGAGCACCTCACAGTGACCCTGGATCACAACACAAGCTCAAATACCGCAACATGGTCCTTCACTAGACAGATTCCAGGAAGTTTTCAACATCTTACAGGGCCCTGAACACGTGTACCTGGTCGACAGTTCACTGCAGAAGAGAAGCAACATCAGGAGTAGTGAGGCCAGGCACCGAGTGAAAAAAGCAAACACACCCAGACTGACGGACACATCCTGAATGCAATTTGCTCCTAATACAGCAAGGGATCTCTGGCGTTGCTATGCATTTGTTAGCCTAGTTCACTGCATCACGCTGTGCTGTTAACTCTCCTCCTGCTCCTCCTTTACCATGTGAGAACAGCAGGGCAGAGGGGCACAGGAGTGATTCAGCAGCAGCTGAAGTGCAGTCCTGCTAGGAATGCAAAGAGTAGCCATGACAGCTAGTTAACACTTCTTCTGCAGACAAAAAAAAAATAGTGTAATTATTTCTGAACTGGCAAAAGAAGACACTAAGAAGAACAGCATGAGGATAAGGCCAGAGCTGGGGCTGACAAGCTGTCCTGGGATGAGAAGAGAGAGCTCTGCAGTACCATGCTCTGACCCTGTCTCCTTACCCCTTCTTCTTGCCCCAGGTGCTTCCTAGGCATTGAGAGAAGGGCTTGTTTTCCTCACTGAAGCTCTGCTGGCAGTATCCCAGCTTTGGAGGGATTCTATCGGGGAGATTACAGGCTGCCCCTCGTTATCAGGAAGACTTGTTTGGCACTAAGGGCCTGGCACAAAATCATGAGTGTCAGCCATTGCTTTCATATCATGATTGATGGGTGCAAGTTTATTCCCAACCCTGGTAGTCTGTTTTAGGGAGCTAAGGTAGAGTTGTTTCTGCTTTTTTCTTGTCAGCAACAGGGGACATCATAGATAACAGTTCCTCCTTCACCCCTATACTCTGCCTGTACAGGTAAGGAAAGTCCAGTTTGGCACTACACACATCCCTTAGTGTGGTCCAGGACAGAACTGGGTCATGCTCCCTGAGGTATGTGCAGTTCTATGGGGACAGCTGGAAGACAGCATCCTTAAGAACATTGCCAACAGAGCCAGAATACACTTGCTAAGCTAGCCTCTAACCTTCTATCTAGTATTTCCTGTGGAGTACTTTCCCTAGAGAAACCTGTGGAGATCCCCTTGCCTGTGATCTCTGGAGCCTTTGTTCTCTGTTTCTAAGCCTGGCATGTAACAGGAGAACTAAGCCAGCCCCCTTTCCTATACAAGGTGTTACATGTTCAAAGGTGCTCCCGTTGCCACCTGACGAGCTGTGGACGGTGGAAAGAGGCTGAAATATTTGGACTGCAATATCCGATACCTTAGGAATGAAGGCACTTCTCTGACCCATGAGGATTCATTCTTGTCAGAATGATCTTAGAGTCCTACAAGTGGAAAAAATTGGGGTGAGGTTGTGGCATAGCCTGGAGGAGTTCGTCGCTGCAGGGGTTTCATCAGAACCAGCGGAGGCTCTGTCTGCCTTGACTGCATCTAGTGGCTATTGTGTCAACTCCAGTCCTTTCTGTGGTTCTGCTTCCTCCCACAGCAACATTTTTTATGCCTCAGTGTTACACCAGCCTATTAACGTACATACGTACATAGACACACGTATTTATAGCTGCTTGGAATGCTGTCACAAAAAGGCTGCCCACAAAATGCAACCAGGAGCCATGTAAGCAGACAGGTTTTTGCTGTGTTTTGCTGTTAGCAGCAACTGAAAGAGATGAGCTGCAGCCCTCTAAGAATAAGCACAAGGTACTCTTCTCAGCTGGGAATTTGTGTAGGTATAAGATGGTGAACAACTAGGTAAAGAGTAATTGCGCAGAAATAGAGCTGTGGAGGGGAAATGAGTGAGTGAATTACAAACCTAGTGTAAGTCAACCGTGTCATACTTCTATGATAAGTATCTTCCTGAGGCACACAAACAGGACTGTCATGTAAGAGGGAAGGAGCCATTCATCCAATCTGTTCCCTGCTGGCAAGGTCACAGCTGGAATACCACATCAGCTAGGGTCATCGTGCCAGAAGACATACATGGAACAACTTGAGAAGAATCTGAAGGAAAGCTGCAAAGGCCTTCTGTGACTCGGAAAATGAACTGGAAAGGTAGCTACAGAGAACTGAAAGAGATGGAAAAGAGCATGGTTTTCTTTAGAGGAAAGACTGAGGGGAGATGCAATGACAACAGGTATACATTGCTACAAGAGTGGAAAAATAAACCATTTTTCTTGTCTGCTCTAGTTGAGACTAAAATGCATTGTAGCATGGGAGATTTAGACTGGACATTAAGAAAAAGATTTTGCTGTAAGGATAATTAAGAAATGCAGTAGACTCCCAGCAAAGGTTGTTGAATCTCCATCATCATGGGTTTGACAAATACTTCAGACAAACATCTGATTGACCCTGCCTTGAAGCAGGAAGATAGATAAAGCAGATTCTTGAGATCTCATGTTGCTCAGACTTCAGGGTTTCCGTGGTACAAGAATAGCACAGATTCTAAGAACAGATTTAAAACTAGGCAAAAAAACCTACAACTTTGTTGATTTATTTAAACGAGTTATTTCAATTCACTTGCGTTCAGGTCCCTGCAGGAATATGAAGAAACAGAAATACCACTTCTTGCTAAAGTACAAACAAAAAAAACAAATATGGATTTCTGAATTGTTTTTCTCACAATTTTGGGGACACATAAAAAATAACTCACGTCATAGGTCATGACAGACACTCATGTTCCAGAAGAGCCAAAATAATCAGAGAAAGTGCTCGGTTCTGGCAGCTTTTTCATGTATTTAAATCAAGAGTAGCTCCAACTGAAGGCTTGTGAAATCAGAGCCTGGATTGTCCCATGCTGCCTGTAATGTTCAATGCATCATGAGTACTTTTTTGGTTTCATTTTAAACAATTATTTTTGGACAGGTTTGTATGTGCCCAGTTACCTAACCCTGTGTTAGAGAGCATCAGTGTCATTGATACACCAGGAATCCTTTCTGGAGAAAAGCAGAGAATTAGCAGAGGTAAGTCCCAAGTTCGATTCTTTTCCAAATCACAGTAGTTAAAATCAAATGGACTATGCAAGTTTCCTCTTAAGCTGTACAAATTCTAGACGGATACAATAGAAGGGGCCTCTAAGAGAAACGGCATGACTACTGATGTCCCTTTGAACTTGATTTGCTATCTGCTACAGAGAATTTAAATGCTATCAGGTAAGGTTGCTGACAGCATCAGCAATACTTCTGTTTGGTATTCACTAGTAGAACAGGTTTCTATCAGAAAGTGTCAAATAATACCTGTCTACTTTGCAGAAGCAATTGCTTTCAGTGACCTATTGATGAACCATAGGCAAGGCTTGCATCAACCTGGTTTCTTTCCAGTTGGCCTGGCAGGTTTCTTACACTACCCAGGCTTCCTGAATCTAATGCTGGACTGGATAAGGTCTAAGCTTGCACTCATGTTCCTTGTTGCAGTTGCAAATCTGGAAACTGTGGGGAATACTAAATGACACTCGTATACTAATCCTGATGAATAGCCCGAAGTCTCTTAGTGGCTTGGGATGACCCTCTGAAGTAGACAATATCTTGATACTTTGAACCTACTGTTTGCAGCCATTTTCTTATTCTGTAGGATGATGGTGGCATAGCTCACATTTCTTGCAGGTTCCTGAGATAAAACTGGTAACTGTGCAGCATTTTTTTTGGAAGAAAGCCGAAAGTGGTAAAGGCATGATGATGGATTTGAGTTGGAGAAGATCAGTTCTCATTCACACTGCCTATTAGCAATGCATGATTAAGTTTCAGCAGCACAGGTGCTACTCAAAGTACTGAGGCTTTTCCCATATTTCAGTGTTCTGTCCCATAAGATTTCTGTTGATTGGGTTTTATAACTTGCTTGTGCATTGAAATTGCTCTTGGAAACTTCCTTTTCTCTTTCATTGAGGAGCTACGTAGCACAGAATCAGCCCTTGTTCATTTTACTGGGATCTTCCACCATAGGGAGCTCAACTAAAGAAGCATCAATAAAGCTACAGAAGACAGCGAGAGTTAGTTGAAGACTTACATTAAGCTTTTCCAATATGGGTCTTAGCACTGCTAGGAGATCATGAATTCCTTCCAGACAGTCTACTAAAGGTAGCAAGATGCACACACCTTCATCGGAGGTGGGCGAGCATTCTTCACTTCAACAGAAAATGTTGGAAACCAGAGATAATCAAAGTTTAAATTACATGGTGTAAACATTTTTGAGTCAAAAAAATGCTACTGGAAGTGCACAGTTCTCTTCTGGAACTGTTATTGTGATGAAAGCTTGCTTAGGATAAACCAATTTTGTTCATTTTCTGAGTCAAAATTGACCCATTTCAAGTGGCAAAAAAGGTTTTCCTAAACCCTTTCCCAGCTCTCCTCATCATTTCAAGTCCTGACATATATTGCAAGATTTTCCTCTTTTCCAGCTACTTCCAGTGCTAAAAATACCCACCTGCAAAGCGTACTGGTACTTCTTACTACTCATTTTGCAAAGTTTCTCCATCAGTCTCCCAGTGGGCCTTGGTGCCCCATTCCTGTAGCTACATTAGTAAAAACCAGCAGTGCCAGAACACGCCTGATACACGGTTGTGTGCTGTTAGGGAAGTCACTGGTGCACTTTGACCCAAGGCAGTGAACGCCTCCCTAGGCATCAGGGAACAGCCCAAAGTACAGGTTAGGTGGAATCTCACTACATCCTCACACATACCCAGGACAGCCCAAAGCTGGTCACATGGGCACATCAGGTGGCTTTTCGATAGCTAGAGGACAAGCTCCTCATCCAGTTTAGATCAACATAACTTTGTTGAAGCTGGAAGAGCTCCACTGATTTCTGTCTGCAGGGGATCCAGCCCAGGGAGCAGAAAGTCAGAAGAGGGCTGAGGTGCTTAAATTTAGGAAGGGCTGCTGCCAGGGATTGGCTTAAGGTTTTCTCAAGGAAGCTGTGTTTGAAAGGGAGCACTCGCCTTCTGGCTGTCATGGCAGAGAAACAGAAAAAAAGTGGTGAGGCTGGTGCATTTGCCACTAGGCTTGCAAGCCAGCTGCCCTGATCAGCAGATTGGTTTTGGAGGCAGATGGAGCAATAATGCAGTTTCTAGACAGAAAACAAGACAGTGCCAAAAACTGCTGATGCAACAAAACGCTTCTGCCCTTCTGTACCTTCCAGCCTGCTCAGATTTCACTTGGGAATGTCGCAAAACCTGGGAGAGGTTTCCCAGGAGACTTCCCATTCCTTAACTGTTGGGAGGAGGGTAGCTTTGCTCCTCCCCATTATTTGCCAGTATTGTGTATGTTTTAAGACCCTCAGATCAGAGTACCACTGAGAATCAGGGAAGGGAAAGGGTAGCAAAGCAGCTTGCTGTCATAAGTTTGACAGGGAAAGTACGAATGCAAAAGACATGGCAGGCATTCCTGCCCTGCCCATCCCATGTGAACCAGCAGCATTTCTAAAAATAGGAAATTCCTCTTGATGGGAACATCAGAATTCTGTCTCTTTTCCTATTAAGAACATTAATTAATCTATACAGTGCCAGCTTAGCAATCCATCAGGGCTCAACATGTACCCTGTTGCATCCATGCTTCAGGGACCAGGAGCAAGGAAACTGTTTTTCCAGGAACAATTCAGGGGCCAAGACCAGATATTGAAGCTTCTCATCAGACTGAACTGCACTCTGACTTAAATTCACCGCCTGTTTGCTGTTGTAAAGACTAACGTGACAGATAAATGCAATACCTTCCCCAGTGGGCAGGCAGCACTGAGAAGCACCAGTGTGCCAGTGTTAGAGCTAGCAGCAGTCAGCTTCACACAGCCAGCTGCTGGGCCTTGCAAATGGACAGCAAACCTTCCTCCAAGGAAAGCCACGGAAGACAGAAGCAGAACTCTGCCCTGGCTCTCTTCCAGGACAACGCTACGTGATCATACGCACCACCTTCCCCACACAGAGCAGCCCATGTTGTTCCCACTAGCAGACGTGCAGGTCTAGGCCTGTCAAGCAGTGAAGGGGGATGCGATCTGTCACCTGAAATCGACATCTCCTGCACACGCAATGAGATCACCAGCATTGACATAGCTTTTGCTGCACTCAGGCTTTGGTAAAAAGGTGTAGCCAAGGAGCTGCCTGTATGTTCTGTCATACTGAGCTCCTGTGACCTGCATGCTCGCTCCTTTGTGAGAGGCACCTGTGGTATTATGGGTATGGTAGCTGGATCCCTACGATGTACAGATGTACATTTACAAGCCTGGTGAGAAGTATTCCCAGGATGTCATGACACAAAGCACCCTGCCTGTCACTGCTTCTGTACTCACCTTGCCTAGAGAACAACAATTTCTCCTCTGGTCTTTATTACATACTTTGTTCACATATACAGAATGTCGTCAGATTGCCCTCTCCCTCACTCCAGGTCCTTTTTTTTTATCATCTTGTGCAGTTTGCCACACTGAGCCACCTGGTAACAGCAGCTCAGGCACTTCAGTAGCAGTGCATCCCTGGACAATGAGCTTTACAGACTCTGCTAACCATCAGTTTTGACCTACACACACCCTGAGCTAAGCAGATCCATGTCTGCCAAGTTAAACAACGCCATTGCCAAATAGTATTTGATCCCTGTTTTAGGGTCATACTTCCTGAATACATGCTGTACACTTGCTTCATCTTCACTCGATGTATGTCACCTCCTCCCTTTCCTGCATTATTAGCAATGAGCACAAGGTCAGAGTCAAGAGGTGAGGACTGTCAGTGTCATTCCCCAGCAGCTTGCTTTCATAGAATCAAAGAATGATTTGGGTTGGAAGGGACCTTAAAAATCATCTAATTCCAATCTCCCTGCCACAGACAGAAAAACCTACTACTAGACCAGGTTGGTCAGAGCCCCATCCAGCCGGGCCTTGAGCACTTCCAGGGATCCAAGCCATCCACAGCTTCTCTGGGCAACCTGTTCCAGAGCCTCACCACCCTTACATTGAAGAACTTCTTCCTAATGTCTAATCTTAAATCTATCCTTTTTTATTTTAAAGCCATTCCCCTTTGTCTTATCACTTGGACCCCCTGACAAATCCTCCCTTTTTAGGTATTGGAAAGTCCCTGGTCTCCCTGGAGCTTTTTCTTCTCCAGGCTGAACAACCCCAACTCGTTCAGCCTCTCTTCATAGGAGAGGTGCTCTAGTCCCTTGATCATCATTGTGGCCCTCTTCTTGACTCATTCTAATAGTTCCATGTCCTTCTTGTGGAAGGTCATGGAACCTTGTTCCTTGTCCTTCTTTGTTGCCCCAGAGCTGAATGCAGTACTCCAGGCGGCGTCTTACAAGAGCAGAGGGGTGTAATCACCTCCCTCGCCCTGCTGGCCACTCCTCTTTTGATGCAGCCCAGGATACAGTTGGCTTTCTGGGCTGCAGGCACACATTATTGGCTCACGTTGAGCTTCTTGTCAACCAACACCCTCAAGTCCTTCTCCTCAGAGCACGTTCTTTCCAGGACATGCTATTCCACCCTTTTTCCAGCCTTCCACCCAGTAACATTCTGCTGACTGCAGTGCAGCCCAGGCTTCTCTTGGGAAGGAAGAATTCCCAATAACCAGTAGCTTCACTCTGGGATATTTAGTTACTCACCAGCCTGACAGTGAAAGGAAAAATGTAAACGTCTTGGGCAATTGCGGAGCTCTCAGACTGTTTCAAACAGCCATACTTAGAAGAGAAAGTAAACACCAAGAGAACTGATGTTGTTCTAGAATCACAGAATGATGCTCTCCCACTTCATGAAATGTTTAGGGTGCGACAGAATCATAGAATCTCCAAGTTGGAAGGGACCCACGAGGATCATAAAGTCTGACTCCCAGGTCCCCAAAGGACTACACACACAAAAAAAATCAGACCATGTGCCTGAGAGTGTTGTCCAAATGCTTCTTGAACTCTGGCAGGCTCAGTGCCATGACCACTTCCCTGGGGAGCCTGTCCCAGTGCCCGACCACCCTCTTGGTGAAGAACCTTTTCCTGATACGCAGCCTGAACTGCCCGTTGCAGCTTTAAGCCATTCCCTCGGGTCCTGTTGGTGGTCACCAGAGAGCAGAGCTCAGCCCCTGCCCCTCCACTCCCCTCGTGAGGAAGCTGTAGACCGCGATGAGGTCTCCCCTCAGTCTCCTCTTCCCCAGGCTGAACAATCCAAGTGACTTTAGCCACTTCTCATATGTCTTCCCCTCTAGATCCTTTACCATCTTTGTTGCCTTCCTTCAGGCACTAACAGTTTTATATTTTCCCTTATGCTGTGGTGCCCAGAAATGCACACAGTACTCGAGGTAAGGCCGCACCAGTGCAGAGCAGAGCAGGACAATCCCTTCCCTTGACCGACTAGCAATGCTGTGCTTGGTATACCCCAGGATGTTGTTGGCCCCCCTGGCTGCCAGGGCACACTGCTGGCTCATGTTCAGCTTGCTGTTGACCAAAACCCCCAGATCCCTCTCTTCAGGGCTGCTGTCCAGCATCTCATCCCCCAGTCTGTATGTATAACCATGGTTGCCCCTTCCCAGGTGCAGGATCTAGCACTTGTTCTTCATAAACTTCATATCGTCAGTGATTGCCCAGCTTTCTGATTGGTCCAGATCTCTCTGCAAGGCCTCACCACCCTTGACAGAATCAGTAGCTCCACCCAATTTGGTATCATCCGTGAACTTGCTTAAAAAACCTTCAAGTCCTTCATTCAAATCGTTTATGAAAACACTGCAGAGGACTGGTACTAAAATGGAGCCCTGGGGAACCCCACTAGTGACAAATCACCAGCCTGATGTAATCCCATTTACAAGAACCCTCTGGGCCTGACCCCTCAGCCAACTGTTCACCCATCTTATTATGCTTTTATCTAACTATAGTCTGGTCATTTTGTCCAGAAGGATACCGTGAGAGACAATATCAAATGCTTTACTGAAATCCAGGAAGATCACATCGACTGCCTTCCTTTGGTCAACTAGCTGGGACACCTTGTTGTGGAAGGAAATGAAGTTTGTTAGATAAGACCTTTCCCTAGTGAACCCATGGTGGCTCTGACCAATGATTGCGTTGTCCTTTAGATGTTTTTCAGCAACTCCCAGAATAATCTTCTCCATAATTTTACAGGCCTGTAACTGCCAGGATATTCTTCTTGATCTTTCTTACCAATAGCAACAAGATTTTTTGCTTTTTTTTTTTTTTTAGAGTTTTGTCATGTGTTCTGGAAACAGCATGATAGACCCTGAAAGCATCTAAAAAGGAGGCATTTCAAACATTTGCTCTAATAGTCCCCTGTGATTATTTGTGTTTCACTCCACCCAGGAGGGTGAAAGTGCAGTGTGATCAGTTGTGGCCTCACAGTTCCCTTCCATGACTACAGCGCAGTAGCCACGCTGCCAACTTCCCTGTCTTCAGCATAGTCTCACACACATGCTGTCCCACTGAAAGGCAGTCACATAGTTCTGCAGTGACATAGTTCTGGGCTTCCTATAAGAACAAAAATGAGCAGAAAACCTGCACACATCTGTCCCTTTTTATTTGTATAAATATCTGAAGCCACAAGCCTGACTAACCTGAAAGCAGGAGGCAAACAAAAACTCAAGATTATATATTTTTTTTAGGGGAGACCAAGTTCGTTTTGTCTGAAGGAGAGGTGGAGAGAGAGGAGGTGTCCTCATGATTTAGGGTGGGAATACTGCTATGTTTTGCATTTCCAGAACTGGAAGAAAAAAAATATAATGCAAAAGAAATGAGATTTAAATATTTAGTTCTGCAAATAGAAAGGTCTGTGTTTTTTATTTATTTATTGCTTCTTCTAACTCCTGCTAACATATGGCAAGTACTTTTTTACCAAACAAGTTTGATTTTTTAGAACTGTTGAATTTGTACATTTTATTGTCTGTCCCCTATGCACTCCAGAAATTCTGTAAGTATCTCCTTCATTAAGGGAGGAGGGTCATGCCCACCAGTCTCTCAGTTTGCATTATTTCTGCACATCATGTACTCTTGCAGTGTCCTGAGCTACAGCAGAGAAGGACTGTGTTCCCTGGTCACTGGCAGCAGCTATCGGTTGGTTACCTGAAGACTCTTAATACCAGTGGCCATTGCAGGCCTGATTTCCAAGCATGAACTCTCCCAAGATTCACACTTTTTATTGGGAGAACTCACTTTGTGTTTGGACATGATGGTGAAAAACCTCTTGGGATTATGTCTGTGTATCAGCACTGCTCTGGAAAATTGATACCTCTGGAATACCTAGCCTGGATTCAGATACCTCCTGAGGTCTCAAAATCTGGCTACGGACTGTTGTGGGTTGGCCTAGATAGCATAAAATGCTCAGTCCGTCTGTCACAAATTGTGTTCCTGCTCCAACAGGGGGATTGGACTACATGATCTGGCAAGGTCCCTTCCAATCCCTAACATTCTGTGATTCTGTGAAATAGCAAAGATATAAATGAGTAACAGGTAAAGGGGAGAAGTTCTGTTGTGCGTACATAGAAGCTTACAGTTGTAAGAAGACTTGGCTCTGGACAATGTTTTCATCAGTTTTAGTCCACCTGAATTGAACTTGTCTAGTGAGATTTCACTTAGCGTCCACTGGCATAAAGCAGGAGCCTCATCAGTCTCCTAGTCCCTGCTCAACTCTGAAACGATTGCTCTAAACAACATGAAAGCCAAAGTCCCTGGTATGCCACTCCAGATACTTATTAATGTAAATGTTAGCATTAGAAATTTGACACCAGCCCACATTTCCTAGCTGAGAACATTATGCAGATTTGCTGTGGAGAGCTAAGTCCCTTTACTTTTGCTTTGGAAACCTGTAAGCCTCTGAAATGGATGTAACATTTTCATTAATTTTGGTACAGAGGGAGAGGATGTGCAGAGCACTGGCTGGAGGATGCAGCTCCTGTTGCTGTGAATCACCAGCTCTAGGACAGATGATTTCTTCAGGTATAGGCAAAGGCAGAATTAATCAGCAAGCTCTAGAAACCTGCTCTAGAAATGATGACATATTCTTAGAAGTATTCTCATCCTGTGAAATTTATGTCTACTTCCCAACACACCCACAGACACACGTTACATAAATCTCTTCATATCCCATTGGAAGGCAGCCACTCCCAGAAAGGAAGCAGCTTTTTCACAAAGACGGTTTAGGATGAGCTGCAGTGAGTTATATGCAATATCCATCCCTTGCTTTTCATCATCCTTTCTACTCCATTCCTGGCTGGTTTCACAAGCTCCTCACCTTGACAGAAACTTACCCAAATCACTGTTCTCTACTCTCCCCTGCTTCGGTTCCTGTCACCCACATCTGTACCCTCCCTGAGTCTCACAACAGCCACCCCTGCCTTGCTTCCCACTCACTTTGTGTGTCCTACTCACTTCGTGTAGCACTTCCTCCTCCTTTCCTCCCTTTATTTCCTCCCTCTGACCATCACATTGTCTTATTGTTCCTTTGCTTACAGATAACTATCACGCTCAGGTGGCACCTGCCCCTCTTGGTACATTCTCCTTTTCCAGCACGGACTGCCTGCTTGTTCAGCCTGGACAGAGTCTTTTCCCTGAAGTGCTTTCCAGCAGGACATCACAGTTGCCAGCTAGACCCAGCCTCCAAACCCACTTTTGCAATTTAAAAACACAAACCAAGTAATTAGCTCCCTGGAGTAGGTTTTAAGTTTCATCTCCGAGAGCTGCTCCTTCTGTAGGTAGTCAGTATTTGTTCTTCCAGCTAACTGCCTTGTCTTCTTCTGATGTTGCCCTCAGACACCCGACACACAATGCCAATCTATCAGTTGTCAGATAGGGACAGATGGAAACTGTATTAAAACTCTTCCCTCTTGAAGGCTGTGATCTAGGGGGCTTTCAGTCTCTGGAACACCCCAGATTTAGATGGATAGTGCGAAGGGAGCTCCCAGTGACTAAACTCACCAGGAAGGAGGTAAATTGCTAAAAGTAGTGGCACAGTTTAAAACACTAGTGACAGCAGGCTGACAGGTACCTGACACAAAAAAAAAAAGCACCTTTGTGTTTTTCAACATTTCTTCATCTTACTTTCCTTGTTCCATCCCACCTGACCTCCAGCACAGGGTCAGTGCCCATAGTTCCACAAGACAGGAAATGCAGGAGTGTGCTTACTATCAGACAAAAGCAATGCGGAACTACTGCATACACACTCATTGCTGGTTTAAATGGCTTTAAAATGTTACAGCCAGGTAGGTTTTATGCTGGGTCTGGTATCATTTGTTTTCACAGAGTTAACATAAAGACTGTGTCATTCTTTGAGTTGACAGAAAAGTAATTGCATAATCCTGCCGTATCTTAGTTAAATACTTGTTGCTGGGAATTCCAGCAGTGCACAGACAGGTATTCATAAAGCCACAGTCTGCCTTGCAGTGTCTAGGTGTCAGGGTGTCTGCAAGAAAATCGTTTTCTCTACAGGATGAATCTACTGACAGTCATCTGACTTGTCAGCTTTGTGTTAAATCTGTTGAATCCTTTTCATACTGCCAGAATGAAATCTGCCCCCGTGAAAGAATATCTGATAGAAGGAAATGGTACGTTCATCTTGCCCATTTCTTCTAGCACTGTATAGATGGGATTCATTTTCTGTTCGTGTTCTTCTTTCACAGCCTTCTCTGGAGGTTGTGAAACAGTCCGCTTCAGCGATATTGAAGCATGTTTAAATAGGTATGTTTTTCAACAGAAGTAGAAGTGTAACCACAAACAACCAGGAATTACTGAAGAGAAAATTTTCCCCTTCACATTTTGTGTGACCATCCCTGTAATAATTCTTATGTATTTATGCAACTTTGGCAAGCAGTTGGCTTCCCAAATGCCATTTAACTTCACAGTAAATTGCTATGGTATGTGGATAGCTTCGCCCATCAGTGACACACTGCCAAATCTGGCTGCCTTCGTGAGAGGCCTTAGCAACGCTCTACAACACTGAGATAGGGCATAAAAAAAACATAACACATCCACTGAGTTATTAATTCAACTTTCCCAATCAAGAGGGACGCTCCGGACAGAAAACTCCTAATTTGACAGTAGGTCAAGATGAGTTCTTGGTCTAATCTCACACTGAAATAAACTGCCAGAAGAATACAGAGTCGTGCCCTACGCGTCCGTGAAATAAAAATTGGGCAAAATAATAAGAAGTGAGGCTATAATGCTTAAATTTAGTTACAGAACAAGCCTTGCATTTTCAGGTGTTACAGCTCTGGCTTCAGCCAGGCAAAACATCCTGAGTTCTTTATGCTGTAGAAAAGTCCTCTGAACTAAACATTCAAATATTAGTTTAACCTTATTTTTAAATACCTTCACTAATAGCTTGCTTCCCCCTAGAGTTTCATACCGTGTCTCCGGCTATCCAAATGCTTCTCTGCTCCAGATCTGCTCTTTTATGTGCTAAAAGCAAAACTAGAAAGTCAACCCTACAAATTTCCCATGTGGGAATTCCCTAGGCAACTGTCTGTGTGGGAAAATACCATCACAGAGCTCTGAGAGTTGACTCCAAGTAGATGGTTGTAAACAGAGGTCTGTCCCGCCTGCCCTTTCAACTTGTCACACTATATGTAAAGGAAGAGTACACTCGCAGTTTTTCTGTTCTTTTCAATCTCTAAAAAATTCTGTCATTTAAAGACAAATACACACACCTTAGTTTTCCTGGCAAGTACCTCCATACAGGAAAGTGCAGGTATGATCAGCACTTCACGGAGTTGCACACGGAGAGAAGTTACTTGCTTAGCACCAAGAGGGAAGGCCTCACACATTCCCATAAATGCCAAAAGTGGGACACATACAAGGAGCGTGTGTGGATCAGGCTTCTGTCCCAGCACAGGATGGAAGTCAGCCCATGCTGTTGTGACTGCTCTGAAACATCAACATACGCTACTTCTTAGGGCTTTGTTCTCTCCTTGTAGAGATGTGCAGGACAGCTGTCGGTAGATTATCTCTAAATACACAAAGAAGCTGGGAAAAAAAGATGCTCTGCCTATCAGTCTAGACCTTTGATGAAGTCTAGAAGGACATTCTAGACTCATTGTATGTTACTGTAGCAGCTAGGAACTTACAAAGATCCCAGCAGATACTAATTCCCTTTTCCTCTTGGGTAGAGCAACGTTTTTGTCTGTAAATAGGAAGTAGAGACTCAGAGAGCAGATGCCTGAAGTGCTGCTGCACATCTTGGCTTGACACATCTTAAAATCAACAGATCAGTGGAGCTAAGCACGTAAAGATCCTTTTAGACAAATCCCAAGAACCAGGCAGATCAATGGGCAGACCTCAGCCTCCCAAGTCCTCAGCTAATACCAAAAAACTACAATGCCACGTTTTCTTTCCTCTTTTCAAATGACTTTTACTGAATCACTGAAAGCTGTACTGAGTGTCAGGTGCAGACACCTTCCCCACCTCATCCTAGACCCTACTAAACACCCTGAAGAGCCTAGCAGCAGTTGTTACTCTATTACTGGAAGGAAACCATCCCTGTTGACCTGAGACAGGACATCACTGTAACATTACTAGGTGCCCTAGAGAGTATGACTCAGTTTCTCCTTTGATCTTTCAAGGAAAGACTAGGAAAAGCAGTCGTGGTGCAATTCAAACACATGCCAGCTTGACAAAAAGCATCCCAGTCAAGGAGACTTCATATGATTAAATGCACGAACTTCTCTGAACAAAGTCAGGCAAATTGTTTCCATGGTGAAAGGGCAAGCTGTATGACTGCATGTACAGAATAAGCTATCCTGCCACTGATTTCCAGCACAGCCCAAGCCGAACTGACCATTAGGTGTAGATGTGCATCCAGCATTTAGCAAAGTCAGGGTTTTTTTCCTCCCGTTGCAAAGCCATCGATCTCCTCACAGGGAGAACTTAAAGCCTGAACCAAGTCCAAGTGAGCTAAGGTGTTGGTATTGATGCTGTTCTGCTGCCAACATGTCCTAGTGCAATTTAGAAAAGAAATAAAGATAGCTTCAAAAAAAGCTACATGGTTAGACTCACTGAGAAGACATCGCTGACATCTGAAAGCAAGCGGAACCATCTTTATTTCAACTATAAGGTCTGATTTATGAGAATGTGGGAGGTCAGATGCATGGACTGGACAAGTCATATAAATACAGTTTATTGACTGTTGAGCAGGTCTCTCTTAAAGGTAATAATAGCTGAATTCCCTGAAGCTCTCAGCATCAAATGTGAGGTGAGTGAAGAGCTAGGGACCAGTACCATGTGTTGCTGCTGGAAAAGACCCCACTGCACGTTAATGGAGTGACAGACCAGCGGCCTCCTGCTCTGATTTCTGTAGGCACCACGGAAGAAAGCAGGGCAAGCTGTTTAAATTCCAGAGCACATTTGTCTCCTCTCAACCCCTTTTCTTGTTTGTTATGAGCAAACTATAACCGAGACAAAACACAGCCTAGTAATAGTACTTTCAGTTGTAAAGAAGTTCTTAGTAGCAAAGAGCTAACATGAATTCATGTATCTGAAGGGAAAGGTTCACACGGGCTTTGCTTCTGACTTCAGAGCCAGGGTTTCACCCTAATTTGCTTCAAGTAATAAGATGGAAAAGGCCAGTGGCTAAAATCAAGATCAGAGCTCTGCAGTCCTCCCTTCTGTAGCCATCATTGAAAGAGTAGGATGCATTACTTGTGCTCTAGGAAAGATGCGAGGATAGAGGGGGGGAGGGCAGTGAATTAGTTCTTATATATTTATTAATGAAAGCTAAGACTAAAAAAGTATGTTCAAGGATTTGAATGCAAATAGCACGTGCTCTTTTCTGATTATTCCTGCCCACCAGGAAAAAAGCTGTGTTGCAAAGCAGTACTGGTAAAGTTGTTTCAACAAGGACAGTTCTCTTAGCAGAGTGCAGCATTCTGGCAACACAGCTAACCCTAAATCTTGCACAGCACAGGAGAGCCTTACAGAGCAGAGAGGGAACACTGGTCTCTCGGTGAGGCTTTAAAAAAGATGAAGAAACACCACAGAGCGAGGGGGCAAAAAAAAAAGATTATTTTGTTACTGTCATTTTTAAAACACACACACATTATTTATCATGCCTTTATCCTTAGTTCTGTAGTATGTGAAATTTGAAACTAGTGTTATTAGTTTGAGTCCACTTCTGCTGTTCATGGCAATACTGCCTAAGTAGCAAGTACTTAGCAAAGCAAACAATTCATTTTGCTTCGTGCACATGCAGCAGATGTGAGAGGATGATTACTCAGCTATGGCAGGTTATTTGCATCCTGGGCTTTGAATTGCATGGGACAGTCTCACACAACTAGACTAGACCTGAGCGTTATTAAGCAGTAGATACAAATCTCAAACCAGTCCGGGTGCAAATACTAATTATCTAGCTTTCTTCTGCATCTGTAGGCTTTGCTGATGGCCAGTAATTCAGACATTAGACGTCCCTGCCTTGTTACATGCAAGACTTCTGCAGTAGCTGTTTGAACATAGCAGTTTGCCTAAGATGTACGTTTGAACGAGGCATTTGTAACATGAGTTGAGGGCTTCCTGGGTGATCTCTTAATCTGGAGAAGATGAGAACCATCCTTAATTATGCAAGTCTTAGATGTTTCAGCATGAAGAACACTGCCCTCTCTACCCTCTTTGGGGCAAAGAATGAGGTTTCTTGTTCACTTTATCAAGCTACTTGAGCTGCCAGGGGAAAGCTTTCTCTTTGCAAGCTTACCCTCAGATGGCATGATTCAGGTATGACCACCAGCCTTCTCTACACCTGTGCATGTGTGTCTCTGCTCTTCCTCCATCCCTTGTAGGTTACGACTTTGCTGCTGTCCTGGAGTGGTTTGCGGAGCGGGTTGACCGCATCATTCTTCTTTTTGATGCGCACAAGCTGGACATCTCAGATGAATTCTCTGAGGTCATCAAGGCCCTGAAGAACCACGAGGACAAGATGAGAGTTGTTCTCAACAAAGCTGACCAAATAGAGACCCAGCAGTTGATGAGGGTGTACGGTGCCCTTATGTGGTCCCTGGGAAAGATCGTCAACACTCCTGAGGTCATCAGGGTCTACATTGGCTCCTTCTGGTCCCATCCGTTGCTCATCCCTGACAACCGAAAGTTGTTTGAAGCAGAGGAGCAGGACCTGTTCAGGGATATCCAGAGCCTTCCCCGCAACGCAGCCCTAAGGAAGCTGAATGACCTCATCAAGCGGGCACGGCTGGCCAAGGTGGGTATTGGCACAGGAGAGCGCAGGCACTCAGTTTGGGCCATCTGCAGCATGCAGGGTATGGGAAAGTGGTTTTGACTGGTCTAGCTTGCATAGCTGGTGGATCCTACTTCTCTTCTTCCCCTTCTTACTTCACTCAGAGGCCAACTGCATTTGTCCCATGCACTTCAAGGAAGAATGTTCCTCCTTCACTTGGTGCATCAGTTGTAACAGGCCTGAGTGAAGAGCTGCTCACAGATGAAAGAAGGTAGCACTTGAGGGGATGTAGAAAGCAGCTGCACTGTGCTAGCAACTTGAGAATTAAAACCAATTCCACGTGTCAGAATCACACCAATGGAAGTAAGAGCCTGGAAGTCTTTTGCCTTAAAGAGAGAAACCTAGATGAATGCAGAGGACATGGAGAGTGACACAAATGGCAGATAAGCCTGCCATGAGCATGAAATATCTCAAGGGTACTGCCAGAAATTCCATTTCTGATTATTTAGAATGAGCTGAATGAAACTCTCCAGAGCACAGGGAGCAGACCCACATCAATTGAGAAAGACAGACTGAAAGATGCCTGAAAGTTTTATGTGAAAGAGAAAGAGCTTTCTACATCATCCTCTCCCCACCCCCCCCAAACAAAGATGTGTCAGAATATTTCATATAAAATTCACTGCCATCAGTCACTTCTGCTGGGGATACTAGAATAGATTCTGCCTTCCAGAATCAATAGTGCCAACAGGAAGTATAATATAAACCGAATTTTGTTAAAATAGTTGTGCTGGCTCTGTACAGTTCCTCTACAGATCACCACAGTACTCAATAGCATAGTGTCTTGCAAGTCAAAGGCTCATTCCTACGTTAAACAAAGTCTGGAGTTCTAGAACCTGTATGTTTGGACACAGCTGAGCAGCACTTAGCACCAGAGTGACAATCAGCAGATACAGGCAAGCTGAGGAGCTAAGCTTGCTCCTCAGGATGGGGCAAGATGGGTTGACTCCTACGTACAGGTACTGTCTGTTGGGAAAATCACGATGTGTTCTTTAGCACTTGTCTTTTTCATTCCATATCATTTAATGCCCTTCAGGTCCATGCCTACATCATCAGCTCTCTAAAGAAGGAAATGCCCTCCGTGTTTGGGAAGGACAATAAAAAGAAAGAGCTTGTTAACAACTTGGGAGAGATTTATGCCCGCATTGAACGGGAACATCAGATCTCACCAGGAGACTTCCCTAATCTGAGAAAGATGCAGGTAAGTGGTGGCATCTTGTCCAGAACACCAAACACACAAGGAAAAAGTACTGGAGTAACTGCAGGGAATATGACAGAAGCCACAATACAGACCTTTGCTATCATTGCCTGTGTGTAAGGCCTGTTGTAATCCTGGAATGAGCCTTGAACTGTTTGCAGACTATGTTTAGGCATAAATATTTTTTGCACATAGAGCTCATATGAAGCTACAGCTGCCTTCATTTCTTAAATCTTTGCATTTGACAACAAATGATTTCCTCTTTATTTTTACTTCCAGGCTCCATTTTCAGATTTTCTAGACCTAAGACTACTGCTAATCTATATTAAATAAAAAGATATGTTTTCCCAGAAGCCTATATACATGTGTCTCCTCAGGAGCTCTATCTTTTTGTCCTCTACTTCGCTCCATTTCTAGAAAGACTTGGGGATGAAGCAGTGAAAACTTAAAGCTCCCTATCCATTTTAAGCAGAGAAGCAGTTTTTCTGAGCTGCAAAGCTGAGGCCTGATTCAGTGTTCTTACAAGTCAAAGACTTTAAAGGACCTTGGATCAGGGCCTTATATTGTATACTTGAACAATGCTGGGCAAGGCTACATTGCTGTGTGGCTTCAGTCCAAGCAGAAACCTCTTTGCAGTTACTGGCTGTTGAAGTCATTGTAAGCTCCCTATGGAAAACACAGCAGCTGCTCATCTTTTTTAATAAAAATATATTTCACCTAAGTTCTTTAGAATGAGGTCTGTAGAGTGTACCCAATAGAAGATCCCACCCACTGCTTGTTAAAATGCGTTTAAATTTTTAGAAGATAATTACACCACTCCATTAGGAGTGAACAGACTGGATTTAATGGATAGGGTGAAGAATGAAGTTGTAGGTTGTTTTACAGCTCTTACAAGAGAGTTTTCTGCAGTCCCTGCTCAAACCACTTTTGCTTAGCTGTGAAAAACCACAAAAATTGAGTTATTCTGTGAAGTTCTACTATCTTTATGGCATCTGAAAGATGCACTGCATGATAACCATGGATTTACCTGTCAAATAGTCTATTGCCAACGTGGCACTTCTTTACCAGAGTGAGGAGGGGGTGGGGGGGAAGCAGAGCACCAGCTAGAAGATGCAGCACAAGCTGCACAACCAGCTTGCTCCGAGCAATTAGATCCTCAGAAAGAACACTTGCATATGGCCTGGAAAGGAAGTCTTACTCGCATACGGCCATCATCCAGGTCTTGGAGTAAGTCACTTCCCTTCTCTGTGCCATGTCAGCCCCACTTTGCAAGCAGGGGAGATTATTCTGTGCAGGACTTAAAGAGTATGTAAGAGCAAGGCCAGCCAGGGAAACCCTGTCACATGCTGAGGAGCAGGGCTGTCAGAGGGGAGTGCTGTGCTCCCCACTCCTCTGCAGTAGGTTTTTTGAGCCAAACTGTGCTGTGACCGCCTTGTGCACAACCATGTCACTCACCTCTTGCTCCCCTGTCCCACTTCAAGGATCAGTTGCAGGCCCAAGATTTTAGCAAGTTCCAGCCCCTGAAGAGCAAGCTGCTGGAGACTGTGGAGGACATGCTGGCTAACGATATCGCCCAGCTCATGGTGCTTGTACGCCAGGAGGAGTCACAGCGACCTACCCAGATGGTGAAGGGAGGAGCCTTCGAGGGCACGCTACATGGTCCGTTTGGCCATGGCTACGGCGAAGGCGCTGGCGAAGGGATTGATGATGCTGAGTGGGTAGTGGCCAGGGACAAGCCCATGTATGATGAGATCTTCTATACGCTCTCACCTGTTGATGGTAAAATAACTGGTGCCAATGCAAAGAAGGAGATGGTAAGGTCTAAGCTGCCCAACACAGTACTGGGAAAGATATGGAAACTGGCTGACATTGACAAAGATGGCATGCTGGATGATGAGGAGTTTGCCTTGGCAAATCATCTCATTAAAGTCAAGTTGGAGGGTCATGAGCTGCCAAATGAGCTACCTTCCCATCTCCTCCCTCCATCCAAAAGGAAAATAACAGAATGAAAGGAAGGTTGTTGCAAGGGAGAGGGAAAGGGAGGGGAGAAAGATCTAGAAAAACATGTTTACTTAAATTATACCTTTAGATGTGAGGTCACCTTTCAATTTATACCTATTTTGCTGTATGAAGAAAAAACAAAAGCAGAACAAAAAAGTCCAATCATTCTTCATGATGATATGCAATTCACTCTTCCAGTGTAACGTCCCCGCTTTCTAATGTGTAGTCTGTAAACATGAAGGTGAAGAAAGGACACTGAGACTAGGATAACCTGGTAAGCAGGACAGAAGGAAAACCTCAAGTGGGCTGCATCTTTTGAGAGTGGAATTGGCACTAAGAGAAATCTGCTAACCACCAGTGTCACTCCTGAGTTTTGACTGCACATTGTGCTGTTTATTGGTCTTGCAAACTTGAGATAGATCCTTGATGGCAAAGAAGAAACCACAAAAAGGTCTCCAAGCTGTTGGCCAAACTAAAGAGTACCTCCTAATTAGTAAGAAATTCCAAATTCTGAATCCCTGGGTTAAGAATTTTAGGAATCCTGTTCACTGTCAGATGCAAGTTCTACAAGCGTTTCCCTGTCCTTAAAAAAATAAAGCAATCTGAAATGGCTCTCAATTGGACATCTTGAGTTCTTCGTTATTTACTATGGGACAGGCACTAGGAATTCCAAGCGCCTGTACCTCTCATCCATTCCCCGGTGGTGGTTTATTTTCAAAGTCTGGCTGAGAGAACAACAACCCTAAGTGATATAGAAGGAGAATGTACTAGAGTCAGACATCAGGTGGGCTGGAAGGGGAGAAACACAGGACTCTACCCCAGGCTCACTGATTGTTTCACAAGTGGATAGTGTTTCTCCTTCAAAAGCCTTTGAACAACGGTGGTGTTCATCATTCCTGTGAAGCAATGGTTTACTCATTGTGTGCAGTGAAAGCTAGCAGGTCCCATTCTTATTGTAAAGACAAGAACACAGAACACAGCGCTGCTGGGTAGATGGTCCATCATGAGAGCAGAGAACACAGTGAGCAGAGCATGCTCCACTACCTGTACCCCCACAAATGTAACCTAAATGTCAACAGCCTTCATATACCGTCCTCACCACACAGTAACACTTTATGCCCTTCAGAACCTCTACCCTGAGCCAAGAAACCTTCCCTGTTTCTAATGCTCTATAAAATTTCTCTTTTCAAGACCCCATTTTGGCAGAAATACCTAGATTTCCTATTTTGTTTCACACACCCATGCACAGACACTTCTGTTTTTTGTTGTTGCTTTAAAGCAGCATTTTGTTTTGATTCCTGTTGTCACTTTATATAAGCTGAGCTCCTACTGTGATGAAAAAACAATACAAGTATAACTTATTTTATATCTGTGTTCATATTATATAGAGAAATATATTGTGTATGTAGGATGTGCTTACTGCATTACATTTATCACTTGTCTTAAAAATTAATACATTAACCGTTTTTGTACCCTGATCCTAAAACATTATTAAAAAGAAAGGCCAGATCTGTCTATTTCTTTACATAAGATTAAATACAGCTGAAAAGACAAAATCAATTTCTGCGTGCAATGAAATGCGTTTAGCACATTCCCCAACATGCATGTACAGATCTGCCCTGCTGGACTTGTGTGCACTGCTGAATGGTTGTTTAGCAGCTGCAGACATCTCCTTTTCTGGCAGTCTGCTCACAAGCATGTGTTATACTTGCTGTAGCTAGTCAAACTGTACCCGAGATTCACCTTGTTCAGCAGAAGTGGAAGTAACATCTGAACAAGTGCTTCAGTAGGAAAAGGAATGCGTTGAAAGTTTCCTCCTGCCAGTCACAGATGAAAATGCTACAGATACATCAAGACCTAGAATGAACACCAAAAAAAATTTTAAAACCTGTTCTTAAATCTTACTAGTTTTAATTTTACCTCTGTCTTCACAACTCTTTCTTTACATGTTTGTTGTGGTGGTCATTATCCCCAGAAAGGGACAGGGAGATGTAGTGAGTGAGTGAGAGCAGTCGGAATAGTCCTGGGAAAGCACTTGGAAAACGAGGGTGTGAGCAGAGTTTCCATTCAGCATTTGCACAGGATGAGAGGGAGGAAATCGTAGGGTGGAGAGCAAAAAGCAACAAACAAAGGTTTAGAGAGAAATCAGCAGACTATCTTCTCATTCCAGTTCACCTACCCAGTAGCCCCAGTTCAACCATTGTGCACACATCAGCTCACGCTAGAACTCCGACAGCTCGGGTCAAGTGCATGAAACAAGACCGCAGCACTGGCGGGGGTGGGGGGGGGGGGGGTTGTTCAGCACTTGTTCAAAAGCCACTTGGCACTGTCAGAGTGGAACTTCCCTGGTCATCTCAGAGGACAAAACTAAAAGCATTTCAGTGACAGAGACAGTTACTTCATATGCTTGCTTTGTGGTTCAGCAGCAATACACAAGACATCTCTTAAAGTGGAGGGAGCAGAACAGCAACTGGAGATGCTGTTTCCAGAGATGCCATTTACATATAGTCCTCCATACTCAGACAAGTCTATACAAAATATTTCAATCCTATTAAGCGCTTTAGGAAATAAAAGGTAACTCAAGCATCCCGAGATTCTCTGTACAAACAAACAGAAGCATGGCCATGAATAGGCGCACATTTTTCTGTGCCCATCTCCACAGACAGCAGCTGCAGCTGCCAGCACTCCCCACCCCCTTTCTCGTATTGGGAATGATGACTATTAGGGTAACCTCGCACTGTTCACCACACATGTGGGAAAGATAATGATCTCCTAAGCACACCAGGACCCCGGGCTGTTCGTGCAGCCTTGCGAAGGATTCTTGCCAGGTCACAGAACCACGCTCTTGAAAGTGCTTGTGTGCACCCAGCAGTGCTTCCTTTTTCTAGGAGCGTTTCTCAATCACTGAACAAGGTTTCCCCAGGAAGTTGTACAGAGGAACCTATGCACTTGCTGTGGGTAGGGGATTGTATCATGTGAACGCAGCAGTATCGCTCTTCTGATCCTCTCATACCCCCTCCACCTGTCCTCAGGCAGAACTTTCACAAGGTCAGAAGAACAAACCCCTTCTTTCTCTCAATAGGAAGCATACTTGGTCTTCCCTCTTTCTGTTCCTTTCTGGGAAGAATTTAGAGAAAAAAAACTGAACGTACATGATCTGGGCTTCATAAAAATGAAGATCTCCAGGGTGGAACTGGACAGACAGTTTGGCTCAACAGCACTATACAACCGCATATATGAGGGGAGGAGTAGTAATTACACTGCATTCACTGGATAAAGCTCCAGGAGGCGTGTAGTCTATCTAACAAGAGGCAATTACCTCTGTGAGCTGGAACTTGGCCAGCATGCTGGAGCTCAGAGGGATTTGCAATCAAAGGCTGGAATCAGTTTTTCCATCATCTTAAGTTCTGATGTAAACTTCATACAACAATGAAATTCAGATTTAAATCTGGAAACTGTTCTTTAACTTGCTCTCACTGTTCCTTAATGTTTTGTCCATATAACAGCCTTTGGCTGGGGAACACGGCGTCACAGACGATTTAGTCTTCTGTAGATGGACAATGTTCCAACAATGCCCAGTACCAACTGGGGAAAAACTTCGCCAAAATTCATCTAAGAGCACCTCACTGATAACTTTCTCCTGTTATTATTACAGAGTTTCTCTTACTGTAGGGGCAGTTGTGGGAAGAGGGTTTAGGTGACACCATATTTACACAGATCAAGGGACACAATTAACTATTTAACCTCTTCTGAGGCTTCTAAGACCTCACACCCGTCAAAGCTTGAGAGGTGTGTGCTTGGAGATACTTGTGGAGAACAGCACTGAGGAGAGGAACAGCTCGATGATAACATCCATGTTACTGTTGTGGATTTTTCACAATATAGCATCTTTTTTCCCTTAATTGTGTGTAGAGACCTTTCTGTTTCTATTCTCCCTATACAGACCGGGCAGAAAACACGGCTCAGTTTAGAAACTTGACCTACTAATAAGTTCAAAGCTAGTGCAGGCAAGTCAATCACTGGGTAGCTTTCCAAATCCCTCAGGCAGTGCAGACAAAGTATCAAAGCCAGTATTTAAGGTGGGATGAACATAATTTGAAACAATTCATCTCTGCCCACGTGGAAGAAAGCCCCAGCAGGCATGGCTCGCATTCACCATGGCACACCCATTCCACTGCTCCCAGCACTGGTCAGGAGCACAAACACCGTGTGTATTGATAGAGTTTTAAATGGGAAAACAGCTAGTGGCATCAGGTAAATAAGCATCAGCATTCACATTCAATTATCTTCAAAGTTTCCCTGGCTCATCCTGCCAAATGGGAAGAGGAGGCTGATGGCCATCCTGTCTCCCAAGAAACCACGGCTCAAGTTACACCATAAGAGTGGCTGCGTACTTCCCAGGGGCCAAATACTGCCCTACGGATCAAATACTGATGGCACACGAAGACCTACTTTTTTCCCCTGGTTGCAAGATGCCTCCGCCGAGGCCTGTGGCAGGTGGCACATGCCAGAAGTGGTAACGATTCCTTGACAAAGCCATGGATGCCTCGCCAGCTGCAGCCATCAGGGAATGCTATACAACAAAAGTACTTCAGTGTCTTGTAAGCATGCAGGACCACAGTCCTCGGGCCTTTGACAGTCTCAATAATCATAAAAAAGGCCTGCAGCTGCCTGTGCAACATTCACGGTATTCTTTCAGAAAAGACCTCGCAGGAACAGCGGCTGCTGAAGCAGTGAGGTTTGGCAGCAGTGCTTGCCTTTAAGCTCTGCTGGTTCAATCGCTCCAGTCCTTCACCTCCAGCACTTTCTCAGTCCTACAAGCTACACTCCCTGCGTCTGTGAGAGGATGCTGGGGAGGATGCTTGTTCAGGCCTCAGCACTAGAACAGAACAGAGCAGAGAACAGCCCACATGCTGCCTATGGATTGGCAAAGCCTAGGCTTTTCCCTCCCCCTTCATCATTTACACACCTCGGCCCAAGCACCATATCATCGCAATCTTGGCAGCGTTTCCCTGCCCCTGGGTCAGATTTTAAAAGCTCCTGGGAGTACCTGAGAGGAGTAGTTCCAGGCTTTGTTTGTGGTTGCTCATAGCAATTCCTCTTAGCAGGCCACTCTGCCCTCCTCCTCCCACAAGGGAAGTGGGGAAGTACAGCCTCCTATCCACCCTGTGCAGGGGGGAAAAAAAAAAAAAAAAAAAAAAAAAAAAGACCCTCTGAGACAGGCAGAATTGATGGAGCATTGTCCTCGTGTCCCCCAGAAAAAGCCAGCCCCTGGCAGGACCCCAAAACCAACACAGCAGGAGCTGTTCCTACCCCAGCCTTTGGGAACCGCCGCCAAAGGCATGAAGGGAGCCGCAGCAACCTGGAGGTGGGATGAGGTGGTAGGAGGAAAGAAAGATGCTGGAAGTCAGCCAGGGTGCAGTGTGTGTGCAAGCTGGTGGAAGCAGAGCTCTGCGAAGGCTGCTCGTGCTTCCAGGAGGGGTTGGTGTAACCCTGAAACTGATGGCTGTTCCCCGCCACGCAGGAAGCACGGGCATCTCCTCCATGGGCGAGAAAAGCCACACAGAGCAGGAGATCATAAACTGCTAATGTGACAAACGAGGACACGCCGTCCTTTCTGGCAAACTCCACCCCAGCCCTGTTAGGGCAACATCTAAGGCAACAAATATTTCTAACAGCCTCCTTCAGAGAGCCTGCCCCGCTAATTTCGCAGAGAAAGGCAGACCGACGGCCTCTCATTGCTTCCTTCCAGGAGGACTGCTGGGAACAGAAGCTGAGGCAACGCTCCCCACCCACCTCCCAGGCCCCACGGGCCACGGCCCAAGGCACGTGCAGGCATCCACGCTCTCATCCCCAGGTCACTCACGCCTTGCTGCAGACAGGTATCAGAGCTCTGACTCAGGTGGGGAGGCTGCTGGGGTCAGGGCAACACGGGGCCCACAGGCTTGCCCGTGCCCCCCTGGGGGAGGAGGATGCCCAGACCTAGCTCCCATCTCCAGCGTTGGTTGGGCCTGTTCTCAGAGCATCGAACCCCCACCCAGCCAAAAATAAGAAATGCGACCACATATCCAAGGCTCTTGACATTTGCCAGTGGAAAATGAGAAAGGCACGGCGGCACAAGGAGAGGAAGAGGGACTCAGAGCCACAGCGATCAGCTGTTTGCTTCCTACAGAAGTCCCTGTGAGAATCCTAAATTCAGTCCAGGGAGAAGAAAAGGATCACTGACTGTTCACGGGGTCTCAGAGGAATTTCTTCAGATGCTCTGTTAGAGAGATCAGTGCACGCAACGAGGGAATGATGGATTCACACACCAGTGCAGCTGTTACACCCTACCTCATATCAGCACGCCAACTAGGCTTGACCAAAGACTTGAAGAGACCATGAAATCTCCCCATTTTCCAGAAGCACTGAACACGAGTGTCCTCAGCTCTTTACACAGAGGCTATCATTTTAAAAGTGAGGGGAATAAAATCGATATTCGTATATAAAGATATTTTTCAGAAGGGGATTTGAACCAGAAGCCCCTAAACATATCTGTATTCCCAAGTGTGCCACCGCTGCCTGAGCTGAGGCTGAACCAGCCCTACCACTAAATGCCCTCAGCAAGCTGTTCGCTTCCCTGCTCTGAGGACCGGCTGCTGCTGCGCCAGCGAGGGCCTTGCCTGGGGAGAGGAGGAGGAGTGAGGCAGGCAGTTCAGAGCATCTGCCTGAAATTTTCTTCCACCCCACCCCCTCTGTCATCCAGAAGTTCAGATTTCCGGACAGGTTTTTTTATTTTTTCATCAAAAGGGATTTGCCAGCCCAAATTAAAGGTAAGCAAACAAACACCCCAGTCAGCAGGCAGTGCTACAAGCACGGTAACGCGGGAAGAGCACCCCGCTGCCTGCTCATGGTGCCGGCCCCGCGCAGCTGACCGCACGCCAGGTAGCTCCGCTGCTGTAAGGTGACGGCTACGAGACAGCAACCCACAGGCACTCAAACGGATATGCTAGAGAAGAAAAAAGCAGTCAGCGGACAAGGAGGCGGCCCTGGTCAACACAAACACCTGGCAGATCTGCACCGCAAGCTCCAGACCTATTCAGCAAAGCGCTCACACTGAGTTATCAGGTACATTTCACCGCAGACCACTTGTTTTTAATCCAGAAACACAGCAGAGGAACGCAGTTTTAAAACAAATGCCCTTTGGACATTACCAAGCCCCTCTGACAGGCTGTAAGAGTTGGATAGCTTTACTCACAGACACACACACACAGTGGGAATAAAAGCACACGGCATTTTATAGGGTAGTGATTTTGAAATCGCCTATCATCCTGAATCCCTCGGATACTGCTGCTGAGTGACAACGTCACTGAAGATTAAGCTTTATTTTTATTTTTATTATTTTTAAGACATAGGTTTGTTGTTTCCTGATCTGAACACAGAACAAAAACAGGATCATAACTTACAACAGAATACAATGAAATTCTTATCGTTGTAAAAATACGTAGGGAGATAATCCAAATCCTGTTCCATGGTATTTCCCCTCAGCCCTCTTCTCCTACAACCACCCTTCGCAGCCTTAGGGCCTCTTCCCTGCTTTGCATGGAAGATTTGACACCCATCTGAAAACAATAAATTATTTTGCAAACAACCGATGAGCGTAGCAGTGACTGTCCAGTAACACTTCCACAAAGCAACAGACCTTCCTGGCGAGCTGATAAGAGCTTCCTGGTTTGTTTTGGATGGTAGTAGCTTTTTATGTTCTGTTGTTTTTTTTTTTTTTAATACAAATCAACTCTCTCAACCTTCTCGTAAAAGGAAGGGCAGTCAGATACAGTTTATTTTGCCTCCCCCAAACACGTTGTGTTGCATAATGGGCTGTTCTGCTGAGTACGAAGAGACCAACTCCAACAACAAAAAACAAGCGCATCCACTTGGGAAACAGGTGAGATGCATGGCTCACGTCCTCCACTGCTCAGGGACAACTGGGTGACTTCTGCACACACCGCCAGTCCTTTCCCGATCCCTCTCCTCTCATGTGCTGTATTTTTACACTACCACAAGTCCCACACCAGTTCTGTGCCTAACAGGCTACATCAGAGAGGAACATGTTGCTACTGGACCCTTCCTTCTAAGTGCTGGCTTGCCTGAGGGACTTCTGCTGGAGAACTCAGTCCCTGTCCCTATAAACCCAAAGGTTTTATCAGAGAAGGGTTTGGGTGGGAAGGGACCTTACAGGTCATCCAACTCCAATGTGCTCACAAGCACCTCTGGATAAATGCACTCACAAATATCTCTTTTTCAAAGAAAATAAGAAGTCGTTACACGCATTTTATTCAACATTAAGTAATGATAAGTGACACCCCCCTACAATTAGCAGATTCACGCATTAGGTTTTAACGCTTCATCCCCTAAAGTCATTTCTCATTAAAATAATCAACTTGCAATTCAGTCCACTCCAGAAAGGGAAGTGCCTTTTTTCCTCTTTTTTCAAAATGCTGTTCTTCATCCAGCCCCATAACGTGTCCCTCAGAAAGGCAGAGGCAGAAATCAGCCACATGCACAACCTGCAACTTCTCCACACACAGGAGCAGCCTGGAGAGCCGTGAAAGTGATTTCAAGCAGGCAAAACATCCAGGATCTATTTTGCAAATCAAAAATATTAACACACAAACAAGCTAATTTTAAAGCATGAAAACTGAAATAGATCACACCCCCGTGGAGGAACAACAGCCTTCTGATGGGTGCTTTTTTTTAAGAGACACTGTTTTGCATCACTTCTTCAGATCAGGTTTCACCTCTCAATCTTACAGTAAGGAACAAAAGCAAGTACTTGCCCAATGCAGCAGAGATCTCAGACTTGCATTTTTTGTGCTTTCAGACAATCACTCTCACCTGCATCTGAAGCACACAGTTATTCACACATGGGCTTGCCCATCGAGGCTAGCAAAGGCAGCAGCAGCTCTTGCTGCGTACCCGCTTCAGCACACAAGAAGATAAGTGAATCAAATGGTGTCAGAGCATTAAAATTCAAAAAGTGGTACTAAAAAGGCCAGGCAGGAGCAGAGGCAGCCATACCACCTGCTAGCGATGAAGAGCTGTCATCTAGAAACAACAGCAGGGCAAGCACCACAACCAACAAGCCGAGCAGCCCAGTCCAGTCTGAGACTGCCAAGTATTTCCAAAAACAGCACCAAACACCTTCATCCTCATCATCACTCCCCCCTCAATTAACCATCTGACCTCAACACTCACACCTCTGCACAACTTGGCTCTCCACAGAGGGAAGGAAAAAAAGAAAAAAAATCACCATCCTCCTCCCTTTTCAAACCTTCCTGTAATTGGGGTAAGTAGGAGGAGAGCAGCACAGGTGAAACAATTCTGTTCCCAAACCGTCATTCACCTGGCAGGTTAGGCCTCTGGCTGCTGGTTGTTTGGCCACCTCAGGCTGCCCTGAGCTGTGCTGTTTGTTCTGGGCTTCCCTTCCTTGAACGAGGCTGTGAGCTAAAGAACTGGAGCAAAGTTTTGCTGCAGAAGAGCACTTCTGCATCTTCACACTCAGACCAGCTTTTGCTTTTTTCCCCTCTCAGAAGGGAGAAATCAGAGGAGTTGTTGCACAGAGGCACGGCATGGCCAGAGCTGGCTGGTGCTACCAGGTGAGCCAAGGCTGTGACCTCCCTGAGCTCAGCACAGGCGCTGCTGCTGAGCTTCCAGACACCCAGGTAGCCCATGGTATTTATCCTAGTCGAACACCTTTTGCATCTCTCTCTCTGACATTTGGTGGCTCCTTGCTTTTCTGGGCTGCGTCAACGTAGCCTGCTGTGCTCCAAGCCCCAGAACGCACGCTGCTGGCTGGCTGCTGATAAAGCAAGCAGGGGATATCTGCGAGAATCCTTTTCTGCTGTTTACAGCCCTCAGCAGGGTCACAGCATGGCACAGAAATGCTGGTAGTGTGAAAAGCCCCCAGCTGAGCTCAGAAACCTTCCTGCTTCCCATTTGCATTTGAAAGGGGCTTTCCCAGGCAGGTGGTAGATTACACATGTGCATAAACCACGCGCAGATAAAAAAAAAACATCAGCGTGACCAACGAGGAGATGCGCCCCCTGTGCAGGGTGACTTTGCTGGGTATGTTTTAATTGCTTTCAGCAAGCCAAGCTAAAAGACCTTCGGTACACGGTGCAGCTCTGCAGAGCCAATGCAGAGAAGCTTGAAGGGAGCTGGCTGTTCCCGAACAGAATTAGCAAGGTGCCACCAGAGCCGCCCTTGCCGACGATGGTGCCTATGAGACTTGCAGCAGTGTCACCATGCCCGCAGAGCTGGTAAACCTGGCACAGCCTGGAAGAAATCCCAAAGCACAGAAATGTTCAGTCACAGAAAGACTCGGTCTGGGCACGAGACAGGGCTGCTTATGGGGCAGTCAGACACCAAATCGCTCCGATCGGAGAGATGTCAAGGAACCATGTAAATAATCTAAGCAAAAAAAAAACTCTTTCTGCTTGCCTAGGGCAGGTGGCTTGGCTGCAGCAGAGATCCAGGGTGCTTTAATTAATCCACGCTCATAAAGCCTACTGCTAAACTTTGATGACTGCAGCAGGGCCAAACCCACCAAGCACAGCCAGCACCAGCAGCCTCCTTCTTGGCATACATCGCTGCTTTCTCCATATGGAGAGCAGCAGGAGCAGCAGGGGAGAATATAAAGGTTTAATTTTAGCCCGCAAGTCCTGTGCATATCTTCCCTTTTTATTTTTAATCTGAACTCCATGTAAAAATAGAATTTCCTGCCATCCGATAAGGGATTCCTGTTTTTCTGTGGGGCCATCTCCCTGGAAAGCTGGTGCCTGTAGGATTATTGATGGGCTCTTCAAAGTACAGCAGCAGAAAGGATAGGATGAGCAGTGGTCGGCATTGACATTGCTTCTGCTTTGCCTTAGGGGAAAAAAAAACCAAAGCAGATGTGACCAGCCCCCAGATAAACAACCACCAAATTTAGCATTTCCATAACTGTTTTAGAAAATCTGTTTTGTCCGAATATTTATAGCAGTGGAGTTAAGCTTTGCATCCTTCTCAGGTAGGTGTTTGCAAAAAAACAACGAATTTATTGGGCTTGGAGTTGCATCCTGCCCTTTGAGCTGGGTCACTAACGAGGAGCTAAATTTAAGTGCTGGAGAAGAGTCATCCCTCCCACCCCTTCCACTCCCTGTGCCAGCTCCCACACTCCTACGTACAGCTGCCACCGCCGCAGCCCCCGAGCTGCATTCCTCCGCCCGCACTCCCCATGTTCTCGCCTCCCCAGGTCAGTCTGCCGCTCACTTTGGGGGCAGGAGGAGCCACTCCAGGGGGCTGCCGAAGCAGAGGACAGGGCTTGCAGTCCAAAACATCCCACACTTGATGGTGAGCATGGGTGCTTGGCTGAGCATCAGGCCCTCATCCTGTACATGCTTCAGGGCTTCTGCCGGAGGAGATGCGGCCACGTACAGTGGGGATACCTGCCTTTGCTCCCTGCATCGGCAACTGGTAATAACTGGGGGGGGACAGCAAATGCAGTGAATAAAGCTCGTTGCAGGGCAGATCCCTTTCTGCTGCTTTGGGAAACGCTCTGGAAAAAAAAATAAAAAAATAAAATAAAATAAAATAAAAACCCTGCAGAGTGTGCAGGGAACCTCAGCTTACAGCTTGGCACAACAGCAGGCATTGAGCTTTTCCTGGAGCACCGTAAAATCGGCCCAACGTGAGGTTTTGCTCTCCCACACATTGACAACATGTGCTATGTGGAGAGAACACATCTGCCCACTCCCCCCACACCCTATTGCCACTATTTCCATCAGACACACAGAAGTTTTCATTTGCTCAGTTCCCAGAAAGCCTTTCCTAATGGCACATATTTTGAGTTTTCCCCAAGAAGAGGAAAAGTGCTTTTTTTTCCCTTTAAAAAATAAGTCCCGTTTCTCTCATGTGAATCAACCACCTCAGAAAGAACTTGGCCCTTCAGAGTACGGGGAAGTGTCCTGTAACCGTGGGAAATTTCATGCTGATGGAAACCAAGCACTTCTCCACAGAATGGTGAAACTGAGACTTTCGGGTCTGCCCCAGTACGCTAGCCCAGCTCCCAGGCTCAGTCCTTGCCACCAAGGGTGCAGCGCTGCTGTGTGTGCACGAGCGCTAGTCTGCTTTCTAAAAACAACCTGTCCCACTACAAAAAAATATTCAAATAGGAGCAAGTGCTGATGTATCAAAGAGTTGCTATTGCATCGCTTTTATTAATAAAATGAAAATCAAAACATAAGGTCTGTCACAGCTGTTTCTCCTGTGGCAGTGCCCACAGCCGGCGGTGCCTGGACATCGCTCACCTTACCCAAGGCAGAGCTGAGCTGCTGGGACTGAACTCTCTCCTTCAGAGCAGGAGTATTTTTGGGTGCAGGTGGCACTGGCAGCTTTCATGGGACACCCACATCATTCTGCACAAAGGGGATGCCCCGGGGGGGAAAATAGGAATGGGAATGTTCTGCAGCAATCAGCCTGTGGGGCCAAACGATCCTGTGGACAGGTCTTCAGAGGCATTTCAGTGCTCCAGTTAACCTTGAAGGTCCAGGGCTGCGGCAGCACTCCCAAATCAGTCCCAGCAGTGAGACAAGCTCATTCTGTTCAGCTGCTAAAAATGCTGTTTGGGTACGGAGGCTCCACTAGCACCTCCTGTTCCCTCCTGGTTTGCCCACCCTCGGGACAAAAACAAGCAATGGGTGCCGTTCCCCCAGGAGCCCAGTCCGTGTGGGGCAGAGCCATCACGCCTCCATCACCGGTCCTCTCCAGCTCCTTCATCTTTGCTCCCAGCGGCAAAGCCTGCTGCAAGGCTTTAGGTAAGAGCAATGGTCCATCAGAAACGATGAATTAGAATTAGAAGCAGCAGAAGCAGCAGCAGCAGAAGAAAAAGGAGAGGAAGAAGAAGAGTTAGAAGAATTAGAAGAAGGTTTTCCTTGCCTCGTAACCTATCCCTTTTCGAGCAAAAAGCTCTGCAATTAATCTATGAGCAATTAAAAAAATGGTGAGGTTGTTTTTATAATTTCCCTGCCTGTACCTAGCAACAACAGGCTGCTCCCACAAAGACATTTAAAGCATGCACATGGTTTCCAGGAGCGTGGCAGCATATAGGGGAGGGTGTATCCAGAGCTTTCATCCCACTGCACAGATGGGAGAGGGCTCCACCCCACAGGACCTGGCCCTGGGTGGGTGGGTGTCCCCGCACAGGGACTCTGTGTTTGCTGCAATCTCCTGCCTCAGTGGCATCAATTTATCGTTGCTGTGCCTCACTTCAGTCAGGTCTATTTATCCCACGCTGTCTTGCCCCCAGAGCAGTAGATGTGTCACTTTCCTTTCACAGGACACTGCACAGCCTTATCTAAATATAAACAACCTGGGAATATTTGGTGGGCTATTGTCTGGGGAAAAAAAAAAAGAAGAAAAAAAAAAAAAGTAAACCAAACAGATCTTGAACCTGTTTTCCCCTGCCACTTCTGGTACATTGACACAGTTGGGATCAGACTCTCCCAGGTTCCTAGAAATGTTACTCATCCCTAAGCAGTAACATCCCGCAAAGCCAGGTGTGGAGATAGCTCAAGCCTGCCTCGCTGCCTCTCCCTCAAAATCACCCCAACAGCAGAGATCTCTGAGTATTTGAGAAGACACTGAATGAGCAACCAAGAAAATTCAGCAACCAACCTGGCATTATTCCCGGGGGAAAGGCCATGAGCAACGGACAGACAGCTCAGCAATCCAGGTCTTTAGGGGTAAAATGACACCAATTTCCCAGGGTTTGCTGCAGCCCCCTGCATGACCGCAAAGTGGGATGCTGCCCCTGCACCAGTTTGGGGAGGTTCAAACATCCCTCCATGGGAAACTGTCCTGCAGGAGCCTTGGCAGTGCTTCTGCAGCTTGCCTTTTCCTCAAGAGACACTCATCCAGCAGGAGCAGGTTCTCCACCAGCAGTGGCCACAGGGTTTCTGCACCTCAGCTATGCAGAAGGGCCAGGCTCCTCCATCGTGTCTCAGCCTCAACCTCCTGGCTCCCCCCATAAATCCCAGTGGCCATTAGGATGAATCCAGAGCAGTCACAGACAGCTGAAACCAATGCTTTGGCTAAGGTCAGTGTCGGGGCAACAGGAGCTGCCCAAGTGCTGAATGGGGAGTTGTAACCCCAGCTGCGAGTCCCACCAAGGGGAAAGGACTTCCAACACGAGGAGAGAAATGCCAGGCTGACAGAAACGCCTAGCAGAGAGTCCCACGCTCAAGAACATGATATTAAAGAACACAATCGACAGGGTGTTTCATATTCAAAATAAATGAGAAAGAAATTGGGAAGGGCTGGATTTTCCAAATTACCACACATACCACACTGCCTTGTCTGTTTGTCTGCACATGCTTCTGGTTTCTTTCAGCCCCCTCCATGGCATGGTGTTTTAAAAGCCAAGCAGGGTGTGGTGAGGCACAGGATGAGGGCCTGTGATGGCTGGGCCTGCAGGGACCCCAGTTACGTCTCAGTCCCCTCCCTGCTACGGTGTGGTGCTTGTATGGATGCAGACAATGACCTGTTTAACAGCTGATGTAGTAATTAAGGAAAGCTTCTTAACTGAACTTCACTAATCATGTGAATTCTCAATAAATTACAATACTTCATGGCACCTTGTACAATTCTTGTGTAGTAGCTTGAGAAAGAACAGCACTTGGTGCTGGCAGCTAGCTGTGCAGCCTGCATGGTGGTTGCAAAGCACTTTGGATGCTTATGACTCCTTTTTTTAAAAAAAAAAATATATATATAATCTAAAATGTACATTTCCCCCAATGACTCTGCTCCGGAGAGTATTAAAAGCAGTACCTTGACTCAGTCTGTCACATAAACATCCTGCTGCCCCGGCGCAGCCTGATACTGTCTTCCTCCCAGGATGAGAAGCTGAATAATGTGACAATCACAGCTCCTGCCCACAGGAAAACAGGAAGCGCTGGAGTCCTACAACCCCTCTGAACATTGTCCTACCTGCTCCACTCCTTGGACGTGATGTGAACTTTTTCCTTTCCTTCCCTTCCCGATCCAGCACTGACCAGTCCCAGGATGCTGCAGCTGCACCGGAGGGTGGCTGTCTCCTGCTTGCATTACCTGCCTAAACCCAGTGTGCTGCTTCCAACACAAACCTTCACCTCCCTAACCCACCACCAACCAACCTAGCATGGGTGTTCTCAGTAGCAGCACTGGATGTGAGTGCTGGAAAAGATGGATATGGGCCTGGTGCACTGGGAAGATCCGCTCACCCCACAGCTGGCTGCTCTAGGAGCAGGGCAGATCATTCCTCCCCTGGCTGCTCCCACATTTCCACCAGAGTGACTGGTCCAGTTTAGATGTCCTACGTTTCCAAACAGTAGCCTTCCAAACAAAAAAAAAAAAAAAAAAAAAAAAAAAAAAACAGGAGAAAAGAAAGCTTCCTATCTTGCTTTTCCTTTGCTTCCAATGTAAAAATATCTCTCGCTGAATTAGGCAGTGTTTACCCTCACTTCGAAAAGAACACTTTCCCACAAGCAGGCAGCAGGATCTGCCTTCCTCTGCTCACACACGCGCACCACAAAGGCTGGCACATGGAGGAACAATGGAGGTGGATCAGCACAGTGCTTTGGTCAGGTCATGGTCACGCAAAACAATGCTCTGCAAAATTTTGAAGTGTAGGAGGAATGTGAGAATGCTCAAGACAAGAATGCTTTATTGACATAGAAGAATATCTCCAAAGCATTTGCATCCTATGAGAAAAAACTATGCCCAAGGCAACCCAGCTTGAACTATCAGTGGGGCTAAATCTGGACATAATTAAGTGATCCTACTGGTTTGAAGTATCAGGGAATCACTTTTTCTCACAATCACGGCAGTAAGAGTTTTCCTAAATAAGGACTCAGAGGTGAAGCTTCAGACAAATTCCTTAATTTCATTGTACAGTCATGTTACATAGTGGGATGCAAGTGCATTTTGCTGTCCGGCTCAAACTCCAACATAAAAATCGTGCTGTTCCTCCACAAGATGGAGCAGGAAGCCTTTCAGATTGCAATCTGTTGGCCATTTCTAAGAGTACAATGGCAGAACAGTGAGGAAAGCCTAGCAATAAGTTTAAGTTTGAAGAGCATCAACAGACATTTGAGAAAGGTTCCCAGCACTAAAAATAATAATAATAATAATAAAAAAAATCGCTGTTTTAATCATTTAAATAGCTGGTACAAGTTAGACAGAGAAATATGAGATTCCTTACTTCTCTCTGACCCATAGCAGTGTGTTTTTACACACACCTCTGGGTGTGTTTTGTCTTAAATCAACACAGAGGGTTCCTGACACCCATCCTCCAGGTCTATACCTGTTCAGTAGTACACTGTTCAGCTCACAGCACAGTGCTGCAACGTGCTTCGTTCCCTGTATCATCATTTCAGTCACCCTGGGCATTTCTACCCTCATAACTTGGAGGCTGCTTCTCCAGAGGCTGGTCCCTGGCCAAGGAGGTAACACCCCAGCAACAACAGCCAGGCTAAGCTGCTCCACAACGCAGAAAAAGTGCTTGGTGTGGAGCCTTGCAGCTATACGTCCCTAGTATGGTCCTTTATTCTCAGGTGTGGTGGGGAATCAGGTGTCAAACTCCAAGAGGTAACACTAGAAAGCTTCAGCGTGGGGAGATGGGGGGACCAGGGAGCTGGAGGGGACCAGGGCTGAGTAAACCATCTGCTGCCTGAAAAATGCCTGCTCCCTCCAGTCCCTGACAATACAGGGCAAAGCCTACCTGTATTTTGCAAACGTTGTTGGTCTGAGGCTGGGTGTATTCAAGATGACCTCAGGAGAGCTTCGGTCACTGCTGCATTCTTCTCCTACATTCCTAGTGCCCCTTCTTCCTAATTTTGGAAACAGCTCATCTCCCTGTGTGGAAGCATCCCTGAATCAGTGAAAAATATTTAACTGCCCAAGGATCCACAAGAAACTATTAAACTAAGGTTCCCCCAAGGCTGTCAAATGCCTGCACTAGGCAGATGAGCCAGACATGTGCTACTGCCAAAAATATACGGCAAGGGAGGCATTCAGCTCTGCCTTCCTGTGAGCTGTAAACTCACTATGGTTTCTTCACACTAGCAGTAAGAAGATAAAAAGTAAGGAGCAAAACTGAAATTTGTCAAAATAAAAGCAACTGTCATAGATTCCTTTTATTTGCTTTTACCTATTTGCTGCTTTTGTCTGCTTTTTCCTTTTTATTTGCTTTTTCTTTCTTCAGAAAAAGACCTTCACATGCCAAATTGATGCAATAAGCTGTGTCATTTGGATTCCTAAGTCAACCCTACCTGTGGAGAATAATTCCTTTGTTTGGCATACAATTATTGGCATATTTTAATATCTGATGTTAAACAATTAACAGATCCAAAGACCGTTGCTGGCAGGGAGCTGTGTATTTTTACTCACAAACCAATTTACCACTGCTTGGTCTCAAAATATTTCTGACTCTATTTCCCCCTTGCAAGTTCACCTCAGTTAAGGTCAGTTGAAAGTGAGGAGTTGGTATCAGAAATACTGATTTAGCAGAGAACTGGATGCACAGCCCAAAGCTATGGTCAGGATCTGTGTTTGATTAGGGAAATTAGGGAAAGCAGGGTCTGCACATCCACGAGCTCTAACAGTCACGGGGAGTCAGCCCAGAGAGCTCAATGACAGATACAGCACTCCTTTATAACCCCATGAAAGCCCATGAAACTGGAATAATTGGCAAAGAGCCTGCCACAGCATCCCGTGCTGGGCTGCTGGCTTGGGGCAGTGGTCCACTACCGGCTTCCCTCACGTCCCATGCTCACTGTTCTCCAGGTGACCTGGCCGCCAAGGCAAAGTGAGATTTATTTCACTTTGATGCTGGACACCTTCCTTCACCTTCAGCACCTCAGGAAATAGAAAGTAAGCGCTTTCTGCAGCGAGTCAAGCCAAGCTGCCGTGCTTCCAACGAGTGGGGAGGCGCAAGGCCCTCCCCTCTCAGGAGTGGGGGTGAGCACCAGGCTGAACTTCCCCAGCTGCCAGGCGCCTCCAACAGGAGCGGAGCGGTGGCAGCAGCTTCTGGAGGAGAAAGAAAATGGGAAACTCCCAGGACCTCAGAGTAAGGTGTTTCTTCCTTACGCCGAGGCGACCCGCTCCGGGGCGGATCCGCCGTGACGAGGCACGGGAGCGCCCTCCCCCCTCCCCCCGGCCCCTCCCCGCCGCACAACGGCGGCCCCTGGGGAGCGCGGCGCGGCACGGCAGGGCGGGGCGCCGGTTCCCTTCCCTCTCTTCTGGGAGCCTAGCACCACGAAGCGGCTTTCCAGTGAAGCAAAAATTGTCTCAGCATGCCGCACCTGCTGGGCTGAGACTGAAACCCCGACGGAAGGGTTATGACACCCACTCCCAGAGACGCCTCTACCCACACGGACTTACCAAGCACTAGAAGAGCTGCCCAGACCACCCATCGCAGGGAACTGCAATACTTGGAAGTCCCCCCAGGGCCTGAAGGCAGAGTTGGGTGTGCTGGGAACAGGTTCTTTTCAAGCCAAGGACCATTTCTCCATCCTCAAAGCTAAAGAAGGAGCTGACTGCGCTGTCAAAACGTGTTCCTGGTGAAAAAACTCTGGGGACCACACATGGGGACCGTCCACTCCCAATTGGAGCACCACTTGTCTCAGATGACCCCTTTTCTCATTTTGTTTTTTCCTTCCAACTCTCCTCCCTGTGCCTCTAGCGTCCCGATCCTTTTTTCATCTTTCTTTTACCTTTCCATGGTCACATAGGTATAGTTGCAGGCTGGCACAGCCTGTGTAGCCACCGTGTCATCTTCCTCTCACAGGAGGATGCTTACCCTGATAGCCGAGACACTGGTTTCTACAGGTGGGGACGAAGATCCACTCTCTCTATGTTTGTGCACCTCTTCCAAAAGTTTCTCCACAGCTGAGAGCCAGGCCTGTAGGGAAGATGACAGACTTTCTTCCTACTGCTTTTGACTTGCATTTTGTGAAAACAGCATTTCTTTTCTGAACAGCACATTCTCACAATTTCCACTTAGTGGAAGGAACAATCATGCTACCAGTATCTATCCAAATCCATTCCAGCTCAGGCTATTCTATGATTCTATGCCTGCCTTTGGTTTCAGTGAGAATTCAGGCCCTCACAAGTGAAGTTTCTTCTGAACAGTATTTCTTCTGAACAGGATAGATTCATTGCCCGATTGAAAACTTAAAGGGATGTAGTAACAAAAGCAAAGGCTTTTGTACAAAAAGTACCCGAGGCATAGGCTACTTTTCAGCCTGCAGCAGACTAGGGGTAGGATGTTCTCATTTCAGACAAATATCATCTACGCAGCGTGAAGTGTTCCGGCATGCTTACAATCTGCCAAAGGCCAGAAAATGGGACCTTCATTTTCAGAGTGTATGGAAAAGAAAACATCATCAACAACAGAGAAGGGACTTTTCCTTCACCTATTTTTTATTATTATTTTGCAACTCCTTCAGGTGTACCCAAGGAATTACACCCCCCCCCCCCCCCGTCCCCCCCCCATCCCCCTACCCTGCCCTTCCAAAGACATAAAAAAGACAGTGTGGCATGGAGGTATAACTTCAGGTCACACCAGAAGACATTCTTCTCACTGAAGTGTAGTTAAGCCCCACAATATGCCCCAAAACCTGCCAAAAATAATGTATTTCCAGGTTAGTTTTACATGTTAGCATTATTTACTTGACTGGTCTTGCATTCAGGGCTTGATCTACCTGGGGGGGAACATGTAATGCTGTGCAAGGTTGTTTGGTTGTATGACTGACAACGGGACTTTAAGATTTTGAACTGTTTGTACAGAAGCAAACTACAGAAGAGCACACTGTCCCCAAGGGAAACGTAGAAACTACCTGTTGCTTCTCAGGCTTAAAGTTAGAAGGTGTAAGCATCCCTTAAGGTGTAACAAAAGCGTAATCAGCTGTTTGAGTACAATTCATCCATTTTCATCACAGAACCCCAATGCTCCAGTGCACAGAGCTAGTGATGAGTTGGCTGAACAGACACAGGTAAAGTGGGAAATGCTTGTTAGTGTTTTGTTGTTCACACAACATTCACCTTTACTTCTTAAAACAACTAATCATCAACACTTATTTTGAAACCTGGAGGAAAGTAACTCAAATTTGGTATTTTAAACTTGCATTATGAACTCTGTTATCTATAGAGGACTAACAAAAGATTTTGTTTTGGGGCTGTATTTAAACATGTTTATATACTGTTTTTACAAGTTGACAAATTTACTTACTCTGTATGATAAGAATGAATGTTTATTGAGAGGAAAGGCTTTTTAAAACATACATGGCCCAAACACATGCCTCCGACACACAGCTGCCAAGAAGCTGGTAATAAATGTATGTACTCACATGATCTTGTTACAAGAGCTGGCTCTCTTCCGTTAGTTTTTATTGACTTGCAAAACATGGCTTGCTTTTCTAAAGAACTAAAACGTCATGTATTAACATGATAATTTCATTTATCATTTTTTAAAATACATCTTTTTTTTTTTTTCTTTTTTTTTTTTTTCCCTGGTATTTGAGGACTTTCATTACAAAGTTTTCATTGCAACTTTTTTATTTTTTTATTTTATTTTTATTTTTTTTTAATCAGATGGAATAAATAGCTGAAATATGCTATATGGAGCAGGCAACGTGATTCTCTGTTTACTTCCCTTGCAACATAGGCACAAAGTTGCAGTTTTTTGCTTTAGACAGCTGACATCATCTCTGCATTGTTATGCCTCTTGTATGTGCACAGCATGATCTAGAAAGTGAGTTATAATGGAGACAATCCCAGCGCAAGGCTGATAGAACAGTAAAAGCTGTGCACAAAAGAACAGTATGCACTACATACATTAGAGATACATTGTACTTCTATTTGTTGTACTTCTCAGCATGCTCAGGTGATTTCCAGGTGATGAGTTTTGTTAGTATAGAATCAAGGAAGGATTTTAAATTTTATTTAAACCCCTCAAGTTAACTTAGAAGTAAAAATTCTCCCAATTTAGAGCCAAAGTTGAAAAAAGAGTCACTACATATCTGAACTGCCAACACGATGTGGTTCTGCTACTGTATTGTAATGCTGAGAATGAATGACCAGACCAGGATAGCGAGAGGGCAGATGGATAGACATAAATCCTGCTGACTTCACACACAGCCATGTGATGAGGGACCAGTGCTCCTCTGCTGCGAGGTTAAAGACAAAAATGAAGGACACAAATTTCTTTATTATTGATGACTGAAAGAATTAAGAGTACACTCAGACTATGATAGGCTTGTAGGCACTATGAAGAACTGTGTGTAAGGCTGTGTAGATTGCGAACTCCTTTGAGGTCAGGAGTATTATTTACTGTATGTTTGCACTACTGGCTGTATTTTCATGAATCAGATGAGTATACTGGGAGCAATAACCACACTCCTCCATTCTCAACTTGATGCTTGTCTTTCAAAAGCCTCTCCTCCCAACTCTGGCTTTAATTGCATGAGTGGTCATATGGGACCAGGGACAGACTTTGTGTTTAAATGCTGAGATAAGGAGCAGTTCATTATGTGGCTGTTCTGTATCTTGACAGACTCTTAACATACAGGAGGACGATATATTGCCATACATTGTAGCCCAGCACAATTTCTTTGAAATTGTAGTCCGTCATGGGAGCTCAACAGGCTTTGAACTATACATCTAATACTGAAGATGGTCACCTTCAAAGACAAACTTATTTCATTTTAGCTCTGACTTTAACCAGAATCTCAGATAGTTCCATTTAATGCACATAGTCACTTAGTAGAACAGATACCTCTGTTTGAATCCATCATCCAGATATGTTTATAATCAAGTAAGACATCCTGAGGACAGAAGTCATCACGGAGTAGCTCTTTTATGTAGCTCAGGTGAACTGTGCTCTAAAAGTCCCTATCTGAACCAACGGAAAGTGTTTCTGATGGCAATCCCACACTGTATATGTACTTATATGAGGTGATAGGAAACCATGCCATAACCATGCCATAATTCACTGTGCTTCACCCAGAATACACGTGTATCTTAAGACATTGTGTCTAGTAGTGAAGTAAGCATGACATATTTAACCTCACCATCCTACCAATTGGCTATCCAGATTCATATTACATTTCTACCCTGAGAATCTTTCAGTATTTATTTCAAATTATTATGAGAAAATATTCTGCCTAAGAAGAATCCCATCCTTACAGTGCAGCAGTGGTTGCTTTAAAGCAGCGATGGTGCTTTCAAAGTCAGACTGGCCTACCCCTGAGTATTACTTCTGATGAGTAAGCTAATATACTGAAGGGGGGAAAAATGAATCACAGAATCATAGAATTGTAGGGGTTGGAAGGGACCTCGAAAGATCATCGGGTCCAACCCCCCTGCCAAAGCAGGTTCCTCAGAGCAGGCTGCCCAGGTAGGCGTCCAGAGGGGCCCTGAATATCTCCAGAGAAGGAGACTCCACAACCTTGCTGGGCAGCCTGTTCCAGTGCTCCGTCACCCTCACCGTGAAGAAGTTCTTTGGCATGTTGGTGCGGAACTTCCTGTGCTCTATCTTGCAGCCATTGCCCCTTGTCCAATCCCCACAAACCACTGAGAAGAGGTTTGAAACTGGGAGGAAAAAACAAAAACAAAAAAACATGGAATATTATTAATAGAATACATTAATTTTTTAAAAAACTAATCATACAGTATCATTGTTCATTTTCTAGGAAGAGAAATTGCTCTGACATCTGACTACTTCAGTCTAGTTCAAAAGCACATTATTGTCATTGCCACGTAACATGAGTTTCAGCGGAAAAGATAAATAGAATAGGTTCAGGTTATCTGCTGACAGAAAGCTACCCATTTTCTTTATTTCAGGAAATGTGATAACCTTTTGTGGTCACCCCATCCAAACATCTTCTTTCCAATAGCCTAGTATTCTGGTGCCTGTCTCCTGCATAAAACATTTGAGTTGCTTCAAAGAACTTTAACTTTGTGCTGATGTTTTTCAAGCACGTAGAAAAATATTCCCATTTCCGATGCTCTTGCTGTCCAGCTTAATGCCTCACACATACAAAGCTCCCTGTACAAGAACAGAGATGCTATGACACACAGATCTGTGATACTTCATACACCGAGTACAGCCAAATGCCTTTTTGGCAAGTCAGGTTCAACTGGCAGTGAACTGCAGTTAGGAATTCAACACGGTCTATGCAGTCAGGACACAAAGCTTCATAAACGCTGAATTATGTTTCAGCCTCTGTTTGAAATGATAGGAACTACACACATTCAATGCATCTATATGTCAGGGTCACACATTTTTAAGCTAATTCTATGCTATTAAAAAAACAAATAGAACTCCTGTCCTTTCCTGTAAACCCAGCTACAAACATAATCACCCACAGTAATACCGAGTGCTAAAAGAAATGTTTTATAAACAAAATACTTTTATTAGGCTAGTACATGGATTATTTTAAATCAAGAATTAAAATACAGTTGGTATTACACTTTTGTAACAGTTCATTTAACTAAAGTCAAAGTTACTGAAGATCAACCTCTGTAGATAAAATTTATTTTTTATTTAAAAAAAAGTTTTAAAAAATATAGATGGAATTTCTTTTTCTCTTTTTTATTTAGTGTGTTTTGGCAATATAATTTAAACTAGATAACTTATCTAATAGAGCATATCACTAAGCAAAACCAGAACTTCATTGGAACTGAATACAGACTGTTTTATTGATCTATTTCTGCTTCTGATCTGAAAATGATCCTATTATTAGTTTTTCAATTTCCATAAGTAAAATTATTCTCTCTTGGTTTTCTCTAATAGAAAACCAAGAAAACCATCTTGTGTATTTAGAGTTATTACAGATATGTAGTCCTTTTTTTTGGTAATTACTTCTAAGAAGACTCCCAGTGAAGAAATCTCTCACGTTGTTTCTTGTTTTTTTAGCAGCATCATAATAATACTGCCCTGACTGGAAACCAGTAGTCACATCCAGCCTGGTACAGCTCTCAGCAATGGCAAAAAGTGTACTTAGGTGTGGCCTTTGCAGACTACACTATCACCTGAGCATTCAGCTACAGCATTTTTTCATAGATTGTAGATATAAGGAAGTAACTGGCCAAGTGCAAAACAAGGAACAGACTCTTCTAAAACAAGAGACCTTTTATACAATGAGCGTGCTCATTCATAGAAGCATCCTAGAATGATGCAATGGCGAGAGAATATATACCTCAACTTACATTAGAAAATGGTAACCTGGTATATACATCCTTCCAGTCCACAGACAGAATTGTGAATTATTAATATTTGGTATTTTAAATCACAGCTGTGTCAGAAACATCATTCTGACCCCTGCACAGCTTGATGCTGTGCAAACAATGGAGTTATACTGCCAGTACTTTCGGACACTGCTGTAAACAAAGTCATTGCTTTTGTATCAGACAGTATGGTTATAACGGATGGCTTCATCTAAGTTATCTTTTCAGGGATCCATCTAAACTTTTGGATACATTTCTACTTTTCATTAATATTCCTGACAGGATTCAAGATCATTATTTTTTCTCCTCTCAGTTTTAAGTTACAATGAATCTTACCAGCAATGTTTTGCTCATCAGCTAAACAACAGTGACTGTCTTCAGACTCTCCCAAAGGCGAAATAAAATTTTAACTTAGATCTCTTCCTTCAGTATCAAAGGTGTGTCCAGTCAGTCCTGCTGTATCGTACCACATCCTAACACTCACTGTATCACTATAAATTGGATCACTCGTGGCTCATGTCTGTTTCCTCATAGGTACAGGTGGAGCCTGCCTATGTTCTCCTCAATGATACTAGTGTCCCAAAGGTCTTGGCTAGACAACATGAAGGAGATGGATGCCTCCACCCTTTTTAAGAATTAATTTGATGGCAGGGGTTCAAATTTGTATTATGGAGTCCTTACTTTGCCAAGTAATTTAACCCAGATCAATAATATCCTCTTCTAAACTGAATCTGTCACTCTTTGTGCAACTTTCTTAATTATATCGATTTAAATTCATGTTAAGTTAAAGAAAAGTACTTTTCTTGTATACACAATTCCTTCCACTTACCCTTTTCTGGTAGGGTTCTGTACTCTCTGCTGACCTTTCGTTACAGCCAACATGCCAGGCTCTCTTCTGCCAGCTCCTCAATATTCCTGTTCTTGAAAGATTTGTCATAGCTTTATTCTAAAATATGAAGTTTACTCACATGTTGTCAGATATTCAGCCCTATTTATATGTAGCAAATAGGTTTTGGAAAAGGCAGGTTTTCCAAGTGCGTACATTTCCATTTAGTACATGCGTATTTGAGGAAATTTTTCTCATTTGTTTTGTAGTATAAATAAGAAGTACAACAAAATTAAGATAATAATCTGGGAAAGAGAAATATCAGTGTTTTACAGAGTCATCTCTAAAACATCTAGCTTTAGATGTTCCACTAGATGCACCTAGTGGAACAAATAGCACATACACCTTATGAAATTGTATACTTTACTGTAATACATATCATTTTCCAAGTTCCTGGTAGAGAGTTATGAAAATCAATTACAAACAACTAAGTCATACTTCCTCCAGAGTAAATCACATGACATACATGTAGAAACTGGAGTAAGGAGGGATTGTATAGCAGTGCTTGCTATTAAAACAGCCAAAAAAAATCACTGATCCTGCAGTTGACTCTGAGCAGTCATCTACCTGAGCAAGACCAAAAACAGTTTCTCCAAGAAGTAAAAATTAACTAATAAAGTCAAACAGCACAATGATATGAGCTGTTAAAGAGCTTGACAGTACAGTAAGATCATTGAAAATATCCCTGTTATATCAATTACATTCCAACAAAAACTTGTCTTGTAATCTGAATTACACATATACTGCCTGTTTGTATAAGCACCAAGATAATATGAAGTAAAACCTTACCCATGAAGTCCCTCTGATAAATGGTCCCCTTTACAAATACAAGTTTTATGTACATTTGAATATTTGTGCCAAGAGGTACTGATTCCGTAAACGAAAAGTCACTGCAAATTCTGAAAAAAATGTTAAAACTTGAAAACTTAAACTTGAAAAGGGATCAGAGGTAATCGTTTCCTAGTAATCTGCTACATAATAAATTCTAACAATAAATTCTGGTTTTAGAAATAGCACAGTTCACTTCAGTTTCTGAAATAAGCTGCAGATCAACTGAGAACTTCTACTAGCTTGCGCAACACTCTCTCACTTCCATGTTTTCCACACTGCAAACAAGGCTTGAACCGAAGTTTCTGATGAACTTACAAGTCAGCAAGGCATGTGAAAGGTCACAACATCCAGATTTTCTTTTCCAGTATAAAAACAAGGGACTAGAAACTTTGGTCAGAGACAAGTATGTTTTAGCCCATCTGCCAAAATAAATTTCAGACACAGGCAGTTATTTAAAATTAATTGCAGTCGCGTCCTTTATATTAATCTAATACTCTTGTTTCTATCCTGTTTCACCGACAGCTGTGCTCTTACTTGTCCACCTGCTGTATAAGAAAGCATAACGTACATGAGTTTAAAATCCTAGTGTCAAATTTTTAACATGAAACAGCCCGGTGTTTCTCAGGCTGTCTCCCGGGACTGTCAGTGTGCCTCACTGCTACTAACCCTATGGTGGTTTCCTAACTTGGCATTACTGTTGTGCTCCATCTTCTGCAAAACCGCCGGAAGGTCAAGAATGGAAGAAATGATGTAGTGAGGTACCGGGGCGCTATCTGCCGGGGTCGCCATCGTTTTGTTTAGCCAGACAGTCGCCTTCAGGCCAGCGTTGAGGCCTCCTTGAATATCTGTGTCGAGAGAGTCACCGACCATGACGCACTCCGTGGGCTGCACCCCCAGGAGGTCACAACAGTAGTGAAATATGGACGGTGCCGGCTTCTCCTCCTTCTGCTCTCCTCCCACGACGATGGCATCGAAGTAGGGCTGGCAGGCACAGGCTTCGATCTTCTCCCTCTGCGTCTGCCGGTCTCCGTTGGTCAGGAGGAGCAGGCGGACGGCCTTCCGCAGCTCCGTCAGCATGCCTCGCGTCTCCTCGGCCAGGGTGAGATGCCGGAGCCGGGTGGTTTTCCACAAGAAGTAGCACTCGGCCGCCAGGCTGCGGTTCGCCTCGCCCCCGAGGGTCTCCTGGATCGCCTCCTCCCAGTGCGAGATCCGCAGCTCGGTGATGCACGTCCTGCCGGGGTCGTGGCACTCCTTCAGCAGCTTCGCCTGCACCTTCTCGCAGATGTCGCGGGCCTGGCCCTCCCCGCAGCGGTGCCGGCACCGCAGCGCCTTCACCACCTGCAACCGACAGCACAACCCATGGGCCGCCGCCTCCCCCCCGACCCGACCCGCTACGCGCCGGGGGCGCCCCGGGACGGAAGGGAAGGGGAAGAGAGGGCGCGGCGAGCCCCGTCCTGCCCCGCTGAGAAGGGCCGAGGCCGCAGGGCTCAGTGCCGGGGCAGTACCTCCTCGATGGCGCGGCGCCCGGCCGCCGCCGTGTCGACCAGCGTGTTGTCCAGGTCGAAGAACACCGCCCTCACGCCGGGCGCCCCCATGGCACCGCCGCGGGGGAGCGCCCAGCCGCTGCCGCTCACCCAGCACGGACACGGAGCTGCCGGCCCCCTCCCCTTCCTTTCTTTTCCCTTCCCTCCCCTTCCTTTCCTCTTCCATTCCCCGCCCCTTGCCGGCGCAGGGCGGAGTTGGATGAGGGCTGCGGAGCGGCGGCTGCGTCCCGTCCGGTCCCTCCCAGCACTCAGCAGCCGCGTGTCCCCTTTTTTCCCGTTAGGAAATGTTGGCCTTTGTGAAGAGCGACCTGCAGGGAGGAGGAAGAGGTGCAACAGGCAAGAGATGCCCTCAGGTCGGCTGCCAGCACAGCATCTCTCTGGAGAGACAGCGTTCTTCTGTAGAGACACCTGCGGGCAAAGCAAGCCACAATCCCTTCCACAGCATCACAATATGTTCGAGATAAAGCCAAAGCCAGTGATTTCAGTATAAATACTTTGGTATTTGGGGTATAGCATTAGAATTTTTGAAATTTCAAAGGTCAATATTTTCTAGAACAAATGAATCCCAAAAGGCATGAAAGAGTAAATTTTATACTTGGATTTTACCAATCTGCTGTTTCAGAACAGATCCTCTACCACAGGGTGAAGTTTAACATCAGGCTTGATCGGTCAACGTTATGATAAAACGTTTTGATAAATAGAGTTTATCTTTGCAGCCTGCAAGTTTTGTTGATTGGGTTCTGCTAATACTGCTGACTTAAAGTGGACATTAACAATTCACAAAGCTGGAGGAAACTTTGTATCTTATCAGAGAAACTGGAAGTTCACTCCAAGTCAAGTCACTTGGAGTTTGGAAAACTGCACCTTAGTCAGCAATCGCCTTGTGCTTGCTTGGCGAAAGATGCTGGGTCACACAATACATGGGGAGGAAAAAAAAAAAAAGGTAGAAACAATACTGAAACAATACTAGAAACACACAAAAAAAAAAAATCAGACTTTTTTTTTTTTTTCATTATGCAGAAGAATAAGGCTAAGAATTCTAAGTCAGATCAAAAGGAGTATTTAATCTGAGTTAGGTCAATAGGCTATTCATCACTGCAGCAATGCACAAAGCAAAAGTAGAATTACAAATACAACCCAGCACCATTGCAGACATAAATGAAAAGGCACCTAGCTGTAACATCCCTTTTGGGAACTTGAAATACTGAGGAAGCTTCTCTTCAAGCATTTTTTTTTCCTCATCAGAGACAGCCTGAACAGCTGCAGAGCCCCAGGCTACATTGATTTATTTTCCTCCTCAAGATGTTTTAGAGTTTCTGATTTTTAACTTTTGTCATGAAAAGGCCCCTTCCATAAAAGATGACATAAACCTCTAGCAACATTTTGTTTTAACTATAATTAAACGATACCTTGGAAACCAAGCACTATTCAGTAACCTCGTTTTACCCAATGAAATTCTACCTCTTACTTTTGAAGGCTTTGCTTTCCAGGAATCTCAAATCAGATAGATTTATACATTGTTGAGTTTAGCTGGGTAGACACTGCTAGTGAAATGACTGCCAAATTTTAAACACCATGCTTCAATTTTCTAGCTGACTTAGTATAATTTTCTCCTGAATTTACTTTTGGTTTAGAGGTGCAAGAAGGTACCTTGAAGAAATGTATTGAAGGAAAAGCTGATTCAAATATTAAAATTTGTCTTTTCTAGATGCTCTATTGGATTAAACTGAAAGAGTAAAATTAAGCATAGATACAGAACAGATAATTACATACTGCATTTAGTTCTTGAATTTGGCAAAAATAAATATTTTACATTGTCTTGAAATTAAAGGTTGAAAGGTCAGCCAGAGATGTGTAATCAGATAAGGCAATTAATTTATATTCTTTAGTCTTCTGATTTGTAAAACAGATTCAGAAGCTGAATGATAGTAGCAAATTAAAGAGTGGCTAAGTGGCATATCGTTGTGTGAGTACATGCAATAACAGATCAGTTGAGGGGTAGCTAAACAGGTTTCAAAACAAAACTTCTCTAACCAAACATAACATGAACACATGAGGTGTTTGATTCTTTAATTAAGTAGAGGCCATAACAATAGTCACATTTTAAGATATACAGTAAGTGATTTTGAATATTTGAAAAAAGGCTACCTACCTATCAAATCAGTGTCAAATCATCTCACTTTATATTACATATAATATTATAATATTAGTTATGAAGGGAATTATATTAGCTATGGGAGGTGACATATTTTGATATGACTTTTAAACTTAGTAAGTCCTGACTCTGGAAACGTTATTGGAATTTAGTATTACCTGTCATTGGTTTTTAATTATTGGAAGAACACAGAAAAGGACAGTGGAGTGCCTCCGATGCTGTGCTATAGCATCATAGTATATACCACAGAAATTCCATTCTGGAAGAGAACTGTTCTCCTCAGCATATTTTTTTTTTTTAGTGTATTGCTTAGTATTTATTGAATACAGATTCATTTTTGTCTCCAGAAATTTGACTTTTTTGTTTGTTTTTAATTTTCAAAGAGTGGAAGAGGTTTTGCATAACATAGCAGCCCTTTTATTTCCACTCTTATTGAAAAAAGATGTACTGCTTTTCATCATTATCGTGATTTGGTTGTGAAAATAATCTTGTGAAATGAGCTTTATGATATTGGCCACAATAGCTATATTTACACTAACAAATCAGGCAACACCACACAACTTTCCCAGGCGCTAGATTGTAATCATCTCTATGGTTGAGAAAATGCTAAAATGGCTCCTGGTGTGATTTTTATTTCCCATATAATTTCCAGATTGGGCTGAGGCCATTTACTAGAGGGAATTTGGACACAGCCTAATTTGAGAGTAAAGAGAATACAATTAAATAGCACGTGGCCAGGACAGCCATTTTCAAGGCCTGCAAGTGGTTCCAGGCACCGATCATTTACTGGTGTAGCATAGCCAGTGGGATGGTTTACATGCTTGAAAGTAGAATACACATGTGTTGGCAGGATGAGAGTCTTAAAATTTAAGAACAGCAAAGGGTTACGATTCTCAGTAAGTGTTATGTTTGAATAAGAGACTGTAAAAGATGAAATATACTCACTTTGTGTATTCCCATTTGAGGTATAGAAAAAGGTTCCAAATGGCATTGAAAACAGTCACCTTACTATGGCAGAATTTAATGTTTTTATTTAGTTTTATCCATTAGTTGACTTGTAATAAAATGTACTACTTTCATTTGATAAACAAATCAATGTAGGCATGCCGACTTCACTCACCTCTTACTAAATTAGTTCTACAGAGTTTACATAGAAGAGTGATGAAAAAAAAAAAAAAGCTGAATTTCTGGGAGTCTTTCAGTTTTAGAAGATGTACTATGTTTCAGAGAGTCCTCTGTTCCAGTCAGTGAACTGTGGATCCCAGGAAATGTGTACCTTCTCAGAAAAGATAAAGGTAATCTTTGTGCTTTCAAAATGGTTTAACAGTTGGTCAAAGAGGTTGTATGCTCAAGTCTTCATTGGTAACAAAGTATACCTTAAAAGATTCTATAAGATATATTTCTTTAAAAGAAGTTTCCAGATAAAGAATTGAAGTTTGTTTTATTTGTTGTTGTTGTTTGTTTGTTTTTTTCCTGTCAATTCACTGTGTGTGGAAACCTCATGATGACTTCCGAGTAGGACTGCCTGAAAATGCTGGAACTGTATAATGCTCTTGCATGAAGAACTTGAAAAACTTACTTGAAGAACTCACTGGTAGGTTGTTTAACTTCAGACAGCTGTTTGCCTTGCTGTATTTGTATGAACACTGTGGTTAGCAAATAAGACAATAAGACCATTCATTAGAGCTTTTTCTATCAGAAATATCTCTTTCAGCATGCATTATCTGAGTGCAATCTTATACTTTCTTATCTTATACTTTCAGACACACCTTATTCGTTCCTCACAGAATGGTTTGGCTTGGAAGGGACCTTAAAGATCACTTGGTTCCACCTCCCACTAGACCAGGTTGCCCAAAGCCCCATCCAGCCTGGCCTTGAACACCTCTAGGGATGGGGCATCCACAGCTTCTCTGGGCAGCCTCTTCCAGTGCCTCACCACCTTCTGAGTAAAGAATTTCTTCCTTATATCCAATCTAAATCTCCCCTCTTTCAGTTTAGAACTGTTGCTATTTGAGACTAATATTAATTGTTTGTCTTTGTATGTGTAAGGTGATTTTACTTTGAAATTTAGTGTTTTGAATTCTCTGATGTTTTTCTCTGCATCTCCGCTGCTAGCTGAATGTGTGTTCACTTTTGGTCACGTCTGTGCTCAGGGAGAGTAGATATGTTTCCTAGATGCAGGTGGGTGCCCAAGCCATTTCCTTGTTCTAAGGATAAGACCTAAAACTTCTTTCTCTCCTCCACAGGTGTCTGGTTTCTGCTGGAAGGAGACCTTGCAGGAGGTGGGATATAGTTATAGATCTGGAAGCTGATTTGGGGATTTCTTTCTTCTTTTCCCTTGTTTACTTCTCAGGAGTATATGAATTTGGTGGGTGTCCTGGTTTCAGTTGGGACAGAGTTGTTTTTCCTCCTAATGGCTGGTGAGGTACTGTGTTTTGGATTGGGATGAGAAGAGTGCTGATAACATGCTGGTGTTTTAATTGCTGCAGAGCAGTGCTTACACTAAGCCAAGGACTTTTCAGCTCCTCGCTCTGTCCTGCCAGCGGGCAGGCTGGGGGGGCAGCAAGAGCTGGGAGGGGACAGCCCCAGGACAGCTGACCCAAACTGGCCAAAGGGGTATTCCATACCATCTGGGGTCATGCTGAACAATATATAGGGGTGGCTAGCCAGGGTGGGGTGCCGGCTGCTCGGGGTTGGACTGGGCATCGGTCAGCGGGTGGTGAGCAATTGCATTGTGCATCACTTGTTTGTACATATTATTATTCCAATCTACAATATACAATCCATCCAATATACAATCCATCCTCAAGGAAAAATACTTAAGTTACTTTTTTTTTTTTTTAAAAAAAAAAATCTTTACTAAGTTCAGTATGTGCAGTTTGGCATTGTCTCTAGAAGGTGGAAGACCACCTTTGTTAAATCAACACTTGTCAACAGAGGAGGAATGTGATGAAGCAACATGCAAAAAGGTAGTGGTAGAGCTTCATTTGGAGTGATTTGTGCTTACTTACCAACTCATTAAAAAACTCCCTTGGGTGCAGAACAGTAGAGGAGGGTAATAAAGGCGGTTAAGGGCTGAGGAGAAACTTACATGGAGAGCTTTCAGTAAAATCGGATGCAATAAAATAACATGACACAGCCAAATAATATCCAACCAAAAGGATAGCAACGGAGCTGAGAATTCGAAATGTATGAAAGGAAATACACTTTGTTACAGGGCCTAACAGTTCGGAATTCATTTCTTTGGCATGTTGCTCAAGACCACTGCAGCACTGAAGGAGAGGGGGATGCTGCTATGAATGCCACGGATAGCTGGAGCTGTGATCGGCATGGGCACGCTTTGCAGCGGGCACGAACGTGTTGCCGGGCTAGTCGGAGAGGGAGAAGGGCTACCAAAAACCATCTGTATTTGGGAAAAGCTCGGTGGGTGCATCGCTGCGCTTTCGCTTTCACTTCCAGCTGGGGGCCGGCGATGCTGGAGGAAACGAAACTGGGCGGTGCCAAGCGGGCCAAGCGGGCCGCACTCCGGGCCGCGCCGCGGAGCAGAGCGGGTCCGAGCCCAGGTAATGGCGGCCGCGCCCCGGGGACTGCGGCCTGCGGGGGCCCGGCGGCAGGGCCCTGCCCGGGGCGGGGAGGGGGTCGTGCTCAGCGCCGCGGGGCCCGCGTTGTGTGGTGTTTTCATTTATCTATTTATTTATTTATTTTTAATCCTCGTTTAAATGATCTGCTTCTTGACTTATTATTTACTGACATTCTGTATTTTTTTTTCTCTGCTCGTTTTTCTCTCACTGCCCATTTTAGTTATTGTCATTGCCATGGATTTATCTGTTGTATGTGTCACCGAGCCTGACAGTCCTCACATTTTGAAAGCATATGTCTCTCAGTTCCACTTTGAAGGAATCTGTTTTAGTTCTGTCCAGAGAAATGTTACTGATTTTTCTCAGGATTCAGTGACTGACTCAACCTTTTCTTGCCAAGAAATCTGTTAGGAAATCTTTCATAATCATTGTATTCACTGCTCTGCTTTCTAAACCTGTTATTACAGTAAGTCTTCAAAGCAGTAGCAAATCACTTTATCTAGAAACTAGAAATTGTTTTCTATGAACTTCATCCTATTAGCACCGTTTTATATTCTGTATCACTGCAGTGGTCTGACAGAATTGGGGTTGTCGCTGTGCTAATGCGTGGGGGCTTAGACATGTCCTTCAATGTTTAGAGTCTTCGTACTCAGATACTGTGTCAAGATGGAACGAGAGTGTATGGGCAAGATCAACAGTTACTGTCAAAAGAATAAATTACAGCACGATTATGTCGTCGTGAACGTGACAGGCCCATCTCATGATCCTGAGTAAGTTCACTATGCATGTCAACCACCACCAGGATTCTTGATGCAAATTGCGCAAAGATTGTAGTCAGAAGTTGATTGGTTGAAGGTGTATGTGTGGTAGAGAGCTTTTTGAAAACACAGACGGGTGGGTGGTTACAGAGGATGTCATGTCATACACAGGGTTTAAGTAAAAAGCTTTTTTCAGAGTTAATGGCTGTTCATTGAGAGCAATAGCAATGCACATGTTACTGGTAACTGTATTGTATTTATGCTATGCATTTGTCACAGAATACTTCAGGAGGTGGGTGGATTGCAGCAAGTAGTTTATGACATGCTAATTTAAGTGCTTTATTTTTTATTTAGTTTTACAAAGTACAGAAATTGTTTGTGATTTACGTTGTTAATTTCTAAACAGAAAGTTTGGGTGGATATTAATTGTTTGGGTACCAAGGTTCTTTCCCTTAAATTGTTTTGCTTTTATTTTTAGAGACAGTTACGAGTGATCAAATGTGTGTTGTTTTTTTTAATGCAAATGCGGTGTTTTGCTGTTTTTTCTCTTACCAGAGATCGCAGATAACCAACATCTGTGATGTTTCCTTCTGTTTCTTTGCTAGTTTGCATGACGACAAGTATCGTGTTAATAATCATAGAATCATAGAATGGTTTGGGTTGGAAGCGGCCTTAAAGATCATCTAATTCCAACGCCCCTGCCATGGGCAGGAACACCTTCCACTAGACCAGGTTGCTCACATCAGGATATTTCTTTTAAGCTACTGCCTCCGTGTTGCCAGAGAGCACTGTCTGTGCTGATTTCTTCTTAGACCTCACCATAATCCCAGAGTAAATTAATAAGTATTATCTTGGTCTCAAATTTTGATCAATTATCTTTTTTTTGTCATTGCCATGGATTTTTCATGCAGCTCATATAGTTCATGAAAGTAACTCTTATCACAGTGCTCACACAGCTACATGTTCATACTTCAGAAGGGATGGCATGGGACTAATAGAATTTGCATACTTTTCAAATTTACTCATTTATCCCATTTTTGGCACTTCTTCATTTTTCTGCTATGTTCAAAAAATATAATCCGACCAACTGTCATGTATCTGTAGGTGACGTGTGCTGTGATAGTGTTATCTTGGAAAATCCTGGATGACTTGGGCTGTTCTGAGGAGCAAAGTACACAGTGTTGGGCCACAATGATGAGTGCTGTATACCCTCTTGTGGCGCTCCTTCAGAAAGACTTTCTTTCTTTGATGCTTTTTGTTTTTTTCTTTTTTTTTTTTTTTATGCTGTTTTCTATATGTAAAGCATGCAGCAAACTCTGGTGTGCCTGCCCTACTCTTTACCTCCTGAAAATCTCTTGTTAAGGCTATGGTATGCAATGATTGCAGGCAATGTTTTGCATCACAGTCTGTTTTCCACCTAAACATTTCATGTATTCATTTATTTCTGGGTGAGATACAATCTGGCTGAAAACAACCATTTGCTATTAAGTCACTGTGTTGTGGTGGTCTGACCCCAGATGGCAGCTAAGCCCCCAGCCTGCCGCTCACTCACTCACCCTGCTGTATAACAGAGGGAATCAGAACGGCAAAAGTGAGAAAAACTTGAGATACAGAAAATGTAGTGAGGCAAAGCTGTGTGCACAAGCAAAGCAAAATTCTGTCACTGCTTCCCATCAGGAAGCAGACATTTAGCCTTTTCCAGGAAAGCAGGGTTTCATCATGCTTAATGGTTACTTGAGAGTAATCCCAAATGCCCTGCTTCCTTCTACTTTCCCCCAGCTTTTATTGCTGAGCCATGTGGGATGGGATGGGATATTTCTTTGGTTAGTAGGGGTCAGCTGTCCTGCCTGTGTCCTCTCCCAACTTCTTGTGCAACCCAGCCTCCTCGCTGCTAGAAACAGAAAAGGCTTTGCCTTTTTTGCAAGCACTGCTCAGCAATAGCCAAAAGGCTATTGATACTGTTTCCATCACAATCCAGAACACAGCACCATCCAAGCTTCTGTGGAAAAAAAAAAAATGACTCCAGCCCAACCTGACTGCGTACAGTCACTCTTGAGCTGACTTTGTTTTCTGGTCTGACTCACACTGCGTTGCTGCTTCAGCAGCAGTGCATAAACAGTTGCGAGCCAGAGGTGGAAAGGATCAGTGGCTGAGTGTTAGAAGGGCAGGACTGGTTGGTCTTTTGGGGGAAGTGGCATCAGGGAATTATGCTGGAGTTGAAGTGACTGCATAATCCCATGTTGCATCTTTGATGTGCCTCTGTTCTTTTTTTTGAGAACCAGAAGGGCCAAAAGAGACTGCCTTTAAACTTAGGTCTCGTGAATCAGCGAATGCATTTTTTGCACTAAGCAGTGTAGGTAGCACTATATCAAAGGTGAATGTAATATCATTTCTGGATGCATGAAATAAGGTTAGCTGATCTTTTCCCTTCATGTAGTTTTGCAGCTCTGAGATACGTTCTGGTGGTAGGGCTTCCCAACCTTGCCTTGTAACAATGCTAACTTTATGCATTCTTCAGTAATTTTGCTTATAAAAGGAGTTAAACATTGAGAAACACTGTTAGAACAAATAAAGAATATGCAGTTGTGATTAGGGAGGTAAAATTTTTGGAAGTATTTATACTACAGATTTATGATAACCTGGATTAGATGTAATAAAAACATGCGAATGCTCAAATACCTCCACAGGTAATTTATAGTGTTTTGTACGTAATAAAAATAATGTTGAATCTGAAAAGGTGTTTAAGTATTTATGAGACAAAATTTAACAATGTTACAGAAAACATTCCTTTATTGCAGGTTCAAGGTTGTGCTTAAAATAAACAATGTAGAATATGGCACGGGCAGTGCTAAATCTAAGAAGGAAGCAAAAGCAGTAGCAGCAAAAAATACATGGGAAATGATTGAACAAGAGGTGAGTAAGCTGTATGATGTATGTATTTCTTTTGCTAATAAAGGTTAAAGATGATTTTCTAAAAGTAGCAAATAAAATACCAATGTTTAATTTGGAAGAGATTCTAATTACTTACATAGTCTTTGTCCTGTTTTATTCAGTGTTTTTCTACTTTTTACCACTGAACTATTTGCCTTATTATTCTACTACTGGGTACCAACAAGAGTATTTTCTCCTGTTGTGTTATAGAAGAGTCAGGAAATTTATTTGCCTCTGTTAAGCTGCATTGGCATGTCCAGAGTGGACAGTGTTCCTTTTTCATCATGATGACTGTTGAATCTTCAGAATGTCTTCAGAACATTTGCAGGCTATTACTCAGGGTGTCTGTTGCCACTTCACTCATAAACTATCTTGCTTTCACTTGATCTGTTTAGTCTTTGTTTCTTGGTCATTATATTCTTTACAGTATAGTTGATTCTAAACTGCCTCGATTTATTTAGGTTTGAATTTTGTTCCTTGTTTCTGCCAGATGTTTTTTGGTAACCATCCTCTAATTTACTTTTTGACTCTGAATGCTTCTTAGCACCTTTTGAGTGAAATTTTCCCTTACCTGTTCGCATTATTTTACCATGTCACCATCTTTATTTTAACACAAATGCTAATATATTACAAATGCTGCCTGATCAGGAGACACCAGAAGCAAGTCCTGCTTTCCCCTCTTGTACATGCACAGGAGCATTTACAGCCCTTGCTAATGGCAGCATCAGCAGCTTTCTGTTGCCATCCCTTTACTTGGCTCTGAGGTGGTGAGAAAATTCAGAAAACAGCACTCTTTATGAGACATTTCACTGTTCATTCCCTGCCTTTTGTTAAGAGAGGTGGGAGACGTGGTGATAGGTTGTTAAACACACAGCTGCAATACTTTGAAAACTGGGTTTATGTTTGTTTGGAAATCCAGAATGTAATAATTCTGGCTTGGGGTGGCTGTCCTCTGAATTTCTAATAACTATTTTGAAATGCTAACAAACCTTGTGTCTATATTGGTTTTCCTGCACTGTTTATCTTAAACTCATTTAATTAAGCTTATTTTTTTAAGTTACCTTTTCTGTTTTATAGCAAAATAGTCGTTCATATGTGCAAGCTCCAGAACAAATGATGTCTCCAGTGACCTCACCACGTGGACTAGCTGTGGATGTGCGATTTGCAGTTGACTATGTCAGCCGACTAAATGAGTACTCACAGAAGAAACTGCTAGTAGTTGATTACAATAACATAAAACGTGCTGGAGATGCCCATGATCCCACGTAAGATATACTTAGTGTTCTTACTTGCTTTTAGTACTTCTTTGCATTTGTTAACGCTATCATTATTTAAAAACTAGGATCAGTGGGGGGCACCATTTGGAACACTGAGGTTAACCCAAGGGATGGTGCGTCACCATCTGAGGGTGGCAAGGCTAATGGGAACACCTATGCCACTCCAGGGAGTGCTGCAGGTTCAGGAGCACATCTGAAATGCTTGTATACCAGTGCATGCAGCAGGAGGAACAAATGGGATGAAATGGGAGCTTTGGTCCTTTCCCAGAGCTATGAAATCACAGGGATTAGTGAGACGTGGTGGGATGAGTCCTACGACTGGAGTGCTGGGATGGAGGGCTCTGGGTTCTTCAGGAGGGACAGGCAAGGCAGGTGAGGTGGAGGTGTTGTAATGTACGTAAAGGAGAGATCAGATTGTACAGCCTTTGCTGTTAGGGACATCATGGCAGAGAGCCTCTGAGTGAGGATTAAGGGGATAGAGAGCAAAGTAGATGAAGTCCTGGGTGTCTGCTATCAACCCAGGATGATGGCACTGATGAGCTTTTCTTTAGGCAACTAGGAGAAATCTTGGGATTTGTTGCCCTCGTCCTTTTGGGAGGGCAACTTCCTAGTCATAAACCAGGGATACTAACTATACTGCTGTGACAAGTCTACGAAATTCCTAAAGCACATTGCAGAGAACTTCCATTCACAAGTGCTGAGTGAGCCAACTAGGAAGGGAGCCCTCCTGGATGTGTTGTTTGAGAACAGGGAAGGCCATGTGGGAGAGGTGATGGTAGGTGGCTGTCTTGGCTGCAGTGATCATTAATTAGTTGAGTTAAAAATATTTGGTGTAAGGAGAAAAAAGTTCTGTAGAGTTGCCACCCTGGACTTTGAGAGACCAAACTTTAAGCTTCTCGGGGAGAGGAGTTAGTTGGCATTGTCCCCTGGGGATCTGCCCTAGAAGGTTTAGGGGTCCATGTGAGCTGGTCATTTTTCAGTCCCATTGTGTTGCAAGTCAAGCAAGCAGGGCAGAAGACCAGCTTGGCTGAACAGAGAAATCCTCCTGGAACCAGGGCAAGAAACAGAAAAATATGACCTCTGGAAGCAAGGTCTGGGTTCACAGGGAGAGTAGAGAGTACAGTTTGCATCTGCAGAAAGAAAACAAGAAAAGCCAAAGCTCAGCTTGAGCTGACACTGGCCACTGTGGCATCAGACCACAAAAAAAGGCTTTTTCAGATGTGTCAACAGCAAGAGGAGGTCAAAGGAAAACATTGGACTGACAGTTGATGCAGGTGGTCACCTAACAGGTAAAGCTGAGGAAAAGGCAGATGTATTTAACGATTTAATGCCTTTTTCCACCTCAGTATTGCACAGTAACAACAGATCTTGGGCTGCCTGGACATCAGAGTTGGAGGACTGAGGAGTAGTGATGTTCCATCTGTGGTCACTGAAATTGTAAGAGAACAGTTGTATCAGCTCAACGTTCGTAAGTCCATGAGGCCAGATGGGATTCACGCCAGAGTACTGAAGGAATTAGCAGATGTCATAGCTGAACCCCTTTCAACAGTTTACCGAAGTTCACGGGAGTCCAGGCAGGTCCGTGCCGCGTGGAAGCTAGCTAACATTACAGCCATCTACAGAAAGGGCGCGAGAGAAGACCCAGGAAACTGCAGACCTATTAGTCTAACATCAGTCCATGGAAAGGTTAGAGAGGATTATCCTGTGGGATACTGAAAGGCATTTAAAGAACAAAGCTATTATCTCACCTGGTCAATATGGGTTCATCAAGGGAAAGTCCTACCTTAGTAATTTGATCTCCTTCTGTGATAAGGTCACCCGCTTGGTGGACAAAGGGAAGACAGTGGACATAATCCTTCTAGATTTCAGTGAGGCCTTTGGTACTGTCCTTCACAGCATCATTTGGCCTAATCGTCCAACTGCGAGATAAACAGGTTCACTCTACCCTGGGTGATGATGGCAGAGCTCAAAGGGTTGTAGTGAATGGGGCAGCGTCTGGCTTGCAGCCAGTCACCAGCAGAGCTCCCCAGGGCTCAGTTCTAGGTCCAGTTGTGTTCAACATTTCCATGTCCTGGATGTAGCAGTGGAGTGCATCCTCAGCCAGTTTGTGTATGGTACTAAGCTGGGAGGTGCTGCTGACTCCCTGGAGGGACAAAAGGCCTTGCAAAGGGATCCAGACGGCTTGGAGCACTGGGCAATTAGCAAGGCATGAAGTCCAGCAAAGGAAAATGGTGGACACCGGTACAGACTGGGAGACAAGTGGCCAGAGAGGAGCTCAACAGAAAGGGATGTGGGGCTGCTGGTTGGCAACAGGCTCAGTGTGAGCCAGCAGCGTGTCCTGGCAGCCAAGAGGGCAAACCCCATTTTGGGATACGTTAAGACACAGTGTAGCCAGCCAGTGAAGAGAGGGCTTCAGGAAATATTTCTTTACCACGAAGATGGTCAAACACTGCAACCTGCTTCCTTGTGATGTGGGTGATGCCCCGTGCCTGTCAGTGTTCAAGAGGCATTTGGATAATGCCCTCAATAACATGCTTTAACTTTTGGTTAGCCCTGAAGCGGTCAAGCAGTTGGATGTGATGAGCTTTGAAGGTCCCTTCCAACTTAACTATTCTGTTCTGGTCTGTTCTGTTCTGAACAGTGTTATGAATCTTTAGAAATACAGTAAAAATTTGGAGATAAGCTAGAGAGAATCTAGTTCTAACTAGATCTAGTTCTAACCACCATTAAGGTGGTTAGGGGGTTGGAGAATAAGACGTAAGAGTAGAGGCTAACAGGACTGAGTCTGTTCAGATGGGAGAAGAGATGGCATGATGATAAAAGTCAGTGCTGATAAACTGTCACTTACTTTGGATGCTCTGGCATCTTTGTGGACTTCTCAGCATGTATTTCAAAGACCCCTAGGAACCAAGTGCCAAGGAGAGCCTGCCTGTGTCTCTCTCTGTGTGCATAGCAGTCAGTGAGTTGTACAAATACTCCAGTTAATGACAGCTTAAGGCTGATAAAGAATATGTGCATGTTTTAACTGTCTGGACAATATGCTGGAAAACTCTGTTCCTCTGCACAATCAGCCCTTTCAAAACTTAAAATTCAGATGATTTGAGATATCTGTACCTATGATATGATGTTTTGAGGAGTTCAACCTTAAAAAAAGTGTTAAATACTCCCTGTAAATATATATATATGTTATCTGAAGGCACATCAAATTAGTTATCTACCATTATTAATTATATTAAACATATTAAAAATATTCTCCTGAAGACGTATATTTCAGCTTTTCTTTCTATAATGCCACTGACTGTAGTGCTTTAAATCATTAAATTGAGACTTGTCATATGGGATGTAAGGAGAGTTTATTCTCTGTTGTATTTTACAGGTTTTCTTGTAGCTGCACAATTAGTGGTCATGTTTATGGACGTGGTACTGGAAACTCTGTAGGTGCTGCAAAACAAGCTGCTGCAAAAGAAGCGTATGAGAAACTACCTGAGCTTGAATCTTTAACAGTATGTGCTATATTTAGCCTTAAGACAGAATTTAAATTCTTTTATCTTTAGTCTTTGAAATGGACTTATTTTGTTTCAAAGCATATAACATAGATTCCACTTATGGTGAAAAAAATCCTTCTTAAGTTGGTTGGGTTACAGGATTCTGTTGGTAAAATTTATGTTGTGTTTTTATGTTCAATTGCTGAATTAAAAAAAGTCTCACAGCTGATATCTCTAATTGTGTATTTCAGAAAATGGTCTGATACATTGCTTTTCAAGGATGTGTGTATATTAAACATTTTTGATTCCTGCCTGCTCTAATATGCCAGTTTTCTGTTTTTCTCTCTGAATTATTGCCATGTGACTGGCTGTAAGTGTAAAGCTCTACTGCCTTCTATTGGATTAATAATCTTGGCAGTGTGAGACAGGCAAAAGCAGGAATTAGAATCAAAAGAACTTGACTGCTCTGATGTCCCAAGGATGATTCCAGTGAAGCAGTTGCTAACGCCATCCTCTAGAGAGCAGAGCTGTTGTCTTCATGACAGCCATCATATTTCCATAGATGAACAAAAGTATCTCAATTCTAATAGTAATCCAAAAACAATCTCTGAAGTATGCAGAGCAGTACATCTGAACTAATTTAAGCAAAGGGAAGACAGCACAGAGGAGGAAAAATATTTTTGACTTTATGTACTTTTTTTTTTTTATTATAATTTAACGGTTTACTGGGGATTTTAAAAGCCTTGTTGTTGTTTTAAAGTTAACTACCTATTTAGAGTAGTCTGTTTAAGCTCTAGGATCCTCCCTTAATATTGTAATATACTGTCAGCTCATGGCTCTTCACATTTTCATCATAGTCTGACATCTGCTGCCTGAAGCAGAACCTCTCTAGCAATTATTGTAAAGGCAGAGTGGGCTGTTTTGTTGTCCTTCTAATTATCATGCAATGTGTCTTAATTCCTGGTGGCACCCATGTAATAAACAAAATATAACTAAATTTACATATTAGCCAGAAGTAGAAAGGCCCAGCATATTTCAGGATTCAAAAAAATACTGTTTTTTTTTTTTTTTTTTTTTTTTTGGGGGGGGGGGGGAGGGATATTATTGAAGCATAAATTCTTATTGATTTTCTTTTTTTCACAGAAAAACATCAGAAGCTATCAGCTTCCACTTAGGACCTTGTAATCGCCCCTCCCCCATCTTAGATGGGCATTTTTTTCCCCAAGGACTTTTTTATGTGATTTTGTTAACCATTCTCGCTTTTTTCTTTTCTTTTCTTTTCTTTTTTCAGACAGGAAGTGAAAAATCTAACACCAGTTCTTCACCTAGTGAACCTAATTCCCCTGGAGAGTCAGTTCACTCTGAGTAAGTTGGGTTCATTAATAATGTGATAGTGATAAAATGTATTTACTAATTTTAGAGGCTCATGTGATCTGATTCTAATTTCTTTATTGAATAGTTCTATCAGAGGCATTTTTATTGCAACATAAAAGGAACAAAGCTACACCAATCAGTTGTATTATTTCATGACATTTCTAACACTCATTCTCCTATTGTGACACTCTTGTAAAATTATTTGGTGTAACTCAGTTTTAGTACTTTTTTATGCTGCACATTCTGATTTCTTGGTTTTTTTGTTTTTTTTTTTTCCTTTTTCATTCTCCATAAATCTTCATTTCCACCGAAGGGAAGATTTGCTTAACAAAAGAAAATGAACATGCATAATGTTTCATTTGCAATTTGGGAACCTTAGGACAAGCCTTTCATGCCTAGCAGTTGATGTGGTGGTAGTGCTGCTTTCACTTCTTTTATATTCTTGGCATTCTATGGCATTGTCAAGCAAGCTGATACATACAATTCTAGAAGGGGCCGCACTGTATTGAAATCAACCTCTGTGTTTAAACTTTTAAAATAAAGAATATCATATATTTTAGATTTTATAGAAATAGAGAAATATATTACAAAATGTTACTTTTTTATTAGCTCTCCTACATAAAGTTTTGTAGTTTAAATCAGTCATGGTTGTTAATGCTTACTCAGGTCTTGCTTTTAAAAACTTGTATGACTTCTATGCTTCTTTTTTTAAAATTCTAGGAAGCGTTTTATTAGTTTGTGGTTACTTTCACTTGAAATGAGAATATTGTTTTTCCATTATAGGAGTATTATCTTTAAAGACTCAGATGCAGACTTGGTAGAAAAAATGCGAGACATGGTGCCATCTGAAAAGGCTTCACCTTTGCAGGTACAGTAAAAAGATGGTCTTCTTCATATTTTAGACCCTGAATAGAGCAAGCTTCTTGCCAGAGTGTAGCATCAATTTTATGCTAATTAATAGAAAATATCTGAGCATTTTTGCTAGGAATATTAAGTACCTTCTTAATATTATCCATTATCATTTACTTATTTACTGTGGACCCAGTTTATGTACCATGGATTACATCAGCTTGTACTGGTGAGAAGGGTGATCAAACTAAGCTCATTTTTTTGTGGGAAAAATGATGATGTCATACACAAACTATGTGAAAAAAATAAGATATGGCATCAGTCTTATTTCTTCCATGGAATAACCTGAGTTGGAAGGGACTCAAAAAGATTGAGTCCATCTCCACACGGGACCATATAAAAATCAGACCCTGTATCTGAGAGCATTGTCCAAATGCTTCTTGAACTCCAGCAGGCTCAGTGCCATGACCACTGCCCTGGGGAGCCTGTCCCAGTGCCCAACCACCGTCTGGGTGCAGAACCTTTCCCTACCACCCATCCTGACCCTCCCCTGTCCCAGCTCCATGCCGTCCCCTCGGGTCCTGTCGCTGTCCCCAGAGAGCAGAGCTCAGCGCCTGCCCCTCCGCTCCCCTCGTGAGGGAGCTGCAGGCCGCCATGAGGCCTCCCCTCAGACTCTTGAGACTGAACAAACCAAGTGACCTCAGCTGCTCCTCCTACGTCTTGCCATCTAGACCCTTCAGAGTCTTTTTGCCCTCCTTTGGACACTGTAATAGTGTTAAGTCCTTCTTACATTGTGGTGCCCAAAACTGCACACACTACTTGAGGTGGGGCAGCACCAGCGCAGAGCAGAGCAGGGCAATCCCTTCCCTCGACCAGTTAGTAGTGCTGTGCCTGATGCACCCCAGCAAACAGCTGGTCCTTTCAGCTGCCAGGGCACACTGTTCACTCATATTCATTTTGCCATTGACTAAAACCCCCAGATCTCTTCCTGGGGCCTACTTTCCAGCCCCTCATCCCCCAGTCAATATCCAAGATTGCTCCTTTCCAGGTGCAGAATCCAGCACTTGCTCTTGTTAAATTTCATGTGGTTGGTGATTGCCCAGCCCTGTAATTTGTCAAGGTATCTCTACAAAGCCTCTCTAACCTTGAGGGAGTCAACAGCTCCTCCTAATTTACTATCATCTGTAAACTTATTATGCATTTGAGTCCTGTGTTGCTTAAATATGGGTCCTAGTTTTTATATAAGGTATGAACACATTTATAGACAGATGCTGGATACATTTTCAAGTCCATTTTAAACTAATTATAGTGAAAATATTCAGGATATCTTAGTTGCCATTGTTTCTCTTTTTCATGTAGAGAATTGGACAAAATTCTGCCATGAAATCCACAAGGTATGTGTTTAGTTCTAGATCGTTATCTTCCATAAATTATACTGCATACCACTTGACTGTTTCTTATATCTAGCAAAGAAATGTCACCATTGTGTGGAACATTTCTTTTTTCTTGTCATGTATTAGAAAAACAACTCCTTATAATTTTTTCTTTTATCCCTGTTAAAGAAAATTGGCAGCTAATTTCAATAATGCAAATAACAAAGAAGAAAAAAAGGTGTCAAACAAAAGCTTGCCAAATACCAGTGAGGAAAATGAATACACTGCAAATGAAAGGTAAGAAGGATTTTTAAAATCCTGTATAGGATTGAAGACCTGTATAGCAAGAACAGTATGTAGTGGTCTAGATTTATTTGATTATGTATAATAGAACGTGAGAGAATATTGCTGTGTATTGCTGTACCTCAACCCCCTCCTCTCAGCTTTATTACTTTATTTTTTGGGGTTACATGGCATGGAAGATCTCTTTGGTTAGTTTGGGTCATCTGCCTGGTTGTGTCCCTTCCCTAATCTCTTGCACACCCGTAGTCAATTCATTTGTGGCAGCGCAGAGTGAGAAACAGAGAAGGCCTGTATGCTGTGCAAGCACTGTTCAGCAACAGCTCAAATTAGTGTTATCAGCACTGTTTTCATCACAAATCAAAACCACAGCACCATATGAAGAAAGATAACTGCATCAGAGTCAGGCTCTGTGCAAATAAAGAAAATTTGCTCTTATTCTGTTGCTATATGGAAAAAAAAAGGAACTGCAGCGGAACTTTGTTTTACAAATACTTAAAATAAAAAGGCAAACAGCAAACATGTTTTGAGGTTGTGGTTGGTGAAATGTTTGTGAAAAAGACACTTTTCTATGCTCCCAATTAATATGTAGGAGTGATTTCCTTCAAGTTTATTTTGCTTGGTACGGAACAAGACTTGAATTCAGAATCCGGATGAGTTTCTTGTCCATAGGTATAGGCAGCCAGAGGAAGTACTACATTTCCCATTCTGTATAAATTTTGAAATATTTACCAGATGTAGGATTTGGAACTCATTTTTTAACGTTTCAGGTGAGAGCTGCAACGATGTGTTATAGGGCTGCTTTCCCGTGTGTTTGTGTGTTCTTGTGTTTTGTTTTTTTTTTTTTTAATTTTCAAGATTATGATTTAGACCTATGTACGTATTGAGTGATCCCTGTAGAATGATATTTCAGCAGATATTATTAAGCCTTTTGGGATCATTTCTATATCTTGTAAATTCTATGCTAAGTACACTCCAGGTGGATACATGTAATTTTTCTTTTTAAGATTTCTTAAAGACTATAAAAATATAGAGCCTATTGGTGAAGGCGGTTTTGGGAATGTTTTCAAAGCAACAGCAAAGATTGACGAGATGACCTATGCAGTCAAGCGAGTTAAACTTGAAACGTAAGTACTGTATATTGACTTTTTTTTAAGACATCTTTAATCAAGTTTTTCATAGTTTTTTTTGTTTGTTTGTTTGTTTTGATGGCCCTTTGGGGAACCAGGAGTTGGATTCAGTGGTCTTTATGGGTCCCTTCCAACTTGGACATTCTATGATTCCATGATTGTCTTTTTTAATAATCCTTGGCGCATTTAAGGAATTTTCATTATTAACTGTCTTTCTGGCAACCTTTCTTTATTTCTGTGTAAAGCTGAAAACTGCATGCAACTCTTCATTTTTGCAATCACTCAAATAACTTGGTATACAGCTGTAAGAAAGTAGATTTATTATGCTTTACTTTCCCTAAGTACCCTTGTACAGAATTTCTACAATATTAACAACCAGAAATCGTAGAATGTGTTTGAAGAAAATTTGCTGATTAATAAAAACATTGAAAGCGGCAATGTTACGTTTGACAGGGTACCTTGCTTGAAAATTAACTTATCCATAATATATAATGACTATAATTAGGGGAAGTGGAGAAAAATGAAAGTAATAAATTTTGTGGTTTGTAATTGGAAAATACTTTACATATAATTTATATATCAATAATATAAATATTTAATGTGAAGAGTGATTCATGTTGCCACATTACTTGTCATTTATAATAATGTCCACACAGAATAAAGATTCTAATGTTTTTAAGTACTTTTTTTTTCAACTATAGTATTTAAGAGTACTGGTAGAGTACTGGTATTCAGAAAAAATAAAGTTATTCTCTATGAAATCATAACTTAAATTTGGAAATAGTTGTCCCTTACATTGTGTAACTGCCCTTCAAATTCTTGTATTCTTCATAGATGTATTATTTTCATTTTTATTACAGTATTTGAAGAATCAATAAAATGGCTTTTAGTAAAAAGTGCTAGTTTTCACTGTGCAATTTAACAAGTGTAGGCCAATTACAGCAATAGTTCCTCATGAGTATTTACACACTTCTGTATATGTAAACAAACCTTTTTCAGCATTGTTGAGTGGGGCTTTGATTTCTAAAAATAATTTTTAAAAAGTTAGATTTTCTACCTTCTAAGAACATTCCGTTGTTTTTCAGAATCAATGTAAAACTGTCTGTATATTGCTACTTAAATTGTCTTTTATTTAACTCAATATTTATTTTTTATAGGGAAACATCATTTGTTTTGATATATTTGTTTTGTTTGAGATTTTTTTTCTTCTCCAAACAGGAAAGAAAAGCGTGAAGTACGTGGACTCGCAGGACTTCAACATGAAAACATTGTGCGCTATTATTGTAGCTGGGAAGGGCTTGACTACGTGACTTACCCAGACTCAAGGTAACTACAAAACAGGAGTTTGCACTCACAGATGTGTTTGTCATAGTGAATTTAGTGTTGTTAAAAGAAAAGTTGATCACAGTTTATACACCATTACACAAATACAAATGCATACGTGTAGTTACATAATTATTGTTAGGAAAAAAACCAAAACACAGTACTCTTGAGCAGCAGGTGGTTTATAATTAAATACCTTCTTGGTGAATATTAAACATTTTGTAATTTTATCTATCTCCTGTCTCTTAATAAACAGAACTTGCTCTATCTATAGAATAGTGTAAGAATACAAAATATGGGGCTAGGATTAACATAAATTAAAAATTGGCTGCCAAATTCCTGATTGGTAGGCCCCCTCCCCCTTCCCTTTTTTATTTTTTTAAGTACTGGTCATCCAGTAATTCTCATAGATTTAATTACTTCTCTAAATTAACATTTAAACTACGGTGTCTGATAGAGTTTTTGTTACGAACATAAAGCTGCTGAGAGTAGAAATGCAGAATGAAATGTTCTTTTGTTGGAGGTAGTCTTCCAGCACTAAGACTTCTGGCAAGACAGTGGTAAGAATTTTACTGATAAGTTAGGTTATTAAATTTTCAGAGGTTTTATGGTATGCCTTTTTCATAACTATAAATTCTCACTTTTCAGGTAGGTTACCACATAGAGCCCTAAAATATTAATGCATTCAAAATTATGATTGGCACATTACCTGTTAAGAGTGTTCGGAAAAAAGCTGAATTAAATAGGCAAAAAAAGGCTTGTGAAAACCCAACCATTAGTATCTTGTCTCAATATCACTGACACATTTTATATTGAACAGCTACTGGTTATCACACACACACAAAAAAAAAAAAAGACCTCAAGGCTGAAGTCCCAGAGTGGAATGCCACCTAGTGGCCTGACCTCAAGGCTCTAGGGAGTCCTGAGGCACTTCAATGCTTGTTCTTTCAGTGCCTCAGAATGCTTTATTCTAGGGCACTGAGATCACACAGTGCAAATCAGAAAAGGAAGCGGTGATTCTTCCTCTTCATATTGTCCTTTCCCTCCCCATCTCCAGCCTTAGTCTGTTTTGTGAGCAGATGGTGAGGGAACTCAGTGAATGTATTTCATTTAGATTTCCATCTTTCAGAATGGTTCTCTGATTCACAGACTTATCAATCATAGAATGGCTTGGGTTGGAAGGGAACCTTAAAGATCTTCTAGTCCAACCCCCCTGCCATGAGCAGGATGATCTTTCACTAGATCAGGTTGCTCAGAGCCCTGTCCAGCCTGGCCTTGAACACCTCCCATGCACATAAAAGATGTCACCACACTTCCTTCTTTAAGGGACAAAGGTTAAAAGAATGTGATCATTTTAGGTAGGGGAGGAAGGCTAATGCTGTTGAGCACTATAGGGAATACCTGCCAGAGTTTTGCAGTAATTCCTAGAGGGTAAGATGGGACCTAAGTACTGTGCTGTTTCTTGCTCAACAGGACATGCCTTTATATATGAGAAGAATTTAGGCAATCAGAAGATTTTCAGTGTGAACAAGGAGATAAACAAAAGGTTAGGAATCTTTCAGGGGTATGTAGCAACTGAACATGGATTGTTTGGTTTGGAGTGCTATTTCTTTAGATCTAGTACCTAGCGGTGTAAGGTCTTTAAAATCAAGAAACTTGCAGACTTTCTTTTGAGTAACTCCAAAAAGAATAACAATTTTACAAATAATATATATATATATATATCATATATATATATATATGATATATATATATGATATATATATATGATTATCATTATATCATTATGATTATCATATATATATATGATATATATATATATATTGTTTAGAGAAGAGGGACCTGAGAATTGTTGATGCAGTGGCTCAGGAGAAATTGTATCTTGCCAGTTTTAATATAGTGTATAACTTTGTTTTGCAGGCAGAGGTCACGAACAAAACACCTTTGCCTTTTCATCCAAATAGAATTCTGTGAACAAGGAACACTGGAAGATTGGATTGAAAAGCACAGAAAAAAACAATGGTATCGTGAGAAGGCCCAAAATAAATTTTTACAAATACTGGAAGGAGTGAAATATATTCATTCCAAAGGGCTTATTCATCGAGATCTCAAGGTAAGTAGAGTATTTTTAAAATTAATTGTAATAATTTTAGATGAAAGTAGTACTTATTGGAAGTTCATAAAATATTGTTTTAGTATTTGTTTATTGAGATAAAGTATTTTTAAAGGACAAAGTTACAAGCTATGAATGTTTATATGCCAGTTACAATGTTGCTTATAGTTTTAAAACTTACTTTGTGAGCAAGTCATTAGCATGGTGGCTTTCCAAAAAACTAAGAATGGCTGTAGTGGGTCACACTAAATGTTGATTGAGGATGTTGTTCTCCTCATGTAGTGGTTATGCCCAAATACCTAGAGAGTATTAGAGCTGAGAGATGATACAGTGATGCTGACCTTGATGCATATTCCCCTTCTCTCAAGACCTCTGGTAGCCTTAATTTTATAGACCTTTTGAGCCAGAGGTTAGAATCTTCTGTGATTTTTATTCAGTGTGGTTCTAGATCATGTTCACTGCCCACTCTTAGAATCTAGTCTTATGGGCAGATACATTCATGTCTCTTAGAGCTCTTCTGTGAGGCTTATTGCTACAATACAAGACCAAACCACAAATATACATTCCTTTGTTTACCTAGATATCTGGGAAGAAGTGGCATGATAAATGCTTTCTCTCCCTACACGTTAATTCTTACCTCTTCCCATGCTTCAGGCTTTGTATTTTCTTGCTCCTCAGTCCCACTTTCTGTTCTCAGTTCAATCTCCTACTTTTCCGTGTTCCTATGAATCTGCTGCCCCAGTCTCTCATCCGTGGAAACTAGCTGTAATCTTCTTCCAAGTTCTATCGCTAACTTGTCTGCCTGCATTTTAATTTAGCAACTTCTTTATCCCCACTCTGATCTGTCAGCTTAGGTGCTTGGCCACCTGAGATCTCCGTGTCACAGAATCACAGCTTCAGGATAGGTTCAGGCTCTCTTCATCCTGAGATGAATGTCTGTTTGTGCCTGGCATGAGTGGAGTCTCCAGATAGGGCACTACTGTTATTAAATGTGCGTGGACTTGGTGGTTCTTGAACAGAAGAACTGTGCTGGGCATTCTTGACACAAAGATCACTTTCCTTGAATCCTTAAGTCTCTCCTGGCCTTACAGTCCAATGGATCTTCTTTGAGTTAAAGACAGGATGAGGCTGTTTGTTTTTTGTTTTAACAGCGTTCAGAAATGTAGTTTATCTACGGCTTGCAAAGCTTCATCCAAACATACACTATTTTATTTTAGTTGCTGATGACTTTGTCAAATTTAAAAATGCTAAGTTCAATGAAAACTGTGAGACGCCTATAGCAAGCCCCAACTCTGCAGTTAACTTAGTACAGATACTCCTCCTGTGCCTAGGAGAAACTATACTTTGAGTGGAATTCCGTGCAAGCCTAAGTGCTTTGCACAAGTACATCAAATCCCAGGACTAAAAAGCATTTTTGGATAATAAATGTTATATACACAGTGTATTTGAAGAATATTAAAGCATGATATAGTCATCACAACTACTTAAAGTTAGTTATTGAGGTGTATGCTATTTTAAACTTAGTTTGTGTATTTCAAAGTGAAGTTAATTAAACTTGCTTCTGTTTCCCACCCCCAATCTATTTCTTAATAATTTCTGTGAACAATTACCAAATTTTAAGGGGAGCACTTCTGTAGCTGATTATGTTTGATGATAATAAACCTTAGTCTCACAGTAACTTACTAATTTACTTTTTTTACATGTATATATGTATATAGCCTCAGAATATATTCATATCATGTGAGGATAAAATAAAAATAGGTGACTTTGGTCTTGTGACTTCTGTGGAATATGGAACTCTGACTGAGAACCGAGGAACAAGATCATACATGGCACCAGAGCAGGTATTTATCTTGTAATTACTGTCTCTGTTTGCATTTGCATTATTTGCATGTATCTCAGTATAAACTCAGTATTGGTTGTGTTTGACCCTTATTATCACAGTACTAAAGCAAGTTGCTTAATGTTCCCTATTATTGTATGTGAGGATAACCTTATTCTGAAGAAAGCAGTTTGCACGTGTGGTGGTTTTATTTAATTGTCCTAACCTACAAGGTCTGACACTGGTGTAAGGAATGCTCTTGTGTAACAGCTTGCCAGCCATGTATTTCAGTTTGAACTTAGGACCTCTGTTAACCGTGGTGGAGTCCCTCTGTTTCATTACTTGTAACAAAAAGACATTGGCATGCCTTATCTATATAGTTTTGTAGAAGTTGTAATTTCAGTGTGTTTAATGTGACATCACAGTCACTATTTAACAAATTGTAGCAGAAAGGGTTAAAAATTAATATGAAGATCCAGCAATGGCAGTCCTGGAGTTTTCAGGTGACAATTTCTATTAATTTCAAATTTTGCCTTAGGAAGTCGTGTCCAGTTGTATTTGACACCGACATTGTTTTTGTTGTGTTCTTTGTAGGTCTCTAACAGATACGGAAAGGAAGTAGATATTTATGCGCTGGGATTAATTTGGTTTGAAATTCTTTCAGCATTGGCCAGTCATCACGAGAAAAATAAAGTATGTAATCTTTAAATAAAAATAAGCTCTTATCATGTATCATTATTTTGCCTTACTGCTGGTGTCTTGCCGATTACATGCCAGAAGGAATCTGTACAGCTAGAGTACTGTCTCTATTCATATTTTCTCCTTGATTCATGTCTGTAATGCTCATAAGTCCTTCACGCTTCAGTTAAAATGTAGTAACTGAAAAAACATCACTGGGTTTATTTTACTTATGTCCTACTGATACACAGATTAAAAAACAAAACAAAGTTCAACTAAATGAGATTCTTTCAAACTTCTATAGTTTCTTTTTGCAGCCTTACCTTTTTTGTAGATTTGTATTCTCCTAATTACTTCTGTAAATTATATGGGTTGTGAAATGAGATACAAATTATAATGAATAAAAGCATACTGAAACTGTTTATCTCATATGAATTTCAGGTATGGAGTCGTGTAAGAGAAGGTAACTTTCCAGAGGACTTCACTGATCGATTTAAAACACAGGTATAGTATTAGAATACATTATTTCAGTTAGTTTCTTTATTTACTCATTAAAAAAAATAACTCAATTTTATTTTTTTTTTGCAGGCACCCATAATCAAAAGCATGCTTTCAAATGATGCCTCAAAAAGACCCCGTGCATCTGAAATACTTGAGCTTTTGAAGTGTGTTGATAAAGACAACTCAATCAAAGCTCACACTCAGTAAACGCCATTTTAAGAGTCTTCCAAATCGCGCTTAAATCCAGTTTGATTCAAACTTATGGAATTCCATAATATATCAGAAGCAAGAGCAAGACTTAGGACGTGTCTCTTCCATGGTGTTCAGCCTTCCTGCTATTGAGGAGCTTGCTGGCCAAAATGGTCACATCACCGTTCACTCCCACTGGCTGCAGACCAGAACAGCAAACATCTGCAAACAATTGCTTACATTTTTTACGTGGAAACACAGGTTAGGTATGAGCTGAACTATATTATACCATAAGCACAGGAACCTAGTCCTCCTCTCCAGTAAGACTGTGTTGATGTGGTAACTGACCTGTGACAACTCACTGTGTGTGTACTCTTAACACATGCTCAATCTGTTATCAGTTGAAGTGGATGAGGTGCTGTCTTGTGGCATGTGAATCAAGCCTTTCTGCTTTTTCACAGTGATCTTTATATTAATTACTAGACTCCCCCCTTTTTGACCAGAGGAGGTAATGTGCTGAATTGGAAAGACTGATTTTGGTAGGAAGAATATTAGAAAGAGGTGGGGGTTATTTTTTACTAAATTTCAGGTCTTTAAAGTGATTTTTCTTCTCATTACATACATATCAGAACACTTAGCACATTTAGTGCTCTAAAATTTAAATACACTTACCCTTTTAGAAATCTCTCAAAAGAGATTTGTCCTAAACTTTTGAAACCTTCAGGATTTTTTGTTTGTTTTTGTTTTCTTAAACAAAATTGGGGTACTCTAAGTCTTCAGAGTTTTCTCAATAGTAACCATTTTAAAGACGTTGTCAAGAGCACTTTAAACATCCTCTCCCCCATACTGCTGGGCTTCAATCACTTATTGTAGTACTGAGGCATGTGTAACTGGTAACAGGTGTCCTGAACACCTCTGGTGGACTTACCATCAGCTCCGCAAAAGGCAACAGATTGCCTGTTACTATTTGGTTACATACGTCAAATATTACAGGTTTGGCAGAATAGGAAGAATTGTGCAGGGGAGAAAAGATGGGCAAATGTAGTCCTTCCAAAGATTCTCATCTTTGAATTGTTTGAAAAAAATACAGCTCACGCCTGTGGAACTCCATAAAGGCAAATGCACAGACTTCTAAGTAGGAAAATAAGTATGTTGTGATGACGTGTAGTAAAGCTAAAGTACAATATTATTTTTCTAAAATATTAAACAAGTTAAAAGTGGGTGTTTGGTTAAAAAGAGTAATATAAAAGAATACATAGTCATTTTTATACTCTAATGGAAATCTATTGCTGATCCCCTATAAGTGGTGCTAAATAATGGTCTGATTTTATGTCCTTTTCTAGGAACGGTTCTTTTTTTCCCCTTATAATGAATGTCATTCCTCATAAATAAAGCATTCAATTGTTTTGGACTAATTGTATTTTTTGCAGTACTCAAGGTCTAGGGGAATTTATAACCCAACAAAAATGCCACTAGTTCCACTTCCCTTTCACCCATAAAACTATCCTTACAATATGAAAATTAACATGTGACAAGTTTCAGCTGAATCCTTTGCAGTTCTTGCACAGAGCATGTGTACCACCACTATTCACCATTACTCTGAGGTGACATTATCACAACTTTTCAGTACTTAAAGGGGGCTTATAAAAAAGCTGGAGAGCAAATTTTTTTCTCAATCAGGTGAAGGAAAAAGGCAAGTGCTTTTAAACTAAAAGAAGGGAGATTTAGGTTAGATGTTTAGGAGGAAATTTTTCGCTCAGAGCGTGGTGAGGCACTGGCACAGGTTGCCCAGAGAGGCTGTGGATGCCCCATCCCCAGAGGTGTTCAAGGCCAGGTTCGACGGGGCCCTGGGCAACCTGATCTAGGGGGTGGTATCCCTGCCCATGGCATGGGGGTTGGAAGGAGACCTTTAAGGCGCCTTCCAACCTGAGCCATTCTATGATTCCTTTCTTACTGTTAAGCATTATTTATCTTGTCACAGTATTTTTTGATAGATTTTTTTTTTTGCAGTACTTGTATACTTTAATAGTAACTTTCCATTAGAGGATGTTTGCAGGAGCAGTTGTCACTCCCTAAGAATAAAAAGTCTATTAAGATTATTTATAAATATATATTTAAATTGAATATGTCTTGCTCAAATTTAAATTGAATATCTTGCTCAGTTGGGTAGAGCATAATCAAAGACTGTGGAATTCTTACAAGTTACAGTACTTACAATTCTTCAAGTTACAGTAATTCACAATAATGCAGTTTTAATTCCTAATAAATTGTGCATCAAGCAGAAAAGACAGAACACTTTAAAAATGGGCAGTTTAACCCATCAACTTTATGATTCTTCTGCATACATTGGTATGAAGTCTGGCACAGCAATGAACCTTTTAAAAAAATTGTCAGAGTATATCAACTATACATACTTACCTAGAACTACTTGCTTTAGAAAGGCTTCAGTCATGATCTGCAGCACTGTCTCCAGGGCAATTTGTAGACAAATCTTCAGCATCTAGGGAATAAGCAGAGGAAAAGTGAGCAATTAATTCCACCGCAGAAGAGGAAAAAAAGTTGCTAGAATTATTTGAAGAAACTGTACAAAACAGGTTAAATAGAATTCAAGGTTTCCAAGTTATTAATTCTAAACTGTGTTTTAAAACACTGAACACAAAACCCACAAATTCTACCCTATCTTGTGCAATGAAATTAGATGTGTTATAATTGTTCCAGAAACAGCTGTGAGCTTGCCTTTTTTTTAAAAATGGTACTAGTTTTAATATTTGAATTTTGTTTTTTCAAAACAAAATGAATATTAATACCAGTTCAAGTAACTGCCAGTACCTACTTTTTGTGCATGTAAACACCTTACAGTGGACTTACAATGAAAACCCACCAAGCTTTTTGCAAAACAGCAACTTGGAAGGAAGATTTGTTATGTATATTTAAATGACTACAGTAAGAGAAACAAAAAGTATATATTCTGACAAAAGTACTAGTGTTTCTCCCACAAAATGTTGTACCCTGGATGAGGGGTAAGCACGCAGTTATCGGACATCATGACAGCTTCTCATGAGCCAGGCTGCAGAACAGAAAACAAAGCCGTTCAGATGGCACGTGTGGGCTGTTGAGAGCTCTCTTAGAATTCTAAGTGTCTCTGGTAATGCTGAAGCTACCTAGTATCAACCATCTGCATTATAGTAAAGGGAAGATGTGTAATGAAATGAGGTTAGACCCAATATCAAAAAGTTGGTAGCCTTTGATTCTGGACCTGAGAAAAGGAGAACTGACTAGAACGAATAGAAGCATAGGCATAGTTTGTATAGCACTGTCCTTGAGGAAAGCATGTGACAGGGTAAAGAGTGAGTATATATTGTATTACTCGAGTCTAGCTGCATAAGTGAAGTAAAACACATACGTGGCAGGTTTACTCTCACCTTCATAGGTTGTTCCACACCAAATGCAATAAAAGTGTTCTTGTCGTAAATATGCAGTCAGGAGTTGTAGCTTTTCTGATACCTATAGGTATTTACAAGGATGCAATGAGTATGAGCTTACATGATGAACAATGGTTAGAGCTATTGGTTTTGCTAAAACAGATTGTTTAACCTTTTTCTATAGAAAAGCTACTGTAACTCAGTAAGGCGTGAAGTCACCCGAATTGCTGTGCCTACAGCAAAGGAATCCGTGATCTCTGGAAAGTTAATGGCTGTTGTTTGCTCATTATTCTTTCCAGCTATGAAACCTGCACTGAAGATACAGCTGAAGTATTACCTAACTACCTTATCTCAAGTACATGATATTTTTGGATGGAATTTTTCACACTTAATCTCTGCAAATCTAATACGTTAAGTTAACAACAGTGGTGTAATCTCGTTCTCAAAAAACATTAATTTCTGGTGTCCAGTTCAAGGTCACCTGTGAAGCATTTTCTGAAATCACTTAGTGATTCCAAAGTTCAGCCTACAACATGAGATGAAGCATCCAAAATTAAACCTTAAAAGTAAGTAATTTTACATTGATCAAATATGTGATCTTGCATATGGCAGCTAAGACACCACAATGTTTAAAATTTCATTTTGACTACTTTCTCCAAAGATCAGCTTCAAAAGAGAAAAGCAATAAATCAGTTTTAATGTTTTGTATTTTATCCTATAATTGTTTTAAAAATCATGGCTTTAAGATGGCAAAGAGATCATTTACTACAGCTTTGAAAATGGTGAATACAAACTTTAAGGGAACATTACATTTCACTGTGAACTGAGCCATGCATTTAGTTGTGAAGCTTACACTTAAATCTGAGCTTGTGCATTCATCATCCTTGTCTTCTTCATCCTTGTCTTCCGCTTCAGGTTCTAGCCAATACCAAGTCTCCTTGGGAACATCAATATCCTTAAATAATGAAGGATATAAATGGAAAAATAGCTTTAATTTATTAATTATTACTTTGTAGCCTGTATCTCTAACCTTCCTTCCAACCCAAAGAAATGTGTCTCACTTTTTGCATATCTAATTGCTGGCAGGCCCTCTGGCTTTTTCGAAGGTCTCCTTCCATCTTACGTTCTTCTTGTTTGTTTTTGAACCTTACTCTGTTAAGAAAAAGTAGATAGGTAAAATAAGCAGGAAGACAAACAGTGAGATGTGTTACACTCAACAGCTTTTCTAAAACAGAAAATCTGCCAAGATTCTAGCCACATCAATCCCTCAGACTGCTGAACGCAGACCAGAGGAGACCAGAACAATGTTGAAGTTAAGAAGTCCTTTCTGACATCGGTTTTGGAGGAGCAATGAGTATTATTTTTTTGAAATAAACCTTTCAGTTACATCTTCAGGACAGAGCTTTTGATGATAATTATGCTTCGAATACTGTTTTTACACCAGGTTTCCATTATACATGAAAAAATGGTTCATGAAACAATTGCAGAGAGGATTTTAATCTTCCCTAGTCTTTCCTTATAAAGAAGCAGACAAGGAGAAAAAAAAGATATATTAAAACCCCCAAAGTTTACCCTGAATTTTCTTTTGTTGCAAAACAAAACCACTGCAGCAATGCTGCTCTGGATTATCCGTGAACTTTATATTGAAAAAGATTACAGGGTTCTTTGACTTAAAAAGTTGCAAGTTATTTGCGAATTAGAATACGTACTGTTTACATTGCTGAATCATTTATTTTTAAAGGTTCATATATACTTTTAGCATTACAGTGTTCACCTGCTCCTGTTTTAGAGCTGAGAAGCAATTACTGTATGTTTCAACTCATACCTCCTATTCAAACAACGTGCAGAACTAGTGACACACAGTAAGAATAAACAAACCTAACGCACAGAAAGAACAGCCTTGTAGACACTACTTGGAGTATCATTTACACAATTTTACCTGAATTGATCTGCAGCTTGTTCGTTTGCTTGTTTTTTCATATGGAGTTTTTGTCTGTAGTTTTCTAGTTTTTCTTCAGCTTTTCGCTTTTTGAATTCCTCATGACCAAGCCCACTTCTGCCTAGGTAAATTTAAGACATGAATGTAAGCAGCTGAGAAACTCTGACACCTAACTAAGTCAATTAGGAAGCATCACATACCTGTTTTTATGTTCAGAGGAATAGGTTCAACAATGCCTTCTCCTGTGAAAAGGAAAAATAGGCAGATTTAAAAAAACAGGTCTTCCTCAAACTATGGTTTGTGTGGTACATTCAAATAGTCAAGTTGATTTTGCCATTAAATCTGTAAATTTTCTTGGAATTCTGTTTTCTGGAAACTGAAAAACCTCCTATTGATACACATTTAGTGCACTACAAATGACCTAGCTGAGCGGGAACCTCCTTTCTTTTTATCCTTGTCTGCTGAATTGCTGTGTGCTTTTTTCAGAACACTACCCAACAGAAAGAAAGTGATGTCAATTTGATAGGTACAGCATACCTGTGATGAAGATAGCTTTGCTACAATCTTCTGTGGCATTTTTTATTTGAGAATTTCACAACTTGATAAAGATGAAGAATAACAAGAATCCATCTGGGCCACTTCAGTTGCTGATCATCTGCTAGAGATTCACTGAACTAGCATAACAATTACTGATGTTTTCCTTTAATGATTGTACCTGTAAGGACTTCAAGCTAAGTATTGTTTCTTGTCCAGAATACAGCGATAAATTCAAAGAGGGTGCTGACCTCTTTTTTGAGCAGTGAGCTTTCCAAGACCATCAAAACAACCTCTTAGAGCAATTCCTATAGACATGCACATACTGAAGTGTATTTAGCGAGCAGCAAGTACTACTGCTTCCCTCACATCTCTCACCCGTCATTTTTGTTTTAGAAATTTGCTCTTTTTTTTTTTTTTTGCTGTCACAACATGTACTGGGTCTGGCTGGGATGTTAACTTTCCCTGCAGCAGCCCATACAGTGCTATGCTCTGCACTTGTAGCTAAAACAGCAGTGGTATCACACATGTGTTGTGTTTGCTGCTGAGAAGTGCTGGCACAGCATCAGGACTTTCTCTAGCCCTCCTAGGGGGTGGGCAAAAAAGTGAGAAACATCACCAGGGCAGCTGACCCAAACCAACCAAAGGGATATTCCATACCATATGATGTCACACTCAGCAATAAAAGGTGGAAAAAGGAGGAAGAGGGGAGGGGTGGGCTCTCGTTGCGAAAACGTCTGTCCTCCTCTCCGAACACCGGCTACGTGCATTGAGGCCCTGCTTCAAGGACGTGGTCAAGCATCGCTTATTTGTGGGAAGTAGAGAGTAATTTTTTTTTCCCTCTGCATTTCCACATAGCCTTTACTTGTTTTGTTATTCCCTTTCCCCCTTCCTCTTCCCCTTTTCCCTTTTTTCCCTTTAGTTGAATTGTTTAATTAATAATAATATTGTTAATAATAATAATAATACTGTTAATAATTGTTTAATTAATAATAATATTTCCTTGATAATATATTTTTCTCTTTATTAAAATTATCCTTATCTCAACCCGTGAATTGTTTTTTTCCCTTTACTTCTTCTCCTCCTCATCTGAGGAGGGGGAGTGAGAGAGCGGTTGTGGTGTTCAGTTGCCTAACACGGTCAAACCACCACACAACATGAGAGCAATGGTAAGGCTCTTAGAGAGGCATTTGTTGACCCTGTCTGTAAGTGAAGCAGCAGCTGCAGTCCGTAAAATATAAGCGTGAAAGTAGCATGCAGCTCTAGACAGCGACAAACTTACCACTTTTGCCAAGGGCCTGGCCACTCTTGTAGCCCATCTTCTGCAGCAGAGCAAAGCCTTTGTTCTCGTTGCCCAATGCACTCTTCAACACCAAGTCACGTCGCTCTTTTTCTTCTTCTTTCACGCTCTTCTGTCTGTTTCTCTCGTTGGCTTCTTTTTGCTTTTCTTCCTTCTGAATAGCTTCTTTCACCCGGCGCACCATGGGCAAGCCTGGCCTCACATCCTGCCTAAGAATTAATAACGCCTGCAAATATTAGCTCATTTTTCATTCTTTTTATGCTTACAGCCATTAAGGAGGAAAAAAAAAAAAAAAAAAAGACGGCTACTTACTTAATAAATAAGTCAGACATGTAATCTTCCTCTTCATCCTCCTCCATGGTTAGCACGCATGCCCTGCTCAGCCCCTTTCCTCCGGGCACTACAAGCGGTGCTCACAGCCCCTGCTCTTTCTGCGGATGACCTGGGAGGCAGGACCCGTGCTCAGACGAACGCCTCGCGCCCGTTTCAAGCTCAGGCCGCCTCCCTTTGCGCCCTGCTTCCCCAAACACCTCTCAACCACCCCCCACTCCGCTGCCCGGTAGGGGGCTGAGAGGAGCCCCCCATCCCCTCACACCGCCCCGGGCACGCAGACACCCACCTCGGCCCGGCGCCTGCGTGCGGCCGCCCCTTCCCTTCCCTTCCCTTCCTTTCCCTTCCCTTCCTCCGCCCCGGCCCGGCCGCTGGCGCCTGCGCTCCAGCCGCTTCCTGCTGCTGCTGCGCGGTCGGCGGCGGCTCGGCGCTGCCCGCTGAGGGTGAGGGGGGCCGGGGCCGGGGCCGGGGCTGGGGCGGTTGCAGCGGTCCCGCTCGGGGCTCGCTGCGCGGGGAGCTGGGCGGAGCGGGGTGCCCTGGCACGGCGGCCTGCAGGCCCGGTTGTCCCGGGTGAGCCCCGGCTTGGGGCTGAGCGCTTCTCGGCGGGCGGATCGGGAGGGCTTTCTGGCACGGCTGGCGGGGGTTTAAGCCCTGCGTTGCTGCGGCATCGCGGGGGGAGGTAACGGTGTGCGCGGTGCCCCCGCGCAAGGCTGTGGTCGTCGCAGGTGGCCTGGGGAGAGCCCACCTGAAGGCTTGGAGGCCCTTCAGCCCCCCGAATACCCTGTAATTCACCCTGCATCGGATCCTATGCACCTCGGTGGCACGGCTGAATGTCTGCCGCTGCGCAGGTTGGGGAGCTAGAGTTTATGGTCCCTAAATCCAGCAGGTGAAGAGATATGGGAATGCATGGGTGAGGGATTCAGGACTCGAAAGGCCAGGGGAAGCCTGAATCTTTTGGCTGGGGAGGAAAAGCAGCAAGGAGCTGTGCTGTCGGACTGGCCCTCCGGAGAGCCTTAGTGCCGCCGCCATTCACTGCGCTTCTCTCTGCTCTCCTCTTGAGGTGTTTGGGCGACGTATGTGTACCTTAGGGACAGGCAAGACCTGAATTCTTCTTAACGTTTGAAAAAATAATAATCCAGTGAAAGTGTTTGAGGGGTATCAGCGGGAGGGCAGAGCGTGCTACTTTCTGTACGTGGTCGTTCCACCTTTGCTGATCTGCCCCTGGTGATGTAAGTAATGAAAAACACCACAAAATACAGTACAAAGGAGCCAGGTTGGTGTTACAGATACAGTGCTGCTCTAGTTCCTAGGGACTTGGTGCTCTCAGGTGAGTTTAGAACCACGTTATGGTTGTGGTATTGGTATGTCACCCTTCACTACAGTCTAATAGCGGGCTGATTATAAACAAAGTTATTCAATTTAATTCACTTCATTTCACTTCAAGAATTTTGTTGGGTTTGACCTCAGACAAGGAAGCAGGGGAGAGCACAGTAAGCACCCTGAGAATACGGGCAGAGCGGTGCAGCTGTAGGAGGATAGCCGTGGGGAGGCACGGTGCTGCTTGTTTGATTTGCCTTTCCTGTTTGACCTGAGATCCTGGTTTCAGCATCACTAAACTCAAGTTTTGGGTTTTGTGTGTTGATGTTTGGGTTTTGTTTGTTTGTTTTGTTTTGTTTTGGAGGGGGTGTTTTTGCAGAAGATGGTTGACTTGGTTGACTTTATTTTTATTTTATTTTGTTTTTTAGATTTTTTTTTCCCCATCAGTTCTACATTAAACAGCTCCGCTTGCTTAAATGTAGTTTGCTGACGGTGATGCTGTCTGCAGAGTGCTTGCTTACACCGGTAGTGCGCTTACGGTAGTGCTTTGCTGCTGCCCCACAGTCAGCGAGCAGGGTCTCAGTGTTGGATCTGTGGTACTTTGCCTGCTGCCTGTGCTACAGGCTGCCTGGGTTTCAGAGGGCGCATTTGTCTACCCCATAAAGCAAGGACGGGGCGGTCTGGGAAGTCTTAGATAAGTGATCCCAAATGCTGTCACTGTTCCTGCCTCTCCCATGTTGGTGAGGGGTGGGAAATCCTACTAATACCCATTCCACCCCTTGCTCTTCTTCCAGTTAAATAATTTGGGCCATCCTAGAATTTCAGCTGCGAAACTGCATTAGGCCACAGAGTTATATCTGTTGTGTGATTTTACTGACTAACATGTCGGTAGATTATCCTGTGATTTTTAGTGATACATTTTAAACTGGCACAGATGAGTCTTATTTCTAGAAAACATGTATTTCTGCGTTCCTTAACGTGGTGCTGTTGTTTGCATATGTCGGTTCTGTAGCTCTGTTGTGCTCTGGAACTATGTTTGGTAGCGTGCAAGCCTCGTGCTGTGCTATTTCTGTGGAGCCCACACTTTGTGTCTCAGGGCGTGCACATGTGCTTCAATAAAGAGAACCATCCTATCATTCCTGAAAGCAAAAGACGCTGATTCTCCAGTAGTGCTTGTAAGGGGCTCATCTCTCTCTCACGTTGTCTGTTGAAGATACTGAGAAGGTGTCCAGGTTCATGTCCCAGCTTCAGGAGCGGCGTCAAGGGTCTTGTCTGGGTACAGTTCTTACTCTGTTTTGTGTGAAAGGAGACAGTGAAATGACTCCTATAGCTACTTTGTGTTGCTTTTTTTTTTTTTCTTGGCTCAGAGTTTGCACCCTTTAGTTGTCTGTAGTTGTTCTTTTTATCCGTGAAGTACTGATGAAAGTACTTGGTGGTAAATATGTGAGTAGTTTTCATTTGGGACTGCTTAGTTAAGCTATGTCTAAGCAGGCTTGAGCCATGATACTGTAATCTGTAGGTTTCATCTTCATATTTTCATCTGATTTTCAAAGCTCTATATTGTTGTACTATACTTCATACTAATATTACAATTTTTATTTCAGAGTCATTACCATCTATGATAAAACCAGAACCTAACCAGTAATGGAGCTGGCTCATAGTTTGTTGCTGAATGAGGAAGCGTTAGCACAGATCACAGAAGCAAAGAGGCCTGTCTTTATCTTTGAGTGGTTAAGATTTTTGGATAAAGTGCTGGTAGCTGCTAACAAGGTAAGTTTTTTTTTCCTCTTTCTAAAACATGTATTGGTTTTATCATAGAGCAAGCTAGTAGATAATATCCAGGTCATAACTGATTCCACATTCAGCCTCTGCTTTAGTTTGTTGCTTTTAAGTGTTTACTTGTAGGCAGTCAGAGTGACTCTTGCATAGACCATTTAGCTTGGTTTCTGTTCTAAAGTGTCATAAATGTTTGGAAGGTGAAAACTCCCCTTCCGGTGGAGGGATTCTTGATGGTAAAGAGGATTAAAAGATGCTCTGTGCAGGTAATACCGTAATTTTAGTAGGACATTTAAAGAATATAAAAATTACTTAAAATAGCGTCCAATTCTGATCATTTAGCGTCTGTCTCTGCTATAACTGGGTGTATCTTGAGCCTCTATGAATTATGGAGAAGTGGGAGTAGTATAGGTTTACATCAATTTCTTGTATTTTTTGCTGGGTGTTGTTTGAAACAAGACTTACTGTGTTAATTTTTGGTCCGTTTACAGACAGATGTCAAGGAAAAGCAGAAGAAACTAGTAGAACAGCTAACAGGACTCATCAGCAGCTCCCCAGGGCCACCTACACGAAAACTGCTAGCAAAAAATCTTGCTGCTCTCTACAGCATTGGAGACACATTTACTGTTTTTCAGACACTTGACAAGTGTAATGACATCATCAAGAGCAAAGATGATACAGCAGCCTACCTGCCCACAAAACTGTACGTTCAGTATTACTGGGGAAAGGGGAATGATTTTTAAGCAAAGTGGTCGTGGATATTACAGAAAAATCTGCCTGTGTATGTGTGCATGTTTACTTACATTGTGCATGCTTTGGAGCTTATATATGCTTGATGTAGCAGGAAAGAAGAGCAATATTGAGGTTGTAGAGGGTAGGATTCAAAGGTGACAGATACACTTGTGTCTGAAAGTTCTATACTTTTCTCTAGGCAAAGGAGGATCTTATGTTTCTTCACGTGCTTGTGCAGTGGAGAGGATGACAGTAGTTATGCAATGTATAAATAATGCCGTGAAGCAATTCCAGCAGTTCTACTGGTGATTGAGCCCAACTGCCCAATTTTTGATGTAGCCCACAGATTGTCAAGCAGGAACAATTGCCAAGAGAAATGTAACCAAGCATAGAAGCTTCCCCCCACCTCGAGCATTGCCTGCTTCTATTCCCCTGCTTAAGTCTCTCAGTCAGTCTGTACACTTGGATGTGGGTGTACATGTATATGTGATCCAGTTTGTCTTCATGTATAGGAGCAGAGTCTCACTGGCAGGAATTTGGTTAATGCCACAGACAACATGTGTTGACACTGCTTTAGGGCCCCACCACCAGTGGGATACCACATCACATATTCACAGTGTCTAGCAAACCTCCATTTGGGCTGCCTTCAGGCATTACCATAATGGGGCATAACAATAAAATTTGAAGTAGTCACCATTTGTGGTGATATTGTCCTTCTTTCATGTGAAACTGTTGCAACTTTGTGAGGAACCTTTATAAGTAGAAAAGGCTTAGTACTGTCACATGCTCAGAAATTTGAGCTACCTATTGGAGTGATAATCAATAAGTTGTTTTTTTTTTTTTTACTATATGATTTCAAGCCTTAGTTTTTGATATTTTTGTAGAAGAGTTGTGTAGGAGACATGCCAGTTAAGCAGTAGGCTGTAATCAGTTTGTAACATAGTTTTGCAAAAAAAAAAAAAAAAATTACCCAGGAATTTCTTTCTTTTTTTTTTTTTAAAAAAAAAAAGCCTTAATTTTTCATAGTGAAAATGTGCATGTTTTCAGCAGCTGTGTCTGTGACTGCCCTGGAGCATTTTGCATATCCAACTGCACTACACTGTTACTCAAAACTTCCTAATCAAAAATTTCAGGGAAAGGAAAAAAATTTATGCAAGTGTTTATGGATCTAGTGATTTTTACAGTGTCCATAAATGTTTTTGTGCTTAGTGCACTATAACTTAAGATACATAAGTTTGTAGGCTTGAAAAAAAAAATCTCTCATTCAGTATCTATGAAAACGTATCAAATATATTAGAGGGTGGGGGTTTCTTGTTCACAACTTTGTTTAACAAGCACCCGTGGTTAATAGAAGGATACAAAATCCTGATCTTGCTGAGATTTCAGCGTGTACTTGTCTTCTCCAGAATTTCTCACTCTGTATAGAACATGTAATAATACCATTCATATACATGTATGTCTTTTTTTTGTAGGGCTGCTGTGGCGTGTGTTGGAGCATTTTATGAAAAAATGGGCAGAATGTTGGGTAGTTCTTTTCCAGAAACCGTGAATAATCTCTTAAAATCTCTCAAAAGTGCAGAGGTAAGTTTTGAAATATTTTACATTTGTGGTCTTGATTCCATTTAGACTATTCTGTGTAGAAAAATCCAATTACTTGTATCAAGGTAAACATGTATGTGGATTTGTTCTGCAGAGAGAGAGTTGAGAGTTTTGTTACATGCATATCATAGTAGTTGTTTTATTGTGGCATCAGTAATTAAAACTGTGAAATGGTTGTATGTACCATTCAAAGTACTGCATTATGATTTCCACTTGTGTTTCCTTTGTAAATGTTTGATTGTTTAAAAATTAAAAAGAAATACTTAAGTTTTGCAACAAAAAATGTTACGCAGCTTGTGAGCAGGATGCATTCTGCCCTGAAAAGAGAATGTGTATCATCATACTGAGGGAACATGTTGTGGGTTGTCAGTGGGGCTGATACGACCAGAATAGCTCAGTTTCTTTTGAAATACATGACAGGTTGGAAAGGAGTGCTGACTGTGTAGATCTTGATTCCTGCTTGTCACAGAAAGCATGTATGCAGTAATAAACATGAGTAATCCTACTGCTAGAGATAAAGGGGAGACTTACAGCAGTGCTGACTGTATCAAATAAGTCTGCGTTTTGTCCTGACATTGATTTTCTTCAGCTGTGCCCGTGTATGCTGTGATATCTACATATATAGATATCATTTTTTTGGTACCCTCCAACTGTAAGTACCTGCCTGTGTGCAGGTATGATAAGAATCTGTTGACTGCTTGGGCTTGACATTCTCTTACACTATTTTTTTTGTTTGTTTATTTGTTTTTGTTTTATTTATTTTTTTCCTGAGGCAGTTGGGACAGGATAGGAGCATCTTATTTAGGGTCAATTTGTTGGACTATTGGGCCTCTTCTTAATTTATATGGCACTAGAAGCAGTTCTAGTAAGGTCGTATCTAATGCTTACTGCTATGTCAGACTGGCCAGGTAATGGTTGTACCAGCCTTCACTGACCTGTTAGCAATGCTTACAAAAATATGCATGTACAGAAGTAGGAAAATGTGGAAATATACACCTGGTACTTGATGTATAGTGCTGTGTCTGTGTTTTTGCATAAACGCTTCTTATGTGTGCAGTCTCAGGGCCGCAGTGAAATCCTGATGAGTTTACAGAAAGTCTTAAATGGCCTTGGAGGAGCAGCAGCTTCTTGTCACCGTGATATTTATAAGAATGCCCGGTCTCTGTTGACAGACAGATCTATGGCTGTACGATGTGCAGTGGCCAAGGTGCGTGTGTTTCTCCCCAGTTCTAGAAATTCTTTTTTTCTGTGACTGTGAAGTGTCTGCATTTGAACTTTGACCTGTTGCTTATCATGGGAAACTTGACCATTACTTGGGAAAGGTAAGTCCTTGCTGGTTAGCACTGAGAGCTCAGACATCTGACTTTCTGCTTCATGTATAATGAGGTACAGAGGTATTGGCTTCCACACTTGATAAATAAGTAATGAGAGAGTAAATTAACTGTGGGTCTCAATAGGAGAGATTTTGAGTAACATAGTTGTTTTTTATTGTTTTCCTTTCACTTTTTTATTTGTGTCTTGACCTATTCCACAATTATTCAGATAAGTTTTCAGTTAATTAGGAGTGTGGGGAAAAAAGTTAAGATATTCATATTAAAATATTTGCTGAATAAACCTGACAATTACTGATACCTAGATAAAAGGTAAGAATAGTTACTGTTGGTGCTCAGCAAGTTGTCTTTTTTTTTTTTTTTTCCTTCCCTCCTTCAGTGTCTGCTAGAATTACAAAATGAAGCGGTGTTTATGTGGACAGCTGAACTAGAGAATGTTGCAACACTGTGCTTTAAAGCTCTGGAAAACTCAAACTACGGCGTGCGTGTTGCAGTGTCAAAGCTTTTGGGGACAGTCATGGCCACAGCACTAATACCTAAACAAGCAACAGGTACATTCCTTCTGGATTCCATTTCCAAATGGACAAGCTGCATCTTCAGTGCCACGTTACATGACAGTGTTGCATGATATGTTGTTGTTCTAGTATATGGACGTGTATGTAGTTGATTTGTTTGGTTTTATAAACTCTTAGCTTAAAAAAAGTGTTCAGATTCCCTGTTGTAGTTGAAAAAAAAAAAGTCAAGCTATCAGAATCATTTGGGAATAATAGCTTATTTTCTAAGCATAAAAACCAGCTGTTATCTAAAATGTCTAGATTTATGTTGCAGGACAGTTTTGAATTGGTAATACAGATTTTGAGATCATTGCTTGTGTTGTTTGGAACTTTAAGATTAAATGATTGCTTTTCTCTTCCCAAAAGTGATGCGGCAGAATGTGAAGAGAGCTACGCTTGAGGAAGTCTTGGAACTTATGGCCACTGGATTTCTGCGAGGAGGATCTGGTTTCTTAAAGAGTGGTGGAGAGATGTTAAAAGTAGGAGGATCTGTCAATAGGGAAGTGCGAGTTGGTGTTACTCAGGTTTGTGATAAGCTGTAGTATTTATTTTAAATTAAGTAACATTTGTACATTAACTGTAACCCTTTTAAGATTTATTTGTGATCTTTATTTCTTTATAATAACTTGCAAGGCTAGTTTAGCTCACCTGGTTTGTGAGCTGTCATTCCTCTAAGACACTTTATTCCCAATGGATTGTAACAGTAGATTCAAGTTATGTGCTAAAGAATGCTTATTTGATCAGTGTATTTTAGGTGGGATTAACTTTTAAAAAATATTTGAAAAATTAGTATCTTAAATACTAGCTCCCTATTTTAATTTTATTTCCTTTCAGACAGGGCATGCTTCTGTCCTTTTGTGTGTGCTGGTTCTCCTGGTTGCTGCGTCAAGTTTGCTGCCTTAGCTTGTTAAACTATGCTTCTTCTCTCCATCTGTCTTTTTTGAGTAGGTGAAATCTGAATACAGAACCTTTCCCATTTTAATAGAGAAAGATAACAGCAGCATAACCTCGAATTCAGGCATTCCCAGTCTGACATGTATTTCAATATGCTGCAGTAACTTGGCAGAATTCACGTTTTTTAATCCTAGAGTATTTTGTGAAACCTTTTTATTTTTTTTTCAGTCTTTTTTTTTTTTTGGTGAACTTGCCAAAAATGCTCAGTCTTCATCATGAATTAAAACCCTTTCATGTAGTTGCTATTTGCATTATTATTATTTAAACATTTTTTTTAAGAAGAGATATATTTAGAGAAGCAGACAGGCCTTGTCATCCAAAGAGGATTTTGCACTTCACAGTATACGTAGCAGCATTGGAGTTGTTCTTGGTACTGGAAGCAATTTGGCTTCAAAGACTTGGCTAATGGGTTGATTCATCCTGCTTAGCCCTAGTAAGGTTGCGTATAACTAACCCTGGTATCACTGCTGTACTGCAATATGCATGGTTATTACTTCAGTTGTTAGGCTCTTGGTTCTATTTTAATTGGATCTGTATGTAACTTCTGAATTTGCAGGCCTATGTTGTCTTTGTCACAACATTAGGAGGTCAGTGGTTGGAGCGCAACTTTGCTACGTTTTTGTCCCATGTGCTTGATCTGGTTTCCCACCCTCGTGCAACTCAGACCCACGTGGAAGCGGTGTACTCTCGAAGATGCGTGTCCTTTATCCTGAGAGCAACTGTGGGCAGCTTGCTGGGGGAGAAAGCACAGATTGCAGCTGCCAAAGATATATGTCAAGCTATTGGTAAACAAATGAAAGCAGTGGGTGAGAAACTTTTTTTTTTTTCTGTATTTGAGAGCTGTTGAAAATCATGGTCGTTGTATGATCTCAGCCTTTTTTCTACTGTGAGAAGTAATTTTATTGCTATGGTAAAAAGTAGTTCATCTGCTTTCTGTTTAAAATTTGATATCCAAAATGTAGCTTCTACTTAAAAGGTGACTGTGTAAAAGTGGCTTGTTAACCTCTCTCTGGTGGCTTTTGATATTGCATTTGCTTAGAATGCAAGATGGGAAACAACAGTGTGTTTTTGTGATTAATCTTGGGATAGGCTGTACCGAAAGGTGGGTGGAGTACTGCTGAAGAACCTGTAGGTCAGATAATGTCCTTGTATATCCCCTGCTAATATCAGTACTGATACCCAGTTGGATTTTATAGGTAACAAATGAAGATGTAATCTGAAAACTGGAATTAGAGAGGATAACTGTGGCCTCTTGAATATGTAATCTCTAAGAGGACTGATGATTAAGACTGTTGTCATTTGTTTCTTATAAAGCAGTTAATTTGAGCTAGAGATTGAGAAGGGAAACTGGAATAGCACAACAGTGAATTTACCAAATGACTTTTTTTTTTTTTTTCCTAAAGCCACCATCTAATTTGCTTTTAAAATTGATGTATAACGTATGGAATTGCATTTTTTTTTTTGAAAATTTTACGGGTCATTCTCATAACTGTTTTTTGATAGGGAAGGTATGTCTGAAGTTAGTTGAAACTTTAATATTTACTGCAGTCAGAGAACCTTTGTACTCCCGGGAAGAAGTCTATCAGAAATTATAGTTCTGAGATGAAGCGGTTGCAAAAATTCTTCCTCTTGCCACCTGCTTATCAAAGTTAGAGAGAATTCCGTTATGTTTTTTGATGATGGGATGACCTGCTTCTTTTTTTCTTATCATTTCCAATGAATTTGATAAGTTAGAAGTATTTTTACTTGGTAGTGATTGCTTCCCTTCATATAAGGGGGACCTTTTGTTAAATATGTACTGTAGAAGATGCATAAATTTTAAGCTGATACTGAATTCTTCTTAGAATTGACAGTTGTGGCTTCCTTACCCATCAGGTAAGGAATCCCATCCCTTACTCTGTTGCTCCTGGGACATTGTGTAGGAGAAAAAAACTTGAAGTGAGATCTATGAAATTAATTTGATAGCTCTGAGATGATTTATGGTTGTGATAATTTTTTAATATTGGTGTGATTTTAATTTTTTAAAGTTCTATTCCATATATATGCATGCAAATTCATATACAGAATCTAGATATGACAAGATAATGGTCTTAATTACTTCATCTGTAGGTATGTATGCATACGTAGATACAATACATGTGTGCTGCATGTGAGTATACTTACTTTAAAGAGCAAGTATACTTGCTGTTTACAGTATTAATCCTACCCCTTAGTGCAGTGCCATCCACAGCAACTTCAGGGCCATGTGTTTTTTATGGACTCTGGATGATTATGTTTGGCTGGTAGCTTTAAAACTTACTTTTCTTCAAAATGCATTTGCTTTGTGAGCTCATGCTATGAGCAAACTTGTGGTTTTATTTTAATAATTAGGGTTGATTTTAAAACTCAGTTCCTTCCTATCTCATACATGCTCTATCCTGTATATGGTGGTAAACGAGATACTTTTTTTTTCTGCAGAAGCTGTGGTGAATGATGCTAACAGTGAAAATAAAGCAGGAGCTGCTGATATAGCTGCAAGCCAGCATGTAATGGTGTGTGCTCTCCAAGAACTGGGTAGTCTGGTTCAGAGTCTGAATGCCACTGCATCTCCTCTTATTCAAGAACCTTCTATTGGTATGCAGATAAGCTTAAATAGGTCGATATATTTGAGCACTGAATATGAAATATGATTATAAGCTTGTTAAATAGTAAATTAATGTGTAAGAAAGAAAATAATTAAACTGGCATCCCCTGTAGTATTCCCTATAGTTGAGTTTTTTCTGCTCGCTGTGTATAGTACCCTAACTTTAGTGCAGGTTTGACAAAGTTTTAAGCAACTGTTTTGATGGGAGTTCTACCTGAAGCTCCTTTTCAGGATGAGTAAAATTGTAAAGTTGTGATTTTTAGCGTCAATAAGTTTCCAATAAAAGTATTAGAGGAAATAGATTGTTTTACTGTTTAAGGTCTGAAATATTTGTTTCTGGAAAGCTGTATTTCCTAAAGAGATTTTTTTTTTTTAACCTGAAGACTAGAGTCATTTTGTCAGGAGATGAAGGTGTGGATAGTCCCATTTAAAAAGCTTGTTATTTTACCTAAGTTGATCAGGGCTGGTGTGGGATTTTCTTGCTTGTTTTAACATCTGAGTCCACATCTGTAACGTGAGATTGTAGTTCTTTTTTTTTTTTTTTTTCTGTTTGTGGATACCAATGGTTTTTTCCAGTAGAACTGCAAGCTAATGCTAATAGCATTACACTATTAACTAATGCTAATAATGCTTTTGGGTTTCTGCAAAGAAAAAGGCAAAGTTATAAAAACTCAAGTACTTCAGTTCTGAAATTCTTAACTTCCATGTTGCCTGTCTAATATTGATACAGTTTACATATCTACATATATAAAAAAGCATATTGTAATTTTAAAATTATAAACTCTTTCCTGTAGGTCTGTTGGAGACGGTAACTTCAGTTCTTCTTCATCCCAGCATGGCTGCTCGACTTGCTGCTGCATGGTGTTTGCGGTGTGTGGCTGTGGCATTGCCTTTTCAGTTGACTCCATTTTTAGATAGATGTGCAGAAAGACTCAACAATCTGAAGACCTCCCCCGAAGCTGTCAGTGGCTACAGTTTTGCAATGGCTGCTTTATTAGGTGGTGTGCATCAGTGTCCTTTGGGCATTCCTCATGCCAAAGGAAAGGTGAGATAAATATCTTCACAAGGGAGCGTACTAAGAGAGAAATTTTTTTCAAGAAGTAATTGCTTTGCAAAATGTCTAACATAGTAACAAGTTAAAGGGCTATGAATTTGAGCTTGTAGCTAGCAAGAGCAATGGTCAGAGCACTTGTTTGTAGCATTTCAGTTATAATATTTACCAGCCTTTTTTCCCCATCTCTCTTTAAAACTTACATTCTTGTTGTATTAATGAATATTTTTGTCTCGAGAGAATATTTTTGTCTGCACTGTCACGTGCATAGGGGTAACTATCTATATGAAATGTAATTTGCTCTTTATAGAAGATCAATTTAAATTTACACATATGATTAGTAAGAGTGGATTTGTAGGAGTGGCTTAATTTATATTTTTGAAATCCATTTTTATGTCATTGCAGATGGTGGTTAGTATTGCGGAGGATTTGCTACGAACTGCTGCACAAAACAGCAGACTTTCCTTACAGCGGACTCAAGCTGGATGGCTTTTACTTGGAGCACTTATGACTTTAGGTTTGTAAAAACAGTTGTAGTTTATTTTATTATGATGCTTGTCCAATATTTCTGGTTACCCACTGTAGCAAATAGTTGCTACATATAATGAGTACAGTGTCTAGTACTAAGGTATTGATACCACTGGAAACGGAGTGTTATTTCATTTATTTCAACAGTGATGTTCACGATGCAGAGAATTGGAATATTAGAGTTCATGTAAGCTGAAGGATAATAGAAGGTGACGTAACTTTTTTTAAAAAAAAAACTTGCTCTGGTTGTTTTTGCTTTGTTTTGGAAACCTAGCATTTAGTCATTCTAGGAAAAGTACTAATCAGTTCTGTGGTTCACAAGAAATAAACCACAAATAAAATGTAATTAGCCTTTCAACAAGTTGCAAGCATATAATGGATAAGCAATAATACTGATTAGGGATGTTAATAGTTTAAAAGCCATTCTTTTTTTTTTTTTAATTATGTATGACTGTGCATATATGCTATCACAGAAATATGGCGAAATATTGGATGCTGTATTTTGAGAGGTTATAAGTATTCTTGATTTTTGCAGCAATTACTTTTTTTGCTTCTGGTTTTATAATGGAAAATGCGATAAAGCTTTGATATGTTCTTCAGTAGCTTAATCTCTCAGCAAATGCCATTTATGTTTTGTATTCTCTACATCATCCCATTTTTGCCAACATTGTGCTAACTGTAGCACTATTTTGGTTGTCCTCCAGTATATTTGTAATTCACTGTGTTGGATTTTCTAGAGCTTTTTCAGAAGCTCTCTTTAAACTTGACTAAAAACTAGATTTGTGGTTAGTAACTGTCAATTATTTTTCTATCATATGAGTAAGTTACAATAGGCTAAAGAGCTTGCCTTCAAAATAGTAATGTACAAGTAAGTATTAGAAGTCAGAATAAAAAGACAAGTGTCAGCAGTTATATACTACATGACTCAACATATAGAATCGGCTAGTCCCTGGTTTTAGTACTAACATCAACAAACAGACTTATCTTTACTATTTGGAACATTTTTAACCTAGAAATGAGAGAACAGTGAAGAATAAAGGAAATTCAAGTAGGGAGAAATAGGAAGAGAAGGGAAGTAAGAGAAAAATAGTTATAAGAACAAATGCCTTAATGGCGGATTTTTTGTGCTTAGTTTAATTAAAAAAATATTATATAGTCATTTATTTATATAAATAGGTCCTTCTGTTGTTCGATATCATCTCCCGAAGATGTTGCTGCTATGGCGAAATGTGTTTCCACGTTCTCTGAAGGAGTTGGAGGCAGAAAAGGCAAGAGGGGATTCTTTCACCTGGCAAGTAACACTGGAAGGCCGTGCTGGAGCTCTGTGTGGTAAGAATTTCAAATTTCAAAACTTACAAGCATACAGAAAAACAGAACATGATCCCAAATGTTATAGATAAATCTGTCTTAGCTTCCCTTCTTTCTTTGAACATGAGTAAGACTTGTGAGATTTTCACCAGTGGCCTAATTTTCGTATATAGTCTTCTGAACATGTCACAGATTGAATAAATATTTTTAATTGCTGCTTTTTGATATTCTCTTAGGATCTGTATGTTGCTTTATACTTGTCTGGGTAAAATTTTAATTTATATTTTGTTATTAGCTATGAGAAGTTTTGTTGCTCACTGTCCTGAGCTCCTTACTGAAGATGTGATCAGGAAGTTGATGACACCTATAGAATGTGCCATGACAATGATGTCCCAGTAAGTAGACAGTTTTAAAAAAAATAAAATGTTTTTGCATGATCTTTAGAAGTACATTATGAGATAAAGAAATGGTCTTTTGAAAACAAAATTATCACTACTGAGAGGAAGCTACTGTTCTGTTCTTCTACTGTTTCTGCTTTTTGTTCATGTTTATATTTTCCCAGAGCTGAAATACAAGAACTAATTTACTTAAATTCAAGTTCCCATTTTTTTTTTTACTAACTGTGTTTTGGATTTTTCAGTGAGTTTTTTGACTTGCAGGTTTGCTTCGTGTGCAAAAGACGAGAAAGTTAAGTTACTGTTGTACTGGTGTTAATCAATAAACTATACTTTTACAAAGTGTATTAATGAAAGGACTTCAAATATTTTATAGAATAAAAGATAAACACAGGTTGGGCTTTGCTTTTTTGTTTTGTTTTGTTTAAGCAGTCGTTTAATTTTTTTTTTTTTAAAAAAAAGTTTACTCAGTACCATTACTTCCAAAAATGTCTTAGCTCTTTGAGTAATGCTCAAATAACTCATCAGAGTAGTTCTCAGAACACCATTTTCCTCTTCTGGCTACAGGCATATCTTTTCAAAAGAGATAAGAAATACTCTTTTCAGTAACTGCAGCATTGCTGTCTGTCTCTGCTTATTGATTCTGTAGCATTCCATCAGTAATTAAAGCGCATGGAGCTCATCTGAAAGCTAGTGCAGCGATGGTCCGCTTAAGGCTTTACGATATATTGGCTTTATTACCTCCAAAGACATACGAAGGTATGTATTTTGACAGTGATTGTTAAAGTAAAAATTGTATTTCTTTGAATGTCTTTCTGGTGCTTGCCTTTGAAACAGCTATCAAGTTTGTTCTTTGAGTATAAAAGTTACGGTTCTGAGAGGTATAGAGATCATGTTCTGAAATCTGTTTTAGGTGTTTGACATCACTATTACTTAAAATACAGAGAATATAATTTGTTAGTATACTCAAAGGACAAATGCAAGAATGAAGATTTAGTTCTATTTTTTGGTGTTAGCTTTTTTTGCTATCATGTGTCGCTAGGTGGCTGTGTAAAAAGTACACGTCTATCTTTTCCTAAAAGTTTAAAAAAGCAAATTGAGCCCAACCGGACAGATACCAAAGACTTCCACAGAACAGCAGTTTCAACAAAATATCTGTTTATCCACTTAAATGTGCAAACATCGAGAAAAAATCTGTTCACTCACCTGAGTATCATTACCCAAGATGGTATAAAATAAATAAAGCTTTTAGGAAATGAAGCGTGCAATCATTGAAATTATTTACTTAAAGGTTTTTCCCACATATTTGATGTTTTCTGCTCTGAAGATGTTTTCATTGATATATATATTTTTTAGTAGCCTATTATGATTATATTCATCTGGTTATTAGTATAATCAAAAGTTTGCTTACTGCATTATTTGATTTTTTAGATGGATTTATGCTATTATTGTTATTATATTGCCAGGCACTGTCATGTGATCTGACAGATGGGCTTTTTTTTTTTTGTTAATTCATTATGTCTACGTGATTATGTGGATGAGCAATATTTTGCAGAATCTGAATTGTCATCCTGAGGGGGCTGGCCTGATCTATTGTTTAGAACACTGATAGGGGAACTGGGAGTCCTGGGTTCTTTTGAAGCCTCACTCATGACTGTAGTGTTGTCAGGTTTACTTCTGTCTATTTGCTACTTGTAAATCAAGGTAATGGTATGTACTTTGATTTGTAACTTCTGATCTGTAGCTGAAATATTTTGCTTAAAAACTAACAATGATTCTTTTTGATGTCCTGTGTCTTAGGATCATTTAATGCACTTCTTCGTGAGCTGGTAGCAGAATTTACTTTGACAGACAACTCTGCTAATACAACCACATCACTCCTGAGGTCTCTTTGTCATTATGATGACAGCGTTCTTCTTGGCTCTTGGCTGCAGGAAACTGATCATAAGTCAATTGAAGACCAGGTAATATAAAAACAGAAGAATATGAATAACAAAAAAAGAAGCAAGTATTGCTATGGGAATCTCTCTTGATGAAGTTTTTCAGATGAGCTACCAGTGTTGACACAATTACTTTTTTTTGTATGCCCCCTGGAAACAAATGGAGCATTGGGAACAATTCATTATTTCATTCACTGTGTTCTCTAGACAAATAACTGTTCTGAGAAGTTTTCTGGGTGAGAAGGGGAGCTGAAAACACAGGCTATTTAATAATGGCAAGATTTCTCAGAAGAGAGCTGCTTGAACACATTTTAGTTTTTAATTATATCAAAGTCTCAAGAGAAGTTTGCTCTCCTTTCCAGCCGTTTAAGAAGAATATAGAGATACCAGACTCGCATATTTCGTGATGAGATAATTAAAAAGTTGTGAAAACAATTTTTTTAAAAACGAAAGTAGTTGATTGATTAGATGTGTTTCCTGAAAGAGTGATGGTTAGGAAGTATTTTCATGGTGATAGGAATGCTAATAATCATACCACTGTTTCTAAATTTTTCTGGGTAGAGAATCATTACAACACAAATTAACCATTTAGCATATTGTATTGTAACTCAGTGCTCAGAGTGAATGAATAATCTTTTTCCTAAAATGTCAGTGGTCAGAAGCTGCTATGGGTATCAGAATTTATAGGCATACCTGATTTCCATATCTTCTACCAGGAGTCATACATAGTTTCTGCACTTAACCAGATGTTAACTGCTTTCACCCTCAGGGATTTAATTGGCCCTGTAAATGCTAGTGCATGTGTTCATGGAGACACTGCAGTTGCTTTTATTTTTTTGTAACGTAGTTTGTTGTTGTTAGCTACTGCATATGTCTTTTGGTTATCTATAGCTCAGAATTCCATTTGCAAAGGTATATTCAGAGGTATTCACACATTACATGGCATTTTGCAGCTTCAGCCAAACAGTGCGTCTGGAAGTGGTGCTTTGGAACACGATCCATCTTCTATTTATTTGCGTATCCCTGCTGGTGAAGCTGTACCCGGTCCCCTTCCTCTAGGAGTATCTGTCATCGATGCATCTGTGGCTCTCTTTGGTGTAGTTTTTCCTCATGTCTCTTACAAACACAGGTCAGTTTACATTTATGTTCAATTTCAGAATAGGATCTATACTGTTGTTAGCTATGGAAAGATCTGGTGGGGAACCGCAGAGTAGCGATGTATGCAGATTGTTCATTATACTCCTGTTCTTGGTATCTTTTGGGGAATGCTCCTCTCAGTAACACCTTACAGCATGAAGTTAAATGGGAAAAATAATGGGAACAGTAATAGGAACATGGAGCCTAACGTTGTTTTGAATTGTAGTGGAGAGGCGGCATTTTTTCAGTCTTGTCCTCATAGCTTTCTATTTATACAGCCAAATGTATACTCGCTTTCTCTTGGTGGTGTTTTCTCCAAAAGGTATGAATTAATCTCAAAGAAGAATCAGCAAAAGTGACATTCAAAATAACACTACCCTTTCTGCTGAAGGTGAATACCTTCTGCAGCCCCTTGAAGCATAAATTCTATGACCCAACTTAAAAGGCCTTTTTGTTGTGCGCAGTTTTTACCAGCTGTGTTTTGGTTTGTATTTTCAAAGAATGTCACTTAAATTATGTTCTTCCCTTTGTTTTAGATTACAGATGTTGGATCACTTTGCTGAATGTGTCAAGCAGGCTAAAGGTGTTCGACAGCAAGCTGTGCAGCTTAATATCTTTACTGCTGTTCTTAGTGCCCTGAAGGTAAAACTTGTGAACTTATAGTAGATGTGAAAATTCAGCAGTTCAGTTCATAGACTTGTATTCTGTACAAAAAGCTGTTAGAAGAACATGACTAAACTTAATACTTAAACTCTTGGAAACAAAAACAAAACTTTGCAAATTTCCCCCTCCCCCCTTTTTTTTCAGATGTTCTTTGCTTTAGCTCATTTGCACATATCAGTACAAAGAATAGATGAGATTCATGTCTCTACAGTATTCTGACTCTCTTTTTCATTACTCTAGTTTTCTTTGTGCTGTACATATGGATTTATGTACTTTGTCATACATACTCAAAAAAAAAATCAAAACAACTTACCCCTCATATCATTGCAGATGAGTATTGTGCAGATGAGGCTCGTGGAAACACAAAGATAGATATGGGTCTCCATTTTAGATGTTTTAACTTTTTCTTCTTTAGACTCCCTAATATAATAGAGAATTTTAGATGCTTATGCTCAAATCCCACTGACTTCAGTTACAATTATGTGTGCTCTATCTGTGCTTAGAAATCCAGCCTCATGCTATGAAGTCAGGAACCTAGACAGTTAGTCACAAATAATATTCCTGAGAAATACTTGGGTTCAGTGACTTGTACTTCCTCAAGGCTCTGTGGAACAGCGTCTCAGAGTGTAGTATTTTCTTTCTACTTGTCAAATTTATTAAGGCATTTCAAGATTTTTTTTCTGATGTTCTGTATGGATTTCCCATTCATGAGTCTGTCAGATGTTCCCCTTTATGTCATCCTCATTCAGCCTCAGGGCAAGTAAGTCCTGTGCACGAGGAAGCTGTCCTTATGGAAGTGTTAGCCTGTAATTAAAGATTAGATGGGTTTCTTCTTGTCTGACCTTTGCCATCTAAACAATGACAGCCTATCTTCAGCCGCTTTTTAGTGGGTCTCTGATTGCTGCTTGATGGGGAGAGAGGAGTGTCTATTGAGAGTGAATTGTCCCACTTCTTTTAGGATGCAAGTTGTAAATGTTAAGAAAAAATATTTTAATGTACCTAAAATCTATTTGATTCTTGCGGAAATGCCACTTAATTGTGGTTTCTTTCTGTCAGATAAAGAGATACTACAGTTAAATTTAAAGCCCCCCACCCCATTTTTCTTTGGGTTATCCTGTGTAAAGCTAGCTGCTACCTTAGATTCAGTAGCACTGGCGTGTGTGTAGCACTATAGTGATAGTAGCATTTGATAACAAAGACTGGCGTAACATGTGCTTTCTGTATGTGAAATAGGTAAAGTGCTGGCAAAGCTAAAATTGTGTAATGTTTTTGAAATTTAAATATTTTCAACCAGTATATTTAGGACTAAATGATCAGAATTTTGGGCAAAAGTAAAGATGAATCATTTTGCATCATCAGTAATGTTGCTTTTCCCTTCCTCCCCTGATTTGGAATGTTTGTTTTTTTTTCATTTTTTCACGTAGGGTTTAGCTGAGAACAAAAGCACATTAGGACCAGAAGAAGTTCGCAAATCTGCCCTGACACTGGTGATGGGTGCCCTTGATAATCCAAACCCTATTCTGAGATGTGCAGCTGGAGAAGCTCTTGGCAGAATGGCTCAAGTGGTTGGAGAAGCCACTTTCATCGCTAGAATGGCTCAGTACAGTTTTGATAAGTAAGTTGGCTTTGATGAAGTTTGTTTTTTCATGAGTTACTTAAAGGTAACTAAACTGCTTCAGGTAGATAAACTCAGCTTACACTAAGTATGTCTGTAGCATGAATTGCATGATAGTAGTTCTGTTTCATCAAAACATCTTCCTAACATATCAATATAACTTATCTACTGGCCCATACATTTTTTTTTCCATATTCTGTCATTAATCTCAGGTCTTTAGAAAGATACCTGGTAGATGTACCAAGACAACATATTTCCCAGTTTTCAGGTTAAATTTAAGACATCAGCCAATCTGTGGATCTGAATATTCCTACCTCAGGGCTGCTGCACGTCTTTTGGCTGGCCATGCTGCATTAACATAGTCTTCTACCTCTGAGTAATTCAATTTTTCTCCATTATTTCACCTTGTACTAAAGTATATAATCTTTGTGGTCTTTCCTTTAATTTCTGCTACTGGTAGTCTTTCTTTGGTTTCCTGCACAGGACTCCATTAACAATGGTTGCCAGTCTGTTGACACTGTCAAACCATTTTTACGTATATGACATTTTTATTTACTTTCTTGCTGCTTCTGCTGCTGTTGTTGTTGTTTACTAATGGCTATGAGCGTGCTTCTCTGTCACATACAGACAACCAGGAAAAAAAACCTTTCTTCTAACTAGGATATCCTTCTTCTGTCTCTCTTTTTTTTTTTTTTTTAGAGGGGGTTTTAATTACAGTTGATATATATGTTGCATGCATTCTGAGCTGAAGAATTGTCGAAAATACACAGCGAGTCACTATTTCATGCAGCTAGGTCATTCAGAATGCTGTTCATTGTATTTAATTTCATTAATAAAATACTACTACAAAAACTATTGGAAAAATCTCAGAATGCAGCTGTAGAAGAAAGCAGTTGTATTAAGAAGTTGTCTGCAGTGGAAGATGAAGCTGTGGATTCTGTTATCATTTCTCTGTATGATTTGTCATTTTTTTGTTCTTGATTTTTTTTCACTGGAGTGGTCTAGAAATGACTCTTATGATTATTAAATTAGTCTACTGTGAAACATTGGTAAATACTAGGCACTTTTCCTATATTCTTACACTTCCAAAACACTTCCTCATTTAAAATGTCAAGTTATGACCACAAAGAAAGAAAATGACTATAATATTTTTTATTGACTTGCTTTATATATAATCCAGTTTAATAGCAGTACAGGTTATGTATATTGGTTTTGCTTTTGTGGTTAAGGCTTCTTACGGTCTTGTAACACGGACAGCAAAATTCTGTAAGAAGCGGTCGTTTGCACAGTTACGGTACTTGAAGGGTTTTTATAATAAATTTAGTGAATTACATGATTTCTTTTTATTTAAATGTTGATAGGTTAAAATCTGCTCGAGATGTTGTATCAAGAACAGGACATTCTTTGGCTCTGGGTTGCCTCCATCGATATGTTGGTGGAATAGGTTCTGGGCAGCATCTGAAAACTAGCGTCAGTATTCTCTTGGCTTTGGCACAAGATGGAACTTCTCCTGAAGTCCAGGTAAAAAACACAATCACCACAGAATTGTTTTAAAATGTTAAGGATTAGAATTCAATGTTAATTCTGACAATACACTTGTCTTGACAATGAGGAGTTGAATATTAGAAGGAAAAATACTGAATCTTTCATTTTCTGCAACAATGAAATCTATCAAAGCATTAGAATAAAATAATTACCAAAGAAGGAGAAAAGAGGAAATCCTTTTTGAGTAAAAGCCACGTCTTGTCTGTAATTATTGTTCTTCAAAGATCATGCTGTAGTTGTACCATACAACAGTTAACTTCCAGCCATTCTTTTTTCAAGTTAACTCAAGGAAATGATTGCAAGTGACTACTATGCTTTAGCAGCAGGAAATTGAATGCCATTCTTGACTACGGGCACTTTATACCCACAGATTGAGAAGGTGAAGCCTTCAGTAACTACGTGGAGACATACATCCATGTCCACCTTAGCTTAAATTATGAATTTGATAGAACAAAAAATAGTGGTTTTTTTTTCGTTTGCCCTCAGGGCAATAAAAAATAACCTATGCTTTTGCAACTTGTTGCTTGGGAAAACAAGACTAGTTTTGTTTGGAGATGGATGTTAAAAAAAATCAGTAAATGCAATTTAAAGTCACTTTTAAATTTCCTTAGTTTATTTAAAGTAAGTCAAAGTTCAGCTTGCATATATAACCTTGCTTTATTTGTGAATAAGTAATTTTGAAGCATGTGCTTGCTTATCATTCATCTTGAAATTGGAAAGAGTTACTGCTTTATGAAAAACATGTGAATTATAAAGGGCAGGTATGTAGAAGCCGGGTGGAATTCATGTACGTGTCTTATTTATTTTCTACTGAGAATATGATAACAGGCAACCATGAAAAGCTAAGCTTTTACATCTCATCTCTCAGTAGGTCAATGCAGGTATGCAGGAACTGTATGGGAACATGAGCAATGGGAATTCATAAGGATGAGAATGTACTGTAATGTGTCTACAGCTGTAATGTACTGCATACGTGCTTAGGACTGTCAAAATAGCTGCATGTGACTGCTAGTGATAATGGGTTTGGGGTTGCATCAAAGAGGACCAAAACAAAGCAGTTTTAAAGGAAGCTTTCCAGCTGATTGCTAAGAGTCTAGCTTTGTAACTGTAATATTCATTTAACATGGCATCACTTTAGTGCAATTGTACCACAATTAATTAAAGAAAGTTCAGAAATGCCATCATTTAAGAGGATCTTTTGGAGAGATATCTAATGTTTTCAGGTCTGTCAGGGAAGTTGTTTTCATATGAAACTTTAGTGACCAAAAAACCTGTTTCCCCTTCTATTTTTTGATTTCTTGCTTGAATATTTGCAATAAATTATTTTGTAATTTACTTATAATTGAATCGGTTGATTTTTTATTTTTATTTTTTTCCTATCCCATAGTACACTGACTGTATGTGTAAAGTACTGCTTTCTTCTGCCCCACCTAAAAAGAAAATTCATTGGAAAAAGCACGTGAACTTGTCAGCTTGTCATGGAAATCAGTCTCTACTTACCACAGGCACTCCCAGCTAAGGACTTTGTCAGCTAACTGTCTGCTTTGAAATCTATGTCCACAGCAGAAATAATTCTGTCTTTTTCCCATGTTAAAGATCGCTTTTCTCCCCCCTCCATCCCCCCGCTTTTTTGAAGTGGATGTGTTGTTTGTGTTTCTATTTTTCTTTCTCAAAGTGCTTGACCATTTCTTGCTCAAATACTTTGTCATCATCGTTATCTGCAAAAGTGCTGGCAGCCAAACAGCACACTAGAAATTTCTCAACTCCCACATACTTGATTGCTTGAGATTTTGAGACATTTGAAACACTTCTGGAGTCAGAGAAGCTTACTGGAAATGTAAACAGGGTTGTACAAAGCTAGGTTCAGTCTACATACATATTTGTATAAATTTTCTAAATATATTACTCAAAAATATTCTTCTTTTTTTTTTCATAGACCTGGTCTCTCCATTCACTTGCCTTAATAGTAGATTCTAGTGGACCAATGTACCGTGGATATGTGGAACCAACACTTTCTCTAGTTCTTACTCTGCTCCTAACTGTTCCACCATCACATACAGAAGTACATCAGTGCTTAGGCCGATGTCTTGGGGCTATAATAACTACTGTTGGGCCTGAGCTGCAAGGTTAGTGTGAATTTGAAGAGGAAGGGAAATTAACTTGTATAAAGCCTATACATCGCAACCTTAAATGGAAGATAATCGGTTTTTATTTATTGAACTTGTGGGTAGGAGGGGAGGGATTTGACAAATCCGGGGTCCTGGAAGGAACCTCAAATCTGGTTTACATCTACTGGTGGTTCCTGTTTTTTTCTTTCTTATTCACACTTCAGTTTGAGATTTATATAAAGAAGTTACAGTGATGTATGGTGTTCTGGCTAATGGCAAATGTGCATGGTAAGTGAAAGATGAAAAACACCCTTGCAGTGTATATGTTTTATGTAGGGCAAGATGCAAGATTTTTCCTCTGCTTCTTCAACATAGCGGTAATTTTATTTTTGACTGATGGCAAAAGCTTAAGTTTGATATCATTGATAATACTGTGAACAATAACTCATTTCCACTTATTCTTGTTATTCTGTCACGGTACCTTACCACAGAGAATAAGAACTTGCCGTGCCAGTACACTATCTGAAGTTATGTGACTCAGATAACAAAAACATGGATTGGTAACTTTGACTTAGTGGAATTTTTTCAGGAATATTTATAGGCCGTTTTTTAAGCCAGCATTAGAGAACCAGGCACTAGTACAATTTTAATTCTAAATAATTGGACTTAACAATTCCATTTTGGAAAAGTTCCTGGACAGTTTAATTTAACTTGATATCTGCTTGCTGTATGGTAAGATTTTGATTTGAAGTGTCATGAACTTTATTAATAAAGATACTTACGTAGAATGTCTTCTGCAATGTACATTTTGCTGTAATTCAGTGTTGTTTTTTTTAAATGTCATGTTGGTTAATTCTTAAGATATGGAATGGAATTATTTTTCAGATTAAGTTCTGTTCTTCCAAATATGTCCTGTTAGAGCAGCGTGACTCATCTGATGGAGCTAACAAAAATTACCTGCGGATACATATGCTAGCTTACACATTGTCTGATATTTTAGGAAATGTTTCTGTGCATGAAATGTTGCCAATATATATAGGGGAAAAAAAAAGACATTCAGAACGTTCAGAATTGAAATTCAGATAACTTTTCTGGTTCCATGTCCTGGGAAGATGTTCTCAAAATATTTCCAGTTGAAGATCATTGACCCCAAATTTCATTTGGGCAGAGTATTATTTAACCTATTATTCCAGCAGAGGAATTGAAACACAGTAGCGATTCTTTCAAGTAGTGCGGATGCTATTTTGCAGTAGGAATTCAGAAAATTTGCATGTTAATTTTGTAAACTTTTAAAATTAAAATATGTTTAAAGCATTAAAATATAGCATTAAAATATGTTTAAAGGTTTAAAATCTACATCTGTCATAGAAAAATCTTACTGTGTTAAGGTTATCATACTGTTCTCATTAGGTAATGGAGCTACAATTTCAACAATCCGTTCATCCTGTTTGGTGGGATGTGCAATCACACAAGACCATTCAGACTCACTTGTTCAGGCAGCGGCCATATCCTGCCTCCAGCAGCTTCATATGTTTGCACCACGGCACGTCAACCTGTCCAGTCTGGTTCCAAGTCTTTGTGTGAGTACAAAATGCATCCCTTCTGTTCCTCAAAGTTTCATGTATATGCCTAGCAGAGAGGGCACAGGAGAAGCACTTAACAAGATGCCAAGGATCCCCATATATAACAAGCAAGCCACGTTTGCAAAACATTGGAATGCAATAAAGGGACATCTGTCCCCAAGTTATTTTAGAAACTTTTCAGAATGCTGCCGAAACTCAAGTCATAGGGCCGGATTCTCTTTTACCCTAGCACAAGGTAGCAAGCATTTTTATAACATCATTTGTTACAAAGATGCTGAAATGCCCTTCCAACTGACTGCATGCACAAATGGAAGAAGGTGAGCTTGGAAAAGGTGGATTTTTTTTTTTTTAACCACTGTTAATACAGTAGGTGCTGACACTCAAATTCTTGTGCTGCTATTGTGATTTAACATTGCTCCCCCCATTAGTGTTCTGTCAGCAAATCCTGTCTTAAGCCAGGAAATGAGGCAGTGGCTGGAACCCGAATCATACAAAATGCAACTATAAGAGGAAAGGCGGTGTGTGTTTTTTCATTTATTTCTTTATCACTATTGTTTATTTACTTTTTAATTATTTTAAGAGGGTTTACCAAGCCAATACTAAGAAGTTTGAAAAATACTCCCTGAAGTCTGTTGGGTGTTTTGCAAAGTTGATTTATCATTCACCTTAGAACTAGTGGTTCTGTGTTATGTGAAAGAATAGAATCCTACTTATGTCAGCACTGGAACTTTTCCTTAGTCTCCCTTCCAGACTTTTCCTGGGGCATCCTCGCATTGTTACATGGTTCAGCCCCCACCTATACTCTTACTTCCCCCCCCTCCTCTGGAACACTACTGTGCAGTGTGTTCCCAGAGTCTGTCAAATGTCCTTGCAAAAAAATTTTGCATGAAAGAGAAGCAACATCTCCAGAAGTAGCTAGGCCCTTCTGTATAAATACCATGTACTATGTGACAATCTCTCTAGCCAGTTACTCTGTAAGTGGATAATATTTCAGAAAGTGAAATTAATCTAGATATGATGAGTGCTGTTTTGAAAACATTTCCCAAGCTTTTCTGCTGTTCCTTTCATGTTCCTTAATGGTACTTCATTAAACAAAAGCTATTTTACTTCTTTTTTTCCTATCCCTTACTTTCAAGTCATATGTAGTTTGATAAATTTTCTTCTGAATTATCTTGTGCATTTTATTTTACTGTAAGCTTAGATACGTAGCCAAAGTCTGCATTGCCCTGCCCTATTAAAGTTGTCATAACTTTCTAACTTGCTTTTGTATGGAGTTAATGCCAGATACCAAAATTAAATTATGGAGTTGCACAATCTAGTTTCCTTTCTGCTTTCCTGCATTGGCTTCGTAACCACACAGTTGTTTGTTTTGCAATTGAAAACAGGGAAAGCTCTTTCCATTAATTAAATGCTGTAAATGTTCTGTGTTTTATTTCCATTAAAACAACCTCAGTGTGATATTTAGAGGATTGTATAAAGTATGTTTGCTTTTGCAGGACTGAGATCTTGTATATTCACGTACAGAATAAAGATGTACTGTTAAAGAGCTTTATAAGCTAAACAACCCTTTCATTTAGGGTTGCAATTTCCATCCACATAATAACCTAATACTGAGAAAGCAAATGTGTATTCAGTTTATTAAAACAATTTCCCCAGGGTAAATAAAGAATCAGTTTCTTAAAGAGCCCTCTTCATCTCTTCAACTGTGGAAAAACATACAGTTCTCTGTGCAACTGCTACTTCTCAACAAAATAGGTACCATGCACAATTCTCTAAGAAAAAATATTTGCTAGTACTTGAGGTGATTCAAAAGAATTGGAAGCCCAGTATTTGTTAGCAAAGAAACCTGAAGCTGGCTTCTGGACAGGCACTTATAAAGATTTACACTATAAATTCTAGTACAAGCTTGGAATGGAAGTTTATATGGTAGCTGTGTGGTGCAGCTGGTGGTGCTTTTTTTTTCCAAAAAAAAAAAGTGATTTATAGGTATAGCACAGTGTGATGGGGAATAGTATTCTAGGGTATAAGAGATTGGAAAGCATAATTAGTCTAAAATGATAGTGGCACAGCAGTTCCAATATTTAAGTTCTTAACGCCTGTCAATTCTGTATATGTCAGTTTTATTTTCAGATTTGTGCATTATAGGAAGTGCTTACTTGTCAACTTTCAAGATCTTGTAAAGAGTTTGGTACCCAGCAGCTCACAAGGGCATATAATTGAAAAGGAGAATACTGTTAGTCCTTAGCAGCACTTATTTATGGATCTGGAGATGCAGCAGTTCACTCACCTGTAACGATTCTGATTTAGGTTCACTTGTGCAGCTCCCACTTGCTCCTTCGCCGTGCTGCAGTTGCGTGTTTACGACAGCTTGCTCAGAGGGAAGCAGCAGAAGTTTGTGAATATGCTATGAGCTTAGCAAAAAATGCCGGAGACAAAGAAAATAGTGGCATCAGTAAGTACTTCTTTCATGAGGGCCTTTTGTGATAGTTGAGTGCACGTATTCATGCATGCATGTGGTTTGCCTTCGGGACAAAAAAAAACACTCTAAAACCATCTCTGCCAGCTCTAATAACTTCTCTCCCCACCCCTGCGTACTGTAATACAAGTTGATTTAATTTAACTTGCAATGTAACTTTTTGTAAAGTTCAGACTTAAACTTTTCAGCCCTATTAAGAATGGCAATCGGATAGGGAACACATTGTATATACAATGGAAACCTTTTACAGTTTCTCCGCTATTTCAGGTCTTGCTCTTTTGAAAATTGACTTCATTTAATGAGATTGAGATACCTCATTGTATCATATTCTCTTAGCAGCATATCTACTAACTTGTGGACTTTGTTGGTTGGTTCAATTCTTGCATGTATCACTTTATTCTGAAAATAGGTTGATCAACAGTGTTGATCAGTAATGTCTTCTTCCTATGAATGTAGAATTGTGGGCTTACACAGTATTAAATCCCACCAGTTAAGTCTGTCCCTAGAAAGACTTTTCAGAGTCAAAAAATATTAGGAGTTTTTACAGTAAAAACTGATGAGCTTGTACCTTGAAGAGATACATGTTTGTGGGTTTTGTTTCTTTTTGGAAGTAATCCTATAAGCTGTTATATGCCTTACAAAAAATAAAAAATAAAAGCTGTATTAAAATCTCTTTAAAGTTAATTCAGAAGAAATAAAGTAACACCATGATGTATCATTGCCTGAACTATATGTGCACGAATGCACAATGCCCAATACTCAATTGGTATTCCAAATTTTAAAACTGAGTTACTGATTTCAGAAAAGATTTCACATTCTCATTTTGCTCATTTTGCAGATATTAATCCTTTTGCACCAGGAGCTGGTTCTCGACGAGATGGTCACTCCCGGCATCAGGGGGTTAATATAACTGAGACGGGCCTTGAAGGTGTCCTTTTTGGTATGTTGGATCGGGAGACTGATCGCAAGTTGTGCTCAGACATCCATGATACTCTGGGACACATGCTTTCATCACTGGCAGTAGAAAACCTTTCACACTGGCTAATGCTCTGTAAGGATGTCCTTGCAGCTTCCAGTGGTAAGTGTTCTGTAGTATTCACATAAAAGATTGTATGTCTTTAGTATAAGCATCTTCTGGCAGTATTTGTTTGGAGCTTGTACTTTGTAGTAGTAAAGGATAGTAGTAGTAAAGAGTAGTAGTAGTAGTAAAGACATGCATTGTAGCTTATGTTGTACATAGAACTTTAAATATTATGCATTAAAAGTACTTAGAAAGAGGAAACCATCAACGTTATGCTGCATTTTTAAAAGTATAATTTCTTTTAAGATTAAAAAGTTAGCTACCTTCAAGTAGGATTTCCAGTGGAGAAACAGTGTGGTTATTGCCCTAACATTTCAGTGTCTTAGAGAAAGCAGAGACAATGCTTTTTAGCCTTTTATACGTCAGGGCCATACAGAAGGAACAGTGCTGTATGTGTTCTGAGCTTTTCTTTATGAGGCTTTGAGGTACTGATGTGAAGATGGGTTACCATGGTGATGAAACTTCTTTGCTTGTTGCTCAGCTTTGCAGAGTTATTTGCAAAGACCTTGTCCTCTGAGACCTTATTCCTGTTTTTCAGTTTGTAGGATGGTTGTGACGCAGATTCTGCTCATTTTCCTTGCATTTATGCTTGTTTATTGGCATATTGTGAGTTCATGCAAAAGCTCTTTCTAAATGTTGCCAGCTTTACGTTTACTGATGAATAATGCTACCAATGATTTCTTTATGCAATGTAGTAACCCTGCATCTACCCAGAAAGACCTCACTTCATGAGTTTGAACTTGGGATGTTCTTTTCTTATTTTATGTGCCATGAGTTTTTAAAAGTTTTGAACGTGGCTGTCTGATCTCCTCATTATTTTTTTCTTTAAGTATGTGAAGTGATCTTTGAGAGATGATATTTAAATACGTTTCTCTTTGTTACACTTAAATAAGCAATAAACTTCATTTTGTACTCTTTCATACCACTAACTGGCGTATGAACAAAATCCAGTTTGCTTTTTAAGCAGAGATTTACAAACCAGCCACATACGTTTTCCTGGATGCTTTCTGAAAACATTCCTGTTGTGATTTGGCTCCATCCATGTTTGATTTGCCATAGCGCCTCTCTATTGAGTATCTTGGCTCTTCAGCTGCTTAAATCCAGACTTTCAAAGAAACGTGCCTTAGCTGGAGTAGATTACCCTTGCAATAATTTCTTCTTATTCTCTAATTACTTACAGAATCATTTTTGTCAGTGTCTTGGCATTTTGCTGATGTAGACCTTGTCATTGACACTTTATGTTCTTGCATCTGACTAGTAAGATGTATATGCATGTTTGATGAGTTTTTTTCCCTTTTTTATTTCTAATGTGATCCCTGAAGTAATTTTGTTTTCTGAAATGAAGTCTCACAGCCATGCTTACAGAAAATTTTATGAATGTTAAGCACTCTTTCGTTTGCCATCAACAGCCCACTTGGCTGTGTATCTTGCCTGTGGTGTGAACTTTTGTAGGTTTGTTTAATGTGCACTCTAGATTTTACTTGAAAGAGGAGTGCAATAGTTTAAAAGCTGAACTTTTTCTTTGAGTTGGAGCATGGTGGTCTCCTTCCAGTTTCTTGATAGTTTAATACTGTAATTTTCAAAGCTGAGGAGTTCAGATACAGGATTCAGCTATTACTGGTATCTATGGGAATTAGAGGTGAAAAACTTTACTGCTATTCCTAAGCCTATCTACATTTTTTTGAATGTTGCAATTTCAACTGGAGAATTTGTGTGTTTTGAATCTAAGGAAAGGCTTGAACATGTCCTTAGTCAGTCACCTTCTGTAGTTTGACACAGGAGGAATTTTATTTCAATTGTTCTCTGTTGTAGACATGAGCACCGCAGCTCCCTTGGGAGGAGGAAAGGATGAGGAATCAGAGAAGAAGGATGAGATGGACGATGACACAATGTTTACGACTCTGGGTGAAGAGGATAAAACCAAGCCGTCTGTAGCACCTCGCTGGGCAACACGTGTGTTTGCCGCCGACTGTCTGTGCCGAGTGATCATGCTGTGTGAGAATGCCAACAAGGCGCACTTTGATCTGGCGCTGGCTCGTTCAGCCAGACTTAAAAACCCCAAAAGTAATTATAGAATGTGTTTTTTTTTATTTCTCTTTTTATTTTTGACACATCTTTACAGCTAAAGATTACACAACCAAAATAAAAATGTAAGCAGCTAAAAAGTGAACTACCTTTTATTCCAACAGTTAAAAACTAAGGAAAAGGCATAAACTGTAGCTGTGTAACCATTATAGGTACCATACCATGAACACAGAATGATGTTTGCTGGAGGATGTAACTTATGACAAACTGATGTTCTTGGAGGAAAAAAAAAGGGGGGGGAGGGCTGGTGAATGCACCTTTTTTTCTCCAGTTTGAAATAGAAGCAGTAAACTTTCTAGCTAAATGTAAACTGGGAACAATATCTCTGAGTTTAACCTAATGACAACAATGAATTAGAATTAAGAGGTTATTTTAGCATCTCCACAGCAAAGGGATGCTAGGAAAGAAGAAGAAAAAAAGAGATAAGGTCAGGTAATATTGCTGTAGTACTAGTTGCAGGGTGAGGGATGTGGGAGGAACATAAACCCAGTTGCTTTGTAAAGCTCATTCGTTTGGTATCCATGAGAGTGACGAATATTAAAGCTCCTGTTTTGAAGATACTTTCATTACTTGGAGGATCATAATTGAGAGGCCAGAGATGACATAGTTGTGTTGTGAAAAACATGTTTCAGACTGGTAGTGGGAGGTTTCTGTCCTTCAGTCATACACACGTTCAGTGTGTAGTGCTTCTGGTGCATAGTGATTGTTTGCCTTCACCCATGTGGCACAGTGTTTGTGAGGAATTTGTGTGCATGTAGACTGAGTATATATAAGCATCCTGGAATGAATAGGGCTTGTGGATTTTAGCACCTATGTTGTTAAGGGCATTTGTTCCTATGTGGTATTTATCAATAGTTGCTTTTGTTGCTTTGAGGCACTCTGGTTCCAGCAATGTGCGTTGGTTTTGTGAGAATCTTGTTTCTGATTCTATTAGAGACTGGGGTCACTGTTTGAAGAGTGAGAGGGAAGAGCTTTGGGAAACTCTATTTTTGAAAAAAACTTTGCATTTTAGAGGCAAATCAAGATACAGCTGTTTTTTTATAGGATCCAGAAAAGGATTGCATAAAATAATCCTGAGTATTTACATCTTCGAATTTATTTACAGTGAACGTGATGTGTTTGGTATCATTATACAAAGAAAAATTCAAATATCTCTATCCTCAACTTCAACTTCCAAAATATTTAAAATTTACTAATATATCTGTGATGGTCTGAACAAATAATGACACTCTTTACCACTTGTTACTTTTTTGTTGTTGTTGTTTTTAAGTGATTTTCAGTCTGTCTTTACTGATGTGCCTTGGAAAATTTCATCTACAAAATATATTTTTTTCTACCTTGAGACCTGAAAGCATCTAGAGCTTTAGTCATTTGTGTTTTTTTCTTTTTTTGTTAATCATCCTGGATAGTATGGTTTTTTTTTGTTTGTTTTTTTTTTTGTTTTTTTTTAAAAAAAAAAGTTTCATATTGGTCGTATATCATCTGGTAATTCCAAATTGAGAGGAAGGAAAGAAATAAAATGAATAAAAATAGAGAAGAATCATTTGAGAACTTTATTGAGTTATGTATTGTTCTTTCCTGTGTATTGTCTGATGCTTACTTAGGTCCTTGGGTGTTGCTTTTGAGAGCAGAAATAGAAGGTCTTACTCAGATTTTAGGTGTTTAAACTTGACTAGGTTTTCTTTTATCAGCAGGGGTCACTATAAGCATAGGACTCAGGAATTGCCTGAAAGGTTTTCTGTAGATATTGGGCAGGAGGGAAATCACAAAAGTTACCTTTACTAAATGTTCTAATCTCGTTTAGGGTACTCAATACATATAACATACATTTTTTTGTTTGTTTGTTTCTCATATTTTACTTTGTTTCAATATGTGGTTAGTTTCTAAGGTTGTATTAAGAATGAAGGTTCTAGGGTCACTTTAAGGGGGGAGAAAAAAAAAGAAAAATAGGTTACATTCTTTCTTGCTTTCTTCCATATCCTAAATGTGTATCTTTAGAAAAGAGTAGGTGAAATCTGTACATGTCAGTGAGGAAAATGTTATAAGTATCTGACATGTCAGCTATATTTTAAGTTACTAAAATGTTCTTTTTGTTTTGTTCTGTTTCAAGATGACTTCTTAGTACTCCATCTCTCTGACCTTATTCGCATGGCGTTCATGGCTGCAACGGATCACAGCAACCAGTTACGAATGGCGGGTCTTCAAGCTCTTGAAGACATTATCAAGAAATTTGCATCAGTTCCTGAGCCAGAGTTTCCAGGCCATGTGATACTGGAGCAATACCAGGCTAATGTGAGACCTCCTTTATAACTTCATGAAACTGTATATTTATGCCAATATGCTAGTATTAGCTCTGAGAACATTTTGTAACTTCAAAAGACCAGTGAAGAGATATTTTGTTTGAAAATGTACTGAAGAGACTGCTTTATTTACCTCTTCAAAATTTGTGTATCTCATCCTATTTATTCCAGCTTATTAGCTGACAAAATTAAATCAGTATCTATTGATTTTTGAAAGCCAAATGTTACAAATCACACTTATTTTTTTTCCAAGAGTGGCATTTGATTTGTAGAATTAAGAATTTGAAAATAACTCTGATTCAGTTCCATGTTGAACCTAGTAAGTCTGGTTTTATGGGAAGTAATGAGTACATTTCTGTTTAAACAAAAACAACAGAAGTATAGGAATGGGAGATAGGCAGTTGAAGATTTATTTTGGGGAATTAATGTTTTATTTTGTTGCATAGCTTAACACTCGCCTTTGAGTCTTTGCTTTTGATGTTCTCAATATATTACACCGATTTTAGTATCGTACTGAGATGTCAGTACTGCAGATCTGTCTATTAGAAATATATAACCCACATAAAATTAATCTTTCACCTGAAGTTTGATTGCAACAATGAGTACAGCTTAAGGCTAGTGTAGCAGGAGGGGAGGGTTTTTTCTTTGTGTACTTTTTTACTGGTTTGCATTTCTAGTCAGTTTTGCTAGTTCTTGTTTAATTCAATAGATCTCAGCCTTGCTGACAATCGCATATGTGATTTGTTCCATTGACTTGAGTGTTGACATTTATCACAAGATAAATGCTTGCAAGAACAAGTTTTCACTTGGTCAGGTTCCCTACTTGGGAGTGGCAGGGGGATACTTCCCACACCAATAGGTATGAGAAATGTATAAAATGTTGAAGCATCAGTTTACAATGAAATAAATTATTTTAAAGCAATCGAATCTTATTTATTTTCCTCTTGGTCACTTTACTGTTCTTACAAGCAGCTGAGGATACTAATGGGACGGTATGGTGTAAAAAGAATATCATATTATAAAACTTGGCTTTTTTCTGTTTAAATAACTGCTTTCACTGCATCGTAGGTTTTTTTTGCTAGCAATATTCACAGTGTGATTGACTTTCTGTTGCTTTGGAAACAACAGTGCTTAAAGTGACTGTTCCTTCAGCCTTACAGGAAAATTCATGTTTACTTTTTTATTTTACAGATACAAAATTAGGTATATTTAGTTTGAGTCTTGTCTTCCTTGGAACATTTTACTTGGAACAGTTAGCTTTTGCTGATGCATGCTGATCAGTCTGTAAAATCTTTGAATACATCTGGTTTCCAGACTGCATTTTAACTTAATAGTCCGGGACAGTGCACTGGTCCATAAAAGAATCTACACAGAAGTGACAAAATTCTTCTTTCAATTCTTACACAGAAACATCTATTTGAGAAGGGACAATTAATATGAGGAGGGTGATTTGAGCTCTTCAGTTCTGTTACATATTGGAAAATATATTAAAAGAGAAGATAAAGAATAGTTGGTCTTTTCTCCCTGCCTATTGAAGTGACTTGACTAGCTCTGGAATCATTCCTAGGATTGTACTGATTTCATCTAATCTTGTCAAATTTTTCTGTCCTGTAGCTTCTTTCCCTACTAGTTGTTTTTTTGTTTCCCTGACACCATTCCCTGCCTTTTTCCCAACTCAAGTTACCTCATCTGTCTTCCTCTGATTCTGCTGCTGTGTTTTCAGGATCTTCACAAATACTTTTTAAAGAAAGGCTTTCATTCTTTTATCTTCTTGCCTTTTTTGTTCTTCCTTCTATGTTGCTGTAACCACTGCTTCTGTCTCTCTGACTTTGTTTCCATTTTGTTTCAAAAAAAGGCTGTCTTAGAACAACTGCCTTGTTTTTTGTCTATTTGTCATTTCGAGAACGTAATGCAAATCCAGTAATAAATGCTTGATTTCATTTTGTTGTTCTGTTGTTCTGTATAATTATTCTATTATGTTATAAAACCTTTTTTTTTTTTTGTTCTGGAGTCTTAGCATAAATTGCACTTACAGTAATTTCATATGTAAAAGGATACTTATTAACAGAAAAAAAGTTAATGCTACATATTTGACAAAGGTAGTAGGGGCTTAAAAAGACAATGCTCAAGCAAGGGAAAATGGTTCTTCATTGTTATTTAAAGTATACCATTGCAAATATTTGCTAGATAACAAGGATAAGTTTGGGGTCTTTGGCAATCTTGTCTTGCTTGTTTTGTGTATGTGCCTGAATCTTAATCAAGGTTAGATGAAGGATGTTACATTGTTGTTGTTTTCAGTTGGATTTTTTTCCCCTTTGAACAGGTTGGAGCTGCTCTGAGGCCAGCGTTTTCCCAAGACACACCATCTGATATAACTGCAAAGGCCTGCCAGGTACCGGCAAAGATGTTCAGATGGTATAAGCTAAACTGAGTACATTTCATGCATTTAAACAGGTGATGGGTATGAGTTTTCTGCTCTTTGGAAGAAGGATGCAGAAGAGAAATGGCAGTAAATAGCTGGAAAAAAATGTAAACCTAAGCAGTGATCTTGTTCCAGGAACGCAGAAGTCTTTTTGGGAGCTACATCAGAAAATATTTAGTCTTGCTGAAACTAGTTGTGTCTCCATGTCAGCTCTGCATTTGTTACTAATTACTAAATAAATAAATAAATAAATAAAAACAGAAACCCGAAACACCAGAAAAATGAAAAAGCCCCTTGCTTAATGAGACCAATGATAATGTATTTGTTCAGATGCCTTTCAGTCTGATCAAATATATTGACTGATGATTATTTACCTTTAAACACTAAAGTTTTATTCAGATTGACTGTTTTAGATTTCAGAAGCTCTGACCATTCTTATTATAGTAACAACCTCTCAGTAAAAATTCAAAGAGAGATTTTGTCTGTGTTTGTATTTTTCTTGCCTATGATCTTGTGCTACTGTGGTTTAAAACGGTTGTCAGCAGTAGAGCTGTAATTGTACATGTTGTGTGGTTTTGCAGCAGCTAGCCTACTGTAGCTTAAAGCAGCAGTTTAATTAGCTATGCAAACAATGGCTTTAATGCAACAATTTTGTCTATGTGAGATTTATGCTTGGTCCTGCAGCACTGTTATTTTTGGTGGTGTTTTATACTCCTACCGGTTTTGCTGGCAATTAAGCATGGATCAAATGTGGCATAACTTGGTATTTACACGTAGGAAAGAACACGTTCATTTTACCTTGTGGAAAAGTTTTGTTCATTTAAAGCTAGGTGTGAAAACATGTAAGAGTCTTTGTAACTTGTCAAAATTTTCCTTATTCAGTCAGTTTCTACAGGTTGTGTATACTTAAAGGATCAAATGGGTTGGTAATTAAGTTTGGATATTGAACTCTCCCTCTGGAAGTGATGTAGCTAGAGATGAGCTGTACTTCGTGAGCTTGATCGTATTACAGGTCTATGTTATTACCGAAGTGGCTGTTGATGTGCTCAGCAACAGGAGTGAAGCTGCTCCTAGTCCTGCTGTGAATGAATTACACATTTGTGACAGACTTTCAGCAGCTCTGTTTTGCATATATTCAGGACCACTTTGAGTTTATTTTATGTCCATAGTTCAGGCCCTTCCACAAAGGCTTTTGAGCAACTGGTTCTTTCAAAGCAAATCAAATACATTGGAGATAGGACAAGACTGCCATTAAAAAAGAGCTTGTGAATTCTTTCTTTTCCATATTATTGTAGAATCACCACCAGAATCAAAGCAGCTCTTTTATAAAGAATTTGTCCTTTTTTTTTTTTCCTGAAACAAAAGCAGCTGCACCTGCACCAGAATTATTATATCTGGGCATGAACAGTTTCAGAGGATGAATGCCAATGTATAGCACTAGACAGGAACAGATAATCTGTATGATAATTAAGTTCTAATTACCTGTTTTGAGTTTGATCAATTAAAAAAAATAAAGAACAATAAAAACAAAACTTGGGGACACCCACTTCCATGTCTGGTATTGACTTTTCTAGAATGTGGCACTGTCCTTTCCATATCAGAGCCCGGTTTAAAGATCTTATTATTACTCATTTCTAGGAGTTTTCTTGAAGTTGTTAATGACCTTGAAACTTCTCATTAGGATGGAGCCTTAATATGTAATTTGAGTTATAAGTTTTTAAAGATTGAATTTTTGCATTTTTAATGGTTTTTCTTTATGAATTGCTGTCCAGTATGTTTTTTTACAATAAATCTGAAGACCCATTGCTTAAATGATTTGACCAGACAGTTGGAAAAGAATAAAAACTTTACAATTATCTATTCACGGAGGATTACAAACTGTTAAGTATTTTCCATGAATACTGAGTTTCATTTTAATACAATACAGCCTTTCAGCCTTTGTAACGATTCACCTGAGCAATTCTGTTTTCATAGGTGGTGAGAGGAAAAGACAGAAAGTCTCACACTTTTAGATGTTAGACAGGAAGATACTTGCTGTTTTTTATTTATTATTATTATTCGTTATCGATTTTTTTCATCTATAAGTTTGTGAATTTATCTTGCTAACATAGGACAATTCTAAACTTTGTTGTTTAGGTATGTAGCGCATGGATAGGAAGCGGGGTTGTTAGTGACCTGAATGATCTCCGCCGAGTTCACAACCTTCTTGTCTCTTCCCTGGATAAAGTGCAAGCAGGAAAGGGATCCTCCAGCCAGCTTTACCGGGAGAGCGCCACAACTATGGAAAAACTTGCAGTTCTGAAAGCTTGGGCTGAGGTAAGCATTTACTATTAAATCTCTAAAAGGTTGAAAGGATTTTACCTCAGTAGTAGCATCACACCCTACTGGCTGGTCAGCCAGTAAGCCTTGCACCTGCTGCCATCATCCTTACCTGCCACATTTCCACTCTTGGAATTTTCTTCATCTCTATATCTTTCTCCATTCCTTTTTCTGCCATTTTGTCTCTGTATTTGTAGCGGTTTTTGAGAGTTCTTCCGTTGTTTTGACTGTTTTGGTTTTTTTTGTATCAAAGTATGCTCTCATACCCTATCAGATTTTCATTTTGGTTCCATCATATTGCTCTTATTTTAAAAGTAAATGAATAAATAATGAGAATGTGTTCTGGTAAAATATTGCAGCTAATTAACTAGAAATTTATTTCAGTTCATAATAAATTACAGGCTTAATGTAGGTGTTGCTGGGGAATGGTTGGAATACTTGCAATGTTAATCTACAAATGACAGTCAGCAATGCTTACAGTGCCTTGCTTCCTGAAATGTTACTTGCATGCTATAGAGCTTTCCATCTAATTATATAAAAGGTATTTTGGTTTCTTCTAATGTAGTACTTTAAGGACTTCTTTATATATTTTTTTGAAATTACAAAAGAAAGTGTCAACCGTTCAGCCATGAAATCATGTTAATCACCCCATACTGTTATTTTCAGCTTTGATATGGAGCATCTGTTTATGAAGACAGTTATTTCTATTTTATTTCTTTTCTAATTCCAAAAAAATGCATATTTTTACTGTATTTTTCTGATGCTTCTTCCCATATTTGTTTGAAAATCCTTTTGTCTTCTCATAGCATCTCTCAAAGACTAACACATAAATGCTCTTGTATTCATGTACCACATTAGGTATCAGAAAAATAAACTTTTTTTAATCTGCTTCCAGAAAATGACAATTATTCTAATTTATCTAGTAGTTCTTAATGTAGGGCAAACAGAATGCCCTGTTTAATGAAATCAGTTATTTAAATCAATATGTTTGTGTTAAGCTGACATATTCTCCTTTTTTAGGAGAAAACTGTGTTGTCAACAGAAAATATTACTTAGGTCCCTAAATGTTACATACTGGTAGAAATAAAGGCAAAAATCTCTGTATTTTTAAAATGTAATTGTATTGCAAATCTTTTTCCAAGTCATTTTCCAGGTAGTTTTCATGTACTTCGTAATAGCAACTACAGATCTAATAGTATTTGTGGCCCACAGGGGCTGAACTGTGAGTCATCTGTGTATGGAATCTTTTACATGGGAAAGGCTGCTTCTTTTTTTGAAATCTGTTTTTCTTCTAGGTGTACATTGTTGCCATGAAAATAAAGAAAGAAGCAGAGACCAAACCAAAACGTGTTTTAAAGAGCACAGAGGAGGATGAGGATGATTTTGGTACTGTGGATGAGCTGCCCCCAGACAGTTTGATAACACTTGTACAACCTGAGTTGCCTGCACTTAGCCGTCTCTGGTTAGCTGCGCTGAAAGATTACGCCCTTTTAACTTTACCAGCTGAATTTGCTACTCAGCTTCCACCAGATGGTAAGTACAGAAAGTTCATTTTTGTGCTGTTTTGAAGAACAGGATAAAACTGCTGGTAGAGATTTTCAAATTCTTCTTTAAATTGTTTGGTAGGTATGTTTTTCATCTCCTTAAATAATGCAAGTAATGAATTTCTGCTTTTGTAACAGCCATGTATGTTGAAAGCTTGTGTGCTTTTTTCTTCAATCTGCAATGAAAGTATTTTTTATCTGACTCACAGAGATGATAGACACCATGTCTCTGTAGAAGTAATAATACTTCTACACCTCTAATACTGTGACATCAAGTACAAAAAGATGTCTACTGTAAGGAAACATAGTCAGTTCTTGAGAATGTTGTGGATATTGTCTTATAATATTTCATTGAGTTAAGAATGAGTGTTCTGTATGAAAAATGCTGCAAGACCTGATGCCTTTGCCTGCCTCTCTTGCCTGTCTGCTTACTATTCTATCATAGCCATTGCACTTTTTGATGAGAGGTACTAATGTTGCTTCTTCACTAGGAGAATTGGGATGCACTGTCACTAACAAGGATTGCATCTGAATATATGCATGATCAAACATATCCAGAGTAAATAACTAAGAAATTCAGAGTACGTGCCTTTTGTCTATTATTTTCAGAGAATTTTAGAATTGACCTTTGCTTTGCAACTTTAACAGGAGGAGCATTTTATACTCCAGAAACAATTGATACAGCTAGACTGCATTATCGAAACTCTTGGGCTCCTATACTACATGCAGTGGCGCTTTGGCTGAACAGCACAGGATTTAATGCTTCAGAATCAGTGGAAGAGACTGCTGCAGCAATGCCTAACTCACAGAAACGTGCTACATCTATTATGTTAAACCAGACACCTGGAACTCCACCTACTACCAAATCTTTGCCAGAGTTGAACAAAGATCGAATGCACTTAATTTTGGGTAAGAGTTGAGAATTTAGAGTGTAGTACCAGCACATTATGGAAATAAGAAAATATACTTTTCTTGAAATCTAGGAAGTCTAAAAGGCATCACTTGTCTGGACAATAGCATTTTGAAATCTCTCTGTGTGTCTCTCTACCTGCTGTGTTCTTCGTAGCTTTGGCAGAGTATTTGTGTGATTATTATGATTTTTAAAGAGTAGTTGTGTATGTAGTTTATGTAATTGATGAAGTGAACATTCTTTTTTAATAATTGTTCTTTTCAGGTGTTAGTATACAGTTTCTCTGTTCCCCAAGACCTGAAGAGCCTGTTGAACATGTCACATCTTGTTTACAAGCACTTCATACTTTATTGGATTCCCCTTGTGCCAGGATCCATATTGCAGAGGATCAGGTACTGTATGAGCATGTTATGACAGTTAGCTTTCCTAGGTCATGATCTTCCATTCATGATGATTACAAAACCTGTCATTATTCTTATGTGGGAGAAGTATTTGCTTGTTGTAACCAAGTGATGTAGCAATTGGGAACTGGTTTAAGTTCCATAAATTGGGAACCTAATTTATTTTTTTAATGCATATTTTGTTTTACTGTAGCTCCTTGGTGTTGAACTCTTAAGTGTGCTTCACCGACTCCTCCTGACCTGGGATCCTCCTTCAGTCCAGCTATTGGTTACAGGAGTTGTCCAGCAGATAGTAAGAGCAGCTCAAGATTATTTGCAAGAAAAAAGGAACACCCTAGGTAAGATTTTGAAAACATGGCTTATTTTGCAGTATAAATAAGGAACAGGTTTTCATGTTGTAAAAAGAACTCAAATGCATTGGAGTATGGTTACACCGAGGAAGAAAATTCCGTATATTCCACAGATATTGTAGATGTGGTCATAATCTTACCTGTTGTTTTCTTAACTGTTGTAAGATGTTTTCCTTCCTCTGAGCACTGAAGTCAGTCTTTTCATGTCTTGTTTTCTTTAACACAAGTGATGAAAATTGTACCCAACAGACACCACTCTAAGCTCTTAGGAACACCTTGCTCAGTTTCATTAACGTTTCTTTATTGACTACAACTCAGCATTTGAATGAACTTTTTTTCTGAAGCTTAGTGGTTCAGCCCCTGTTGTGGTGTCCCGTGGAGTGTCCCTGGCAGAACCCTCATTGATGAGGTAGGTGACCTGCTACTGGAACCAGTGTGAAACCAGCCTGTTAACCAGATCTTGCCAGGAAGTGAATGTTACATAAGGTGTGTCACCAACCAAGGGCTCTTGGAACGGTGTGTGCAAACAGGAGCAAGGCAATCAGCATTGAAAGACATGCTTGTGCAGCTCAGAATGGTTCTCAGGACTGTACAAGTCAGCATAATGATGGTGGTGACATGCAGGAAGACACAGTTTGCTGATTGAGGAACAGTGTGTTCGGGAACATCAGAGGTCTGGTGACCTGCCTTGAAATTCAGGTGAAACTCCTGATGTGACTGTCCTCTGGGTGCTTGTCCGTGTGGCAAGGGCTAGTGGTGATGTTGGTCTCACCTATGGTATGTGAAGGAAATGCATGTGAAGATGAGCAGACTGTACAGCGTCAGGAAAGCCAAATGGGAGAACGTCTTATTCAATACAGAGATCCTGCTGGGGCAGAAGCCCAAGCCCCACATGTCGCATATGGAGGGAAAGCCAACAGCTATGCTGGAATAGGCTCCTGGAGTATGGGGCTCTCATATGGTGGAGGCTGCAAGGTGATAACTTCCAGCAACAAAAAGCTTTCTCTTATCTCCAGACATCTGGTTGGTGAATGCTGTAGGACTGGCAAGAAGAAAGGAACAAGGTGCTGGAGTAGGCATCTAAGGCTAGCCAAGCCTCTTTGACAGGTCAAAACGGGTACTACTAAGAGGAATTGAAGGGTGATATATGCCATTCAAGGATGTTCTTTATGTTGGTCACAGACAATTAACCAAGAAGAGGGTGTGGATGGAGCCATTTTAAACCAACTGGAAGAAACCTTGTGGACTGGATAGGTGAATCAGTTGGTGTGCCCACACAGTGCTGAATATGCTGTTACTGGGCTGCATTAGAAGAGTAAGATCATTAAATCAAGGGAAATAATTTTTCCTTTCAACTTGAGCTCATGAAGCTGCATCTGGAGCAGTGTTTAATTTTCTTAGCCCCTTCTCCATCGTTATTAAGAGAGATGTTGACAAACTGAAACTCCAGTTGAGGTCCACTAAGCTTCTATGGAGATGAAGTATGACACGAGGAGATGTTGAATGTGAACATGTTTATTCTGCAGAAGAGAGGGTTAATATAGATTTGAATAACATTCTCCCCTTCTTAAAGGAGATTTAGAGAGAAGAATAAGCTAGCTGGTTTTGAAAAGTATATAAGGAGAGGACAAGAGGCAATGGACACAAGTTGCAGCAGCAACAGAAATCCAAATAGGATAGAAGGAAAAAAATAGACACCATGGGAGTGGTGAAGCCATGGGGATAGGTGCCTAGAGATGATGTGGTATCTCCGTGTTTGGAGGTATTCAAAACTTGATCGGGCAAGACCCTGAGCAACCTGTTCTAGCTTTCCAGTTAGCCTTGTTTTGAGCAGGAGATTGGACCCAGGTAACTTAATAGAGGTCCCTTTCAGCTGAAAATTTTGAGATTTCACGTTCAGCTGGCATCTCTAAGTCTTATTCCTCTACTTTGCCTTTATAGAGCACCAGTAAAATTATTTCTTTCTTCTTTAATCCCCACTTCTGGTGTTATATTTCAGTTTCTAATGTTTTGCTTTGGCTTTTTGTCAGAAAATTTTTGGTTTACTTCTACTGTAAGAAAACCCTTGATTTAAAGATACTAGTATCTGTCCAAAAGCTGCTTTCTGACATACTTGGAGTAACCTCTTCTTTTTACAGAGCTGTTCAAGCATTCCCTTACCATTCCTTTAAAAATCTCATATTGGATGTACTTTTTCCCATCTTTGCTGGGTAAATTGGTGGCAACATGGCAAATATTTGACGTATCTGTTTAGGTCTGCCGTGTTTTATTTCACTTGAAAGAAGCAAAGTAAAATCCAAAGTGTATTTATTTTACTAAGGAAAACTACAATCTTATTCTGGCACAATACACCGTTCAGAAATACTGTTAGCTTTTACTCATTTTACAAGTGAAAACAGAAGATTTTGCTCAAAGCTGAGGAAGCAGCACAGCTAAAAATGTGAGCTCTGTTCCTTTATGCGAATTAATGGAATTGTTCAACATAGGCCCAGTAAGTTTTATTTTTCAAATCAGTGCATGTGATAACACCAGCAATCATTTAAATTCATAGGGTAGTTCAGGCCACCTTTGACTTGCTGAATCTCTGTTGCTGCTTAATGGGAGAAGAAAAGATTGCAGCTGGCTGAGCTGCCATTCAAAAGAGAGATTTTCCAAACTGAATGCACTGAAATCATCAAGTTAGGCATAGAAACTTACAGTGCTTTTCTGTCCTCTTCTTTGTCCTGGTTTCAGTTGGGACAGAGTTGTTTTTCCTCCTAATGGCTGGTGAGGTACTATGTTTTGGATTGGGATGAGAAGAGTGCTGATAACATGCTGGTGTTTTAATTGCTGCAGAGCAGTGCTTACACTAAGCCAAGGACTTTTCAGCTCCTCGCTCTGTCCTGCCAGCGGGCAGGCTGGGGGGGCAGCAAGAGCTGGGAGGGGACAGCCCCAGGACAGCTGACCCAAACTGGCCAAAGGGGTATTCCATACCATCTGGGGTCATGCTGAACAATATATAGGGGTGGCTAGCCAGGGTGGGGCGCCGGCTGCTCGGGGTTGGGCTGGGCATCGGTCAGCGGGTGGTGAGCAATTGCATTGTGCATCACTTGTTTGTACATATTACTATTATTATTATTATTATTATTTTCTCTCTTAAATAAACTGTCTTTATCTCAACCCACAAGCTTCAATTTCCCGTTTCTCTCCCCCATCCCAGAGAGGGAGGGGGGAGGGTGAGCGAACGGCTGTGTGGTGTTTGGCTGCCGGCCGGGTTAAACCACAACAGTCCTTTAATCAACTTAAGCTGAAAAAAGATTTGTCTATGTTGGACACTTAATTTATAGCCATTAAATTAAAAAAATATTGTAATGATAATTTATTTGGCAGTCATAGCTATTAATTTTGTCATTTGATTTAGAAGGAAAAAGAGTCACATTTTTATTTTGTGTATTACTACATTTTTCTAGTTCTGGATGGATTTTTATAAAGTATTGCTGCAATCACAATAATTCTGAAGCATCTTAAATCCCTTGAAGTCCTTCTAACTAGAGCATTTAGTTTGACATGAGCCATATTTGTCGTATCTTACTGTGAAACAACTTTTTCCTCAAGATTTTAACTTTTTTGTGTTTCATGTAAACTTCGACATGAGATTCTTACTTATTTATTTATTTTAACTGTCTTCCTCCTTTTTTCAGATGAAGATGACGTTGAAGAAAAAGAAAATCCTCTTGTTTTAGGAGAGGGAGGTGAGAGTGGTGGACTTGTGCCTGGAAAATCTCTAGTATTTGCAGCCATGGAATTGCTCATGTTTATCCTAGTACGGCACATGCCCCATCTAAGTTCAAAAGTGTCAGATTCTCCGAGTCACGTTGCTGCCAAATCCCACCTCTCTGAAGAGAGTGCTCGTCTTGTGGCTGCCACTGTTACTATACTGTCGGACCTGCCTTCACTCTGTTCTCCAGCAGGTAAAGTACAGACAAAGTACCTGCAAGTGGTTACTGCAGGGGAAAGTGTAGTGAGTGTGTGATACTACAAAAACCCTTTACATATATTTTTACAGGATGCTTTAAGGTCATCTATTGAAAATGATTTTTAGGTTCTAGGATCAAGTAAGAACTCAGGCTTTTCCAGGGACCCAACATTAGGAAAATGATGTGAAGTTGGATGCGTGCTCTAAGTTTGCTGAGGAAATGAGCTCATTATGATTTTATTGTTTTTTCCCTTCCTTCTTTACCTCTCGTGATTTTGAAGCCTGGTGACCAATTTTAATCATATCATAATAGAACATAGATGTCTCAGGGATACTTAAATTCCTGAGAAGCAGCTGTATAATAAAGAGAGTCCTATTGAGGAAAAACTAGCACAATTCAGCTATGGTATGCTTTGTTTTGCGGCCCTTGGCAGTCAGTCATCCCAAATGCAACTCTAAACTAAATGGAGCTTTCTTCTGCTCAGGAAGACTGTCACAAAGTATATGTCTAAACTACAGTAATAGTGCTGAGTGTAGTTCAGCAGAAAAGGATACAAATATGTCGGCAGCCCTGCTGTCTATGATTTGATTTTTGGAGAACAAATCGTTTAGGAGCTTATTATGGATTTCTATGAAGTTTTATGCGCTGATGTATACAGGACATTTTAGAGGTTGATCCATTAGCTAAATGATAGGTAAATAATGTATTTGGAGGAAATCATGCTCAGAAAACAACATGGGCTATCTTCAGATAGACAATTCGTGCCCAAAAAATCTTAATTAAAAAATAAAAAGGCAAATTTTGAGGTGATCTGGAGTCCTGAACTATATTATATTTGATTCTTGGCTCTTCTTGCTTTCTCCTTATTTTTTGGGCAAGAAGAGTAATCATACTACTTTTGTGTTGAATGGAGTGAAGGCATGATTGCCAACATTTGGCAGTGACTAGTGAAAGTAGCTACAAAATGATTATTAGTCTCTAGAGACTGTTAGATTTGTGTGTTATTTTTTGTGTTTTGTTTGTTTTTTTCCATCCAGGAGATGTAGGCAGCTGATAGCTGTAGGGAGGAGAGATAGTATGTAAGCAATCATTTGTGCTGGTTGGAACTTTGGAATTAATGGAAACTTTGTACAAAGAATTTGTTGCTGTCTGAGAGGTTTCATTTTTTCTTCTTTTCTGGGCAATCTGACCTAGAGGAATTGCTTTGAAATGGGCGCTGGACCTCCAGCAGTACTTTCTGGTTGTAATTATTCTACTCAGTTTATTTCTCCTCACAGAATTCCAGAAGTAGGGAAGTGGCAAGATGTGTGTTTCCACACATGTGGAAAAATGAGGCAGAGAAAAGATTAAGAATTAGGTATGGAAAGAGACTTAGCTATCTGAAATGAGTTGTAGATTGATATTGTGCACCTAAACCCAATACTTCCATTCTTTCAGTACTACCCTTCTTTCAATTCTAAAGGTGCTCGGAGTCCACATACATTATTAAAACTTGTTCTGTTGAAGTTCCCATTTGTCTAAAGTCAGGTTTTGTTATTTGACCAGTACTTCTTGAGTTCGCCTAACTTGCATAAGGCAGGACTGGCTGCATAAAACTTCCAGGTGGCTGTTGATTTATTCAGAAAAGTAATAATCTAAGAGGAGGATTGTTTTTGTCTCCTTTGTAGAGTAACCACATGACTATAGATTTTGTCCAGAATGTAAATCACCCAGATGAACTTTCTCATGCTGCTTCTGAGGCTTGTAACACTCACCAGCTTCCTTGGAAACTGCCCTAACCTGTACACCTGCTTCCAGATCTGTTACTCTATTTCTTTATTTACAGGATCCTTGTCATATGCAGATCATGTTTTAAGATATTTAATTCTCTCATGGATGCTATGCAGGGCAAAACTTAACAGCTGAATCATCATTCTTGAATTGATAACAATATTGGCTCGTACGAGTTTGATTATGATACGCTTCAGTAGTACTGGTGAATTAAATTGGTGTTAAAATACTGACCTGAACATTGTTACCTGAATTGCAGTTTATCTTGCTAGTCATGTATACCCATTTTAAGAAAGCTAAAAAGGTTATCTACCACATTGTTTGGAATTAACTCCAGAAATTCTACTTTGTCTTGTTTAGGTTGCATGACAGTGCTGCCCACTATCCTGTTTCTAATTACAAGAGTATTGAAAGAAACAGCTGTAAAATCAGCAGATAATCAGGTCCCACCTCCAGTCAGTGCAGCCCTTCAAGGAATAAAAGCTATTGTTACTCTTCCAACAGTCAAGACTGATGAAACTCAAAAACAGTGGGCAAGTCTTATCCGCAGTACTTTGGCATCTGTCTTGGAATACTCACAACCTGGTAAGTGGTTTTGCAGTGTAGGAAACTTAGAGAGCTGGGTTTTGCCTTAATGAAAAGGCAAGTATTGTGTCTGTCTGTAATTTAATAGGTTGCATGTCTGAGGGTTGGAGATTAAAAGTGGCAGTGAATTGCTGGTAAAATTGAAACAGGAGGAAGATCCGAGTGCACACAGCTTAACCAATACAAGTTATATAGTAAATTGTGTTGAAGACAAACACAACATTGGCTTTAAGGAAATAAACATATACCTTAGGAGATGCCCTCACACTTTTGTCCTTGTTGGTCTTTTTTTTTTGGCAATATCGGTCATAACCTCCTATAACCTAGGAGGTCATAACCTCCTAGAAATTTTGCCTTTTGCAACTCATCGTGCAGGTCCTCTTTCATTAGGTCCTTTCTTCAGGGTATTTTGCTATACTAGTTTAGACTTTGCTATTCCATTTTGAAGTCCATTATAGAGTATTTATTTTGTGCTTTATATTTTCATCTCAGGTAATTTTATCAGTCTTAATAGTTTCAGCTAGTGACTTATTTCTGGAACTTGGAAATCTACCTTCTGATACCGATCAGTCTTTCTGACACCAGATCAATGTCTCCCAAGTAAAATCTGAAGGAGTTCCAAGCTGAATTCACTTCACTTCCTAGGCCATGCCTCAATTTCTGTGACTACTGGCAACTCTGGAGATGTTGGCAAGGCCTGAGCAAACTATCATTTCCACCCCTCCTTTCCTCTTTCCACAGAGTACCTGCTAAGTTAAATGAAAGGAGATTTTAGTTGCCAAAACTGTGTTTGTAGAGGAACTAATCTGTTTACTGAAACTGCAATTGTTCAGTACTGTACGTGGACTCAACACTTCAAATTAAGCCTCAAGGAAAATGGCAGTCTGTATCTTTTAAGTGCTTGCTGGCAGAATTTGTGTAGTCTTAATGACAGTGAATGTTAAAGTGAATGAATGTGAAGACAGCAAGGGATAATTGTGGCAAAGTTCATACTGGAGTAGGAAATTCACAATACCGTTGCAGGCTTTCAGTGGTTAGAAAAAACTCTACCCCTGCCAAAAAAAATCTGTTACCCACCAGCAGGATGTCTGCTGTGTCTGTTTAGAGAACTACAGGCTACTTCTTTTGGTTCCCATTTGTACTTTGCCTTGCTCTTCAAAAAGCAAAAAAGATGTACAGTTTCAGTTGCATAGTTAGCAAAAGAGAGAGACAAAGATTTGTAATTTGCATAATGGCAGTTCAGCCAAAAAACATCCCATTGCATCCCCAAGGAACCATTTATAGTCTGAAGAGAAGCTTGAATGGAGTGACTCATGTGACATATACAGAGTGAGTAGGTTATTGCAAACAATCCTGAAAATGTCTGAAGGGCAAAGATCAGTGTATTTGCATTATCCAAGTCAAAATTCTAATTTGATCTGTCACATCAGCTCTCGTCTTCCAGCTTTTTGTTACTGTAAAGGTTCCCCAGTTCATCTTCCTACAAACATTACTGGGCTTTAGGCTCTTTGCAGATGCAGCCTTGCAAGAGCATAAATTTTCCTGTTCCTTTCCAGTCTTTTGTGAAGTGGGGCATATCACCCAGGAATCTAAGCAAGGTCTGCTGAATATAATTTCAAGTCTTGTAATTCAATAAAATTCAAAACAAAACCCACCGCCACCCAAAAACAACCAAAGAACATCAAAATACAAAACCCTACCACATGTTTGTCACTTAATGCTTGGAGTCCTTTTTTTGAAGAGTTTTCACATTGTGGCTAAGCCAACCTAATGACTAGCTGACATCTGTAGAAGGATGTCATACTGCCTTTGTTTTTGCTGTCTGTGTAGCTGTGGCTTCATTGGTTCTGCTCTCCCTTGAGAGTCATAGCAATCTGGCAACAAAACCAACAGAGAAGTACTTAATTTTTCCCCTGTTGATGGAGCTTCATGAATGAGATCCACGAAAGCTGGTGTAAGGAGAAAAAAGAATGACAACTGCAAATAGAGATGACTTAGAAAAGAAGGGAAGGTTAAAGTAGGACTACCCTTTTTTGGTGACAGAAGTCAGAACAGCTTGTCTGTTAGGTAAAATCTCACATTAAGTGAAAGTTGTTGCCTGCTGTTTATCAGTTTCTTAAGAGAACAACAACAACAAAAGAAAAAGTTTTCCCCATATTTAATGGGGAAAAGATTCAAAAATACATTTCCCCACCTTGTTTACACATTAAGCAAAAACGTGGCTTGTTCAGAAAAGTGTGGATGATGTTTTTGGCTTACTATTTTTTTTGGAAAGTTTGAATCACTTTATTTAAACAGCTATTAGAATAGAGTTGTTCGGCTTTAAATTTTCAGTCACAGTCAAATAACAATAAAGAAGTGATTCTGTAATGAGAAATACGTATATTTGTATGCAGTTGCAAGTCTTTTTAAGGACATTTATTTCCTCTTTGAGTTTATTTGTGTTCACTGGGTTTTACTAAATAAATTCAAAACCCTTTTTGGAGTAAGCTAACAGTCTGTTTTTGTTTTTTCAGAAACCTCTAAGCCTGTTCTTGATGAAGTAAGCATACTTACAGCTATTGCTCTCTTCCTTTGGTCAGCAAGCACTGAAATAATTGGAGTGCAGTCTTTGCAAAATGGATGTATAAACAGATTTAAAAACGCGCTAAATTCCAGTGATCCTTGGGTAAGATCATGTATAGGAATGTGGATGATACATAGCTGAAAAAAAGTACCTGTGATACATTTACTATGTTTCCTGAATGTTTTGTGATGCCTTCAGTTCAGAGACAGATACTGCTTGTCAAAATAACTAGAATTTTCAGCATTGTGTTATAAAAACTCCTTAATGATCAAAACAACCCAAAGCAAGTGCTTTTAAGTAGTCTGTTCATAGCCTTGTGCCAGGTACCTGATGTGCAGCTTTCTAAAGGAAAAGTGTGTTTGAAATGTGAAATTTTAGCAAATGAAAAAGTATGGATACCAGAGAATAGTGAGGTTTTTACACTGAAAATGATCTTTTCTAATACAAACTAAACCACATTTGCTGCAGATAAAATTACAGCCCACACTTCCGATGAACTTTGTGCAAATCCTATGCTTATTTTATATGTTCACACAAAACCCAGTTGAGAAAACATAATTCTGTGGTCACTGTCAAGGGCATCTACAGGCTGTGAATTCACTTCCGTCCTTTGCTTTGTCTTTGTGGATTGTCTTTTAAATCGTTTTATCACTAAAGAGAGAAAACAAAAAGTTTTAGCCTGACTTTTCTCAAGCAGGCTAACGTGCTCTATAGTTAGGCATAGCTGTTCCAGCCACTTATTCATCAGCATGGTTGAGTGGGTATACAAACCTGCAGGTGGGAGCTAAAAATAAATCTCTAGTTTTTCCACAATCACGTACTGCAGAGATTCCTGAGAAGAAAAATACGCAGAAAATGCTGACCCATGTAGGGTCACATCAAGGCATTTAGAATCCTGTTTGGATGGAGGGTTCTTCTCTGCAGCACGGCTGGCCTTTTCCATGTGGATGTAAAACTCAGTTGGTTCTCTTCTGAAGCCTAACTTTGGATGAAAGGCTGTGTAAGATTTTAGTGTGTGAATGGAAGTGTCAGCTCTATCGTGCAGAAACTTATGTCTAACTCTCCGTCAGCTCTGTATAAACACACAAACAGCAAAGTACATCTTTGCCCACCCTGCTGGCAAGCTCTCGGTGAGCTGGAACTTAACGCTAATTCTGTGATTCACAGGGAATGCTTTGATAGCAGCCAGATTGTGTCCACTCTTCTTGCTGACGTGTAGAGCATATACTCTGTAATGCTTGTTGTGTGTTGTCTTTTAAATATAAACCAGTCGTTACTGGCTTTGGTTAAGTTACAAGGCACCTGTTTGTAATATAAGCATCAAACTGGTTATGGAGAGGGGGAACAACTCTTCTAAAGAAATACCACTACCTTATAAGAAATACAGGAATATTTTTTAATACTTGCCTGCAAAAGTCTGAAAGATTAGATATGCTATATAATAATATCCTGAAGGCAAGTTCATTTTCTGGAGCTATAGGCTCTCAATTGAGAGCCTATAGCTCCAGCCTATAGGCTCAATTGAGAGCCTATAGGTCTCTTGTCTCTTAATGCTAATTGGTAAGTTCTGTGGGAGAGTGTGTAAGGCATTACACTCTTTGAAGAAGCCCTGGCTTTACCTTGCAGGAGTTTTTGTGGAATTATGTGAATGCAAAGTATTCACAGGATTTATATTTAAAAATACATAGAGTAAAAGGAACTTAGATGGAATTCTGCTGTCAGATGGGGTTGAAAAACTCTTACTTCAATTATGTATGCATGTAAAAAGAAATAAAACAGGCCTTTATTCATTTTGAAGGCTAATAACCTTAACAATTAATAACGAGTAAAGTGTCAAGAGTGTAAACAGAAAGCTAACAGAATTATTTGGAGTGGTATGGAGAGATACAGGAATAATTTGTTGAACAAGGTCAAAAAGATTTTTCTCCTAATGCCTTACTCAGCATACTTTTCTACCATGGAGCTCTGTTAAAAAGCACGGAAGTGTTATTTGAGGAATTGTTATTACTTCAGACCTTAAATACTGAACTCTACAGAAAACTTGCAGTCATATATTAACAAACAATTGGAGCTGCATAACTTGTATCTTCTTACTATTAGTTTTTATTATCTATCCTTTTAAATCAATATTTTTATTTATATATCTCTGTTTTCAGTCATCCCGTCTCCTCACAGATAGATCACTGTGTTCAGTAGTACTTCCTCTGGAATGTTTCTGTTCATGCTTGATAACTCCTTCTGTTCCGGCTTGAGTGTAGTTTGAATATGTGCTATGTTTTATCCACATACTTGTAGTGTTTTACCTTTTCAACTGCTCTTGGTTATTTGTGTAGCATTTTGGAGAAAGGCTTTTGTGAACCCAACTCAAATTCATTCATAAAAGTTCTTCCAGATAAGACTATCAGTGAGTCATTTTCCCAAATGTTGACTTTACTATTCTCTGCGTCTAACAGAAAGAGGGGGGCAGGGGAGGAATTGAAAGGAAGGGAGGAGAGGAGAGGGATAGGCGTTCCAGTTCAATCTATAGCTACACATATACTTAAGATATACATGTATACATGATCATCTATGTATAAGATCACTTTGATCCGAGTCATTTTTATAGACTGTGTTATCCTTCAGAGATTGTATCTTCAAAAATGTGAAATGCTATTCCATCTACTGTTAGTGGTTAGAGTTCTGAGGCTTAAAGATGTTGTTTGCTGTGGACCCGTGTGGCTGCCTAGGATGACAATAGCTATTCCTTTATTTTTTCTGAGTTTCTGTTGTTTAACACCATTTGTACCTGCAGTTGATTCTAATTGGCCTTCACTTCTAGTATTGAAAACTGGTCTTACTTGGTTTGTTTCCTTCCTGCTTAGTTGTAGTTGTCTTTTTTATGTAGCGCACACATCTCACACACATAGATAGGAGATTTTATTAGAATTCCCTGAGTTAACAAGTAACTTTGAGGACAATGTATTTATCTTGATTTCATTAGGTTCAAGCCAAGTGTTACCAGCTTCTGCTTTCTGTGTTCCAACATACCAATCGTGCCCTGTCAACTCCATATATTCATTCCTTGGCCCCTATAATGGTGGAGAAGTTGAAAGCTGTGGAAAGGAACCGCCCAAACAACAACCTGGAGCTGTTAGCAGTCCAGGAAGGAATTAAAGTCCTTGAAACATTGGTTGCCCTTGGTGAGGAGCAGAATAGTAAGTATTTAATTTTTCTAGATAAATGTGTAATTCTAAAACAAAATATTGAACACTACGACTCTTGCAGCTAGGAACTTGATGACATTTTCACAAAACATCTGTGCAACAACACACTTTTGTAATTCTGTTACTGAAACTTGTGTACACATGGACTTGTGTAATGTGTACAGTATGATTTCAGATTTTGGTGATGACAAAAAATCTAAATATGAACTGTAGAAGTAATATTTTTTTTTGTATTTGGAAATATATGTATAAATTTACTTTTTCCTGGTTTTTAACTTCTATCTATTTTAGCAGGCTTGTCACTTACATCTGGTTGCTTCTGCCATCTCAGCAAAGCTTGTTTAAAGAGACCCCCCAAAAATTGAATTGTATACCTAAATTTGTAGATGGAGCCTTCCATTTGCTTGGTAGATAGAATGCAATGTTATAGTTTATCTTTAAGTTCAGTTTGAGTAACTGAAACAATGTAATAACCAAAAGACTTAGTCTGCAGACCTTGATTGTAATCAGTAATATTTTTACAACTGATTTTAAATGCTGTTTTTTTTTCCCCAAACGTATTCCCTGTTTATATTTCTCTTCATTGATGATATATAAAAACATACTAAATGTATGTTTTCTTGAGTGCCATTGTACTCTGTACTCTGGCTTATATGTTTCAAATACTTGTAAAATGGGTATTCATACTTGTGAAATGAATGAGGAAACAAAACCTCTGATTTTCAGTAGTGCTGCCAGGAGGTAATCACCCCATAGAGGTTTTGACATCTATATTCATTCTAGGGAAAAATCCATTAATATTCAGATTACCTACAAATTTTCAGGTGAGTGAGTTACCAATGATGTTTAAGTTCTTCAAAATTTACAGTTAACATTTTACATGTTTCAGAGGTGTACTTGTATCCTTGCTAGACAGAAAAATTAGCCCTACTACTTTAGTTGTTTTTGTCTGTTTTCAGAATAAACTCTGTGCCATTTTCAGCTGTGGTCTCATTAGTTTTTGCTAGCCCATTACATATTTGTAATGGTAGTTTCTGAATTGATAACTTCCAACATGGAGTAATATACCAGATAAACATCCCTGAATTTTTAGTGCACAGTTGCATAGTAATAGTGGTTCTGTTATGCTCAATGGGGAGGCTGCTTTTCAGATTCAGTTGAATAATGTTTCTATCTGTCAGAAGAGAGTTTTAAAGTCCTTTAATATGACAGTCACTCTACGTTTTAAGATCTGTTATCAATGATCTGCAGTCAGACTGTGCAAAGGCATCTCTAAAGATGTGTCAGGAGCAAAAAAAAACTATGCTGAACAAAAATAGAAGTCTGAAGCACAATTCTGATAAGCAAGGTTTGAGTGACTAAAGGACAGGAAAACATCTTCATTTTGTTTGTTCTTGATTTGCTCATTTGTAACTACAGTGCTTATTGTCAATTTGGAAAATGAAATAACCCATATCAGACTAGTAACTGATGCAATTCTTTGTTTTGTTTTGTTTCCTTCTGATATGATTATTACTTTTTTTTTTTCCTTTCACTTTTAGGAGTCCAATTGCTTGCGCTTCTTGTTCCCACTCTGATATCCTATTTGCTGAATGAAAATGCCTTTGCTTCTGCATCTACGGTATCTAAGGATCTTCACGAGTTTGCACTTCAGAATCTGATGCACATTGGTCCACTTTACCCACATGCTTTCAAGACGGTAATGGGAGCTGCTCCTGAATTAAAAACACGTCTAGAAACTGCAGTCCGAGCAAGTCAGGCCAGCAAAGCAAAAGCAGCTGCTAGGCAACCACCACCCACAGTACATTCCACCCCAACAATTAAACTGAAAACTAGCTTTTTTTGAATTACTTTTGTTATTTTTGGACTGCTCACTAGTCAGAAGCATTACATTATCCCTGATGTGTTACTGCATATATGTCTGTAATTTTGTGAAATTTGTATGTTAAAGGCTAATAGAGCTTTGTGTAATTACTTGAAATCCATGCATTACAAGGGAAGTGGTGTTACTAGTATTTGTATAGATTTTTGAGAAGTTGAATGTGATCATATTTATGAATTTATGTTATAAATTATCCACCAAAAAACCCTATTGTCTATCTCATGAAATTGTTTTATTTATTTTTAAGGTACCCTGAACCTTTCGGAATGGTTTTGGAAATGCAATGGCTGTTGTTTTACCATTGTGGCAACACACTAACACAGTGGGATTGAGGGAAGAGGGGAAACTGTTGTGCAGTACTTACTGTATACCTTGGGGAATTCTGAGTGTAGAAGTATGCACTTTTGCCTTTTAAAACAAACTAGGGAAGGGGATTGCCAGACATTGTAGATCATTTCAGCTTGCATGAAGAGACAAGAAAAAAAAAAGGACAACTATAAGACAACTTTAAGACTTTCTCAAGGTGAACAGTCAAGCATGCGGTTGTAATAAGTTGTCTTTACTTATGTGATGTATATTTCGTTTAGGTCCACTTCCATGCTTGAAAATTAATAAAGGATTCCAAGAATCTAATACCCTATCTCTTCTATAATAAATTAATAAGAAAAAAATGCATTGGAAATTGACTTTATAAAGAGGACTGCCTGCTATCTGGAGTTTTGTAGCTGTAGAATTTGGCCCTTGTAAGGTGCTGTGTGTTCGCAGTCTCCCTGTTCTACCAGACGCTAGTTGAGTATGATGACTGTGTGTGTTGCTTTTTGTTCAGATTCCTAGACATTTACTGCTTCCTGCAAAATTTTAGTCTCATTGGATATATCTTATCTGTAGTCTTGATAAAGTTGGCTGAGCCAAATGACTTGCGCCTTTTGCACCTTTACCAATTGTAAGGGAGCAGAACACAAGCGTGAGCCAGGCTCCTCCAATTCTTCCTTCTCTTACCAAGCTTTTACTTTATTTCTTATTTTTTTAAAAAAAAGCACATGACTCCCATCTGAGTGAGTTTGATTTGCAGATTTTGGAGCTTAAAGAGAGCTCATGTGCTATGCTGACCTTACAGCACAAGAGCCAGCAACTCCCAATGGTTATGTCTGCCTTCTGCCAGACCTTACCCTTCATACTGGCAGAAGTAGAGAACCATGTATTTTCTTGTATATACAAGACTGACTTGCATGAAGTTTTGGACACTGCTGTTGAATTTATAGACTTCCATAGGGCTCTTTCTATACATTTTGCTTTATAGAGAAAAGTCATGTAACTGGAAGACTAGGCTAGGACTGTTGGGTTTCATCTCTTCTCTCTGTTTGGTGATTTTCTGGATATAACAGGACTCTGTAAAAACTGTATATATTTTAGAAGCTTCACTTGAACCTGAATATAACAAAGGGATAGTAAATAGAAATGAACATGATTAATAGTTGGTTGAAATATTTGTAGATCATTATTTTTGCAAAATCACTTGTCTCTGAGCTTTCATTTCCTACAAAAGCTTTTATAACCCTTTAAGGACCTTTGCAAAATGAAGGACAAGGTAATGCTTTTTTGCTCTTTGTATTTGGTGTGTGAAACATGTTTAACATAAAGATACCTGAAAACCTTTTATTTCACACTGATTGTTTTAGCACCAAAGTGAGGACAAGAAGTTTGCACCACGACGAGAAATGCAAACTCTAGTCTTTCAAATGGTTTTCATAAATGTGTTAATAAGAATAGCTTTCAAGTCTTGTTCCTTTCCTCCTGGAGTTAAAGATGCATGCAGCAGTAAAAATAGTATGCCGTACATGAGGAATAGAAGTGATTTCACTATCTTTGTCATCTTTGCGTAGTGGGATTTAAGTTGATCAAAATCTTAACCCTTGCTCAACATTACAATGCAATTTTTGCTCAGCAGTTGTTCTGAATGTGTTCAACATTTAAGGAAAAGTATAAATGAAACTTTCACTACACAACTGAACACAAAAATTTCACAAGGGAAAATTAGAAAAGTATATAACCTGCTTCATTCCCCCCCCCCTCCCCCGGGTGGGTAGTAATTGACAACTGGTATTTGTTGGAAACTTTTTGTCTACGATCAAGATTGTCTTTATTTACCATAATTTTTTATCTCTGCACTTTTGTGTTTTGCTTACACTGTCGTTAAAAAGACATCTGAAAACTCAGAAAAGGGGGGTGGGGAGAAGTGTAGCAATCAAGCATAACTAAAGTCTGTAGAAAAACAGTAAAAATGTTAGCAGAAGGGAAAATAATGCTAGATAGATACAGAGATGCAGGGAAGGGAGAGGTTTTTCTGTGATGGTATACAACAGGCTTGACTTCGTTTGTGTACGTGCTTCTCCAGTTTCTAGTCTTTGTTTGCTTTACTTGCTCTGGATATGAAAAGTATAACCATGTGGTTTTACATAATATTTTTGCATCAAACTTCATTTGATTAAAAAAACAAAACTTGAAATGTCTGTAGTGTTTATTGTCCCCCCTCCCCCCCGGCCTCTTTTTGTCACACTCCTTTTCATCTTTGTTTCTGGCCATTTTGCTGCGCTTTTTCATGAAGCTTGTTACTCCGTTTCCCCTTCAAGTCTTTCCTCTCTGCTGTTTCCTTCCTTTCTCAGTGAGCCTTGTTGTTCTGCCCTGTTTCTCTACCAGGTTTCCCCCAGACTGCATTCCCTGCTGGGTGCTTTTGGTGATGATCCCCTCTGGTTCCTGATCCTTTCTGTAAGCTTCCTTAATTATTTTTCCCCTCTTTAAAAGCACCCAGAGACTGCTCCCCAGCCGCAGTTACAACTTCTCAGGTCTGGGTTACAAAGTAAGTGCAATTTCGGAACAGCTAGGGTGAAACAGGAAGCGCTGCTTGAGCAAGCAGCTCATGGGGCACGTAGGGGCTGATGTTGATGCTGTGAGCTGAGGATGTCCCATCGTGGCTCCGCAGCCACGTCTGTGGCTCATGCAGTCCTCCACGTGTGTCTGTCTTCAGGGGGAGACGCCAGGGAGCTGCTAGCACGAAGCCCTGCTGTAAAGGCTGGTGGCGGTGGTGTGCATCGCTCTTTAGCAAGCCTCTTGGGTTAATGGGTGTAACAGGGAGATTGTGCCCAGCTTTGATATTTTTGTGCTTCTGGAAAAGGTATGAGAGAGCAATGCTTCTGACAGCTTGTGCCTTCAAGCTGTGCTGTTGCCGTTGGTTTAAAAAAGTCTTGTTTAGCCTTTCAGAGGAGGCAGCGTGGTAATTCCTGAAAAACACTGTTGTGCTGTCCCAAAGGTTTTTGGGGAAACCCTGTAGTCCTGTGATGGATCTGTGGGTTCCAGTGCCTTGACACTGCGCAGTGCTCAGAACCTGGCCAGACAGGCTGAAATGGCAGCCTTTGACGGAAGTTTGTGGAGCTGCAAGGACACTCATCCCTTTCATGTCCCCAGGGTGGGCCACGAGCATCCCAACCCCCTAACGCCCTGCAGTGAGACACGGATTACTTTTAAACTGAGCAGCAGGGCCCCGTGGTCCCCCAGCTCCTCGGAGCCCCAGCGTGGCACAGTGCGGGCAAGAGGCTCCCTGGCTGCGCCGTCGGTCCTGAGCGACGGGCGGGAGGATGGAGGAGGAGGAGGAGGAGCAGGAGGAGGAGGAGGAGGAGGGGAATTCCCTCTGCCGGCCTCCCCTCGCCGCCGCCCGTGGGCACTACATCTCCCAGCAGGCCTGGCGGGCGGATCGCTCTCCGGGATTGTCCCCGCCGGGCCGCGGTAGCAGGCGGCGGGGGCGGCTGTCAGGCGGTGACGGCGGCGGGCGGGACGCGCCCAGGTCGCTGCCGCTGCCGGGACGCGGCTGGGCGGGGGCGGCGGCGGGCGGCGGAGCCGGCCCGGCCATGGACGAGCAAGCGGGGCCCGGCGTTTTCTTCAGCAACAACAACAACAACAACGCGCTGCTGCTGCCGCCGCCGGCCGGCGGGCCGGGGCTGGAGCCGGGAGAGGCGGCGGCTGCGGGAGGAGGAGGAAGCGGTGGCGGCGGCGGCGGCGGCGGCGGGGGGGTCTCCGGTGCCGCCGGGCCGGTGCCGGCGTCCCGCGCTCAGTACAGCGTGCCGGGCATCCTGCATTTCCTGCAGCACGAGTGGGGCCGCTTCGAGGCGGAGCGCGCCGAGTGGGAGGCGGAGCGGGCGGAGCTGCAGGTAGGGAGCCCCGGCGGGGCACGGCGCGACATGGCGGCGGGCAGGTACCCCCGGCGGGGCACGGCGCGACATGGCGGCGGGCGGCTCCCGGCCGCTCCCCTGCCCCAGCCGCCGGGGGCCTGCGGCCGGGGGAGGCGCTCGGCTGCCCCCGGCGGTGGGGCTGCCGGGCTGCGGCGGGCGCCCGGAGCCGTCGCGGGGTGCCGGGGCTCGGCGGCGGCCGGTGGGAGGCAGCGGGAGCGCTGCCCTCCCGGGGGAGCTTCCTCGGGGGTGTTGACCAGAGGAGTCTCGGTTGTAAATCCGCACAGCACGCCGCAGCGGGAGCCGCTGTTAGGCCCCCCCAGACGCGTCTGCCGGGCTGCCTTCTGGGTCTCCCGGCCTCGCCCCGAACTCTCTGGCCATCTCTTGTCTCTCTGTGCCTTTCCTTGAAGGTGCTGTCTTTGTAGAGAGAGTCTTGAGCCAATTTAGCAACATCAACCACTTCTCTGTTCTTTTTTTTAAAAAAAAAAAATATTATTTTTTGTCTTTTCCTTTTTTTAATTAGCAGGAAATTCACCCCTTTAATTGTACTTTGTATACTAACATCGAGCAACCCCCCCCGAGAAGAGTGGCAGCTATAGCACTCCTCGCCCAGGGCTGGTCCTCTTGCAGGAACTCAGAGGAAGTGGTCGTGAACATGAGAGGGATATAATTTTTATTCTAACCTCAGTGCTTTGATGAGAAATTGGTTAGTAGCAGAATCACGTTTCTATTCGCTATGTCCAGTAATTATTCTGTAGACAGTAACTAGCTGAGGTTCATACAACAAGAGCATTGCGTGTCACATATTGAGGTGTTTGTGAGGCTCCCCTGGGTATTTTTGCGTAGCCGATACAGGTCTCACAGACTGCTTTGGAGAACAACATCTGTTTTACAGGTCCTCAGTAGTCCTGCCAGTGCTCTCCTAGTAGTAACACCACGCACGTTTATAGTGCCCTTCAAGACAAGAGGCAGGCATGCCATTCCTCCCCTTCTTCCCCCGCCTTCCCAAGCATCCCTCAAAGGCTCGCTGAGTGTCACAGATGAGACAGCAGGAAGGAAGCAGAGTGTTGAAGCTGTGTGCCGAAGTCGTGTGTTCTTGGTGGCAGAACCGTGAATATAACCTGATTACAAGTTGTTTGCTTCAACTCCTTCGGCTCTTGCCAAAATGTCTCAATAAAGTTATAATTAGCTGCGACTGGCGTTGCCACAAGCCGCAACAGCATTTATCTGCTGCAGAGTCATGTTCTGAAAAGGTGCAAAATTCCTGGCTGTCTCTGCAGGCATCGGGCGTGACGTCTGCTGTGACCGTGTTCGGTCGAATGTGCTTTGATCCGTGTGCGAGGTTTGCGTGAGGGCTTCGGCAGCTGCAGGAGGGCTTTTCGAGGCAGTGCGTGTACAAGCGAACGATGAGCAGCGTTAATTAAGAACAGACTCCGCGCTGCTTCTGAAGCCTTTTGTTGGCCTATATATTTGGAAGTGTTTAACAGAATAATGGAAATTTGAGGTCATGCTGTTTCTCTCTCTCGAGATAAAGATACAATGCTCCTGATTGTACTTTGCTGGCCTTCCGTCCAATGTAAATTAGATGTTAGATTGCCTGCTCTCCTGGAAGGCTGTGTGGCAGGGATCCTCTTTTGTATGTGTTGTTAGTATCCCATAAATTTTATCTCTAATTCATCTTGCTTCTTAGAGGTAGACTTTTTATCTCTAGTTTCTTACTGCTGTGATACTTAAATACTTGAGATATTGCCCTGCTTGGCTGCTGCTCTGCAGTCGGTGATTAGTTAAGCTATACTCTTTCAGAAAACCACCTCGTAAGTCAATCCAACTGTGATTTCCTGTCTTCCTTTTCTTCCCCTCTGGGCTTCTTTTTCTTTTTTCTTTTTCTTTTTTCTTCTTTTCCTTGTAATTAGTTGTATGGAATTAAATGTGATATTCAGCTGGGGTACCTTTCTGTTGAGTTATGTGGTGCTTACTCAGGTGACACACACCCTTCCTGGAGTTCAGGAAAACACATGAATTGACATGTCAGGCATCTTGCTCTCTGCTCCTGATTACTGGTCTAACACTGCTTTCCCAAGGCTTTTCTTCCTGTCAAGTGCCTAAATTTTGCTTTCCCTGGCAAATATCCATGTTTGCCGTGATTTTCTAATTACTTTTCTGTAATCTTTAAAAACTATTCTTGCCTCTATTATATAATCTTCCTCATTCAGGGTGAAAGAGGACTTCAATATTTATGTCTACGCAAGTATCATTAGTAAGTTGTGTATTTCAAGTCAAATGGAAAACAGATTCATCCAGGGCTTCCATAGATGCTTATATGCTAATTATGCATTTCACTATTAACGCTGCTTTGTGTTTACAGTACTCTGACATCTGCAGATTGAAAAATTACCCTAATAATAAACTTTCATGATGCCTTGTGTAGGAATTCACTAGGCATAAATGCTAACTTCACTATTTTTCCTTCTGGTATTCACAAACCGTGTTTTGTAGTGCTATTGCTTATTTTTGTATCTTTTCAGAAACGAGCAACATTCTTTTTGTTAAGTTCTCCGGGAGCTGCTTGGGAGAGTTCACAAGAACGGGTTTCCTGTTCTGCAAATGGTTTAAGCTTCAAGTATTTTTTTTTTTCATTCTGCCTTTTTCTGGACTGCATTTCCATGGCACTTCCAAGTTGTCATTATGCGTTGGACCGGCCCATCCCAAAGCAGCCGACAGCTTGATCAAGAGACGAGCACATGCACAGACCCACGGGCATTTTCATCTTTCCTTGAGGCGCACGGGGCTTGATCTGCTGCCTGGCCTTAGCCATAGGCCTTCTGACTGCCCGGGGGTGGTTCCCTGTTTTGCCCCGTTGTTGGTGGCGTTAATGAGCAGCGTTAATGAGCAGCGCCCCGCGCTCCGGGGCAGCATGCGGGGGCCCTGTAGCGGGAGCTCCTGGCAGAGTCAGTGGGGAAGGCTTCCCAGGGGAACGCTCTGTTGCTCCGTGGGAGTAAGGTGCATGTTTTGCTTTTGACAAATTAATGTCTTTCTGGCAAAGATGCTGGTTTGCAGATACTCTGCTGGTGTGTCTGACGTTTCACAAATGCTCTAAACTGCAGCAAACTGCTATACTGTGTGTAACTGAACGTATAGGCACTCCGTACCCTGCTAAGGAATTTTCTCTCACCTGTCCGCTCCGCTGGTAGTTTTCATTTCTTCTGGCTGGTAACTGCTTCTCCAGCGTGGTAGAATGGTTGGAATAGTGGGACCTGATACGGTTATGCCAAAATTGCTTTGACTTGGTAAGCTTTCCTCTGAGAGGGTTTGCAAAGAGGTTGTGGAGAAAGGTGAACATCCCGTGTTTGTCTCCCTGCAGCTCTGTTGAAAACATTCCTGTTGTAAGACAGTGCCAAGAGGGGGGAGAGAGAGAGAGGGGAGAAAAGATGATAGGGAAGGAGTTAAGAAATGAGATAAAATGTGGTTAAATGATAGCAAACAACTGTAATAAAAGGAATGTGGTGGAAATAACAGATAAACACTTGAGGTCGGTTGTGGAAGTCGGATTTAGCAATAGCAGCTCCCTGGGGGTCGCTGGTGGTGATCTTCACTCCTGCTGCTGCTTTTCTGAGGCAAAAGGCAGGCAGGGAAGGCAGGCTTAGTGAATGGCGAGATTGTGTCCTTGGAGATAGACGAGCTAAAGTAATGAGGAGAAGGGGCAAATCAGACAGATGGCTCTGGCTATTTATAGTGTGTTTTAGGACATTGGTTACTTGATTCAGAAATAGTTGATATTTACTGTTAGTTGCCTTTTAGATCATGGTCTTCTTATTGAGTTAATGTTTCTAGTCAAAAATCATTCTGATAGCTGGACAATACTGAAATAGTGCTCAGAGAAAAAGAAGCGAATGCTGAGCTGATAATATCAGCTGTTTAGTTAGGAGAAAACGCCTGTGGAGTTGCATGTGGTTTTGCCAATAAAATGGAAGATAAAATAGCATTTGAAGAAGTTTTGTTAAGATTTTTCAGATAAGAACATGTACATCGAATCTCGGAGGTTCTCTGTGAAAAACAAATTGGCAGAAGTGCTGCGGAAGTAAGTCTTTGATAAAATATTTCTTCTGGTAAGGCAGATATTACAAAGAAAACAGTGATCAGTATTAAATTTCTTTCCACCCCAAAAGGACAGTATTTTCAACTTACGTGTTTCAAATACATCAGATAAATCAAAAGAAAAGTGGATGAAAATAAGTCAGAAGCCTGAGGCATGTTCAGTTGGGAAAGAAGATGCTAACTGGGTCTCAGTGACTACCAGATGTTATTCTGACAACTTCTTGTAGCAAACTTTCTAGTTGCCAAATTAATGTGAAGCAAAGAGAAGCTTCTGCGCTCCTTTTTCTCCTGTTTGTTTGCTGACGTGCATGACTGCCAGCTAATCCCCATATTCTCATTGATAAGCCGTCATGACTTGTCGTATTCAAACCAGGAGGAGTGGTGGGAGTAGATGCCGAGTGACTAGAGCCGCATTAGCGAAATCTCTAGCTTTTGTGGAGAAGTAGGATGTAAATAAAATCTGAAGAGACCGGTTCCGTGCAGGTCTGTACTTGAGTTTTATAGACTTGTGATATTGTTTTTGTTGTTGCATAAATGATCCCAGTGTTTCCAAGCAGCAAATTTTCACATTCTTCTCAAATCTGTTAAAACCTGTAAGTTAGCGAAAGTGCAAGAAATGCTTTTTAAATGGGTCGAACTCTTTTAGGGAGGTGCTGCTGTAAATGTAAACGTGGTATGAGCAGGACAGAATTTGTAAAGGTGTGAAGGCTTGCCATTGTCTGCAAGTGGTCTTTCAGGCTTAGAAACTTTTTTCACAAAGTGTTATACTTCAGAATAATAAAGTCTTTTCTGATTTTTATGGTTAGCAATTTAATTTTTGAATTAATACTAAAGTAAAAAGTGAATAATTTGTATTGATCTAGGTGCTCAACTTTGTTTTTTTTTTGTGTCAGGTTAGCCTATAGTGAAGGATCACGTGTCTTTTTGGATGCATGTCTATAATCTAAACTTGTATGGCTATGCACTACTCCAGCAGTAGGACTCATTTTTCTGTTGAAGGTCTTGGCTCATGTCACTTTTATTGCATAAGGGGTAAGTAACTTTGCACTGTTTGAACAAGAAGTTGCAAATATAACTCACCCTTTATCTACGTTTCAGTAGACACAGAGAGTTTATTTACTAATTCTAGACCAGGCTGCGTGAGATTCCCAAAGGAAGATCACGTGCATCTGAAGGGATTCTTGGCTCGCCTTGACTTAACGCTAAAAGAAATAATGTTATACAAATGTTAAGCCCCATCTAAAATTGATACCTGTACGCAATTCTGTGAGAAAATGAGTTTTGGTCAGCAACCTACTCACATACTTGGTTTCACAAGGCTGCCGGGCCTCCTCAACTCATCCTTTCTAAGTTTGTTAGCTAAGAAGTGGCAAGAACTGACTGATAAACAGGAAAGGGATTGTCATCTTTTACTTTTTAAACACTGAGAAATGCTTAGAGAGGTGAAACAGATCTTCTGTATTGCTTTAGAGCTCTCAGGATCCAACCTCTGCAGGCAATACACTAAAAATAAAAACACCCTCAAGAGGGAAAGTGAGGGTTTACTTTATTATAGTGGCCTGCTTTGGTATGTGGTGGTAGTTTGGTTCATCTAGAACATTTCATTTTCCTATTTGTAAGGAGTTTGCTAATACGAACCAAAATAGAATATATTGAAGTAAGCCAGCAACAAAGAAGTTAAATACAAGATTGCAGTGTGGAAAGATTGCATTTTTCTGCTCTAGCCAGGGATATGCTTCCTTTTAGGGCAGTCGGGCGCATAGGGCAGGATTGCAAAAGCATCCGACAGAACCGGCATGCATAATGTTCATAACCATGCTCGTAAACAGGAGGTGAGAACAAAACTACTTGATTCTGTGTCAGCCCCGCTTGGCGCTGCAGTCAGTTCAGGGTGGCGGTGCGTGCCTGGGGGCACGGCGTAGGTGTTCGTGGCTGTGGCAGCGAAAACCAGCAGCAGTGTGTGCCCACTGCCTTGGCGAGTGCTCGTGCTGTTGTCTGGTTCACTCCTCTTCGTGTGGCAGAGCCACTGCCTTTCTCCTTCAGATTTGTCCTCCCTTGTCTCGCGGCTCCCAAGCGATGCATTCGGACCGTGAACTTCCACTGTTGCGGTTCAGATGCGGGCCAGAAGTCTGCGGCGTATGGGTCTTGGTGCTGGTTGCTGTTGCTGCATTTCTGCCCTTTTGTGTGTGGAATCTTGTATGGCAAGTGGAAAGGAATTTTATTTAGACACTCACAGTTTGGACCTCAGCTCATAACACACTGCTGTTTTGTGACAAAGCACCACAGCCGTACAGATTTACGTCACATCTAAGAGGTCGTCACTTTGTCCTTACGTCAGTCTGCGTGGAGCATGCTCCTGTGACTCAAGAGGAAAAAAAAAGTTAATGCTCACCACTTCAGTGTACTACGGAAAGGACTGAAGGATTAAAGAGAATTTTAATTGTGAAGAATGATTAAATAAGCTGAATGTATATTGCTCGTCTAACTCAGTGGATACTTTAATGTTTGCAGTTGCTAGAATAGTACAAGGCAGTACTGAAGAGCGGGTAAAAGAGAGACTGGCTATCTGAAAATAGATCTACATAGTAAAGCACTTCACACTGCAGCAAGAAGTGTTCCTGTTGGGTGAGATGATGAAATTAGTAATCGAGGTATCGCCAGGAGTAAATTAGTAAATCATCTTTGATTCTGGATGAACTACTAGGAGTTTTAAATTGGCTGATAATTAGATGGTTTTGAAACAATCTTTTCAAAGAGATGAAGGATGCAAGCAAATGTCTTTTGCAACTCTCTTTTCTTACTGTAAGCTATATTTTTGATCTCATTTGGATGGTTTAACGTTTTCAGTGCTTATCTCTGTTGCCAGTAATGGAGTAAACTGATGCCGTTTTTTGGAGTAAAATCAAATCCTGAAATACAAGGCAGCCAGCGTGCTTTAACCTGGTGATGGTTTAGCAGTTCAGACCTCACGTGCTCAGCGGAATCGCGTGTTCTTTGCGGTGGGAAGCGTTCAGAATCTGTACCTGCATCCTGCTCCTGCCAGCAGTCCGACCGCGTTTTGGGTTATCTGGAATGGCTGCAGGCCTGTATGGAAGCATCCTGGCTTCTGTTTGCTGGAGGACTGGGAGCTGCAAATTTGTGGGTGTGACTTTCAACATTTCTCAAGTGTGGCGCCTGAAAAATTGTTTGCCAGCGGTGCTAGACTGCAGCTATTCCCCCTTTATATACACACACAGGTACACCTGGTTTTTATCTCCTGTTCTCCCCCTGACTCTTCAGGGCATGCCCACACCTATTTACAAATGGACTTGACATGTATCGCTTCCGTGTGGCAACTACAATCTGAAATGGTGAGCAGAATGTTTCTGGCAGATCTTGGCAGACCGGTTAGGACGATTGTTGTCGGCTGATACGTCTGTAAAGCTATTTCGTTATTCTAGCTATTTACATGTTCTCACAATGTTTTCCTCAGTGTTTTCCCTCCCTTGCTCTCTATCTCCCAACCTGTTAAGGCCTTGTTTTTGAATTAGAGAAGCAGTATGTACAGGATTGCCTATCTTAATAGCTCTTTGCCAAATGATGTCTGTTGACCTTCAAGTGCCCCAAAATTTGAAGTGATACTTATATTAAAATTTTAAGATAAATATTTGAAAGAAATGAATGGAAAGGTATTTAGTGGTTTTTGAGTCCTAATGATTAAAAAACCCTTTTAACTTAAAATAGCTGTAAAAGTCATAAAAAATAGGAGTTGATAGTAAACATGAGTAGCCATAGCACTGTTTCTTTGTAAACATTTTCTGTTCAAGTTAAACTTCTTGTTAATCTTTTGCTTTTCTGTAATGTCCAAATGCCTGTTTAAGAAGATGTGCAGGTATACTTCTGGTATCCTTGTCAGTGTGGGTGATGATTCCAGCGAGTGTAAATTTCAGCCTACTTTTTAAAAGTTGGTAAAATCCATATGTATTAAGATACAGTGTAATTGTTTGATGGTGTTTTTGTATCTGTAAAACCTGTATGAGGAAGGCAACAACTTTAAAAATAATAATAATAATGTTTCTAACCCAGTGCTAAGTAGCATGTTGCCTTAGGGTTTTGTCCATTTCACAGTAAAATGACCTTAGAGACTGCTGGGGAATTTCTTAAAAGAGCAATGCATGTAAGATTTTGTTTTTATTTTTTTTTTTATTTTAAACTTAAAAATTGATTTTATTTTTAAAATCTCATGGCAAAGAAGCGGAACAGTTAAGATAGCTACGGTGCTGTACTTAGACCAGATGTGCTTGAAACTTAAAGCTTTTGTTGCAGTTGGCAATACCAACACTTCAATAGATAAAGTGGGGGAAAAAGGGACTGTACAATAGCAGCTGAAACAGACTATCAGACTGTTCCAGGTATCCTAATGCTCATTTTATTTTACTTTTTTTTCCCCTCTTCCCATCCACCTGACTCTCTTGATTTTAATTTAACAGATTAGCTGAAATGCAGTAACTCCTAGCACTTGGCCTGGAACAAACTGGAGGCTGATGCTGCTGCGATACCGAGCCAGCAGGGCTGGCTGTGTTATGGAGAGCTGTGCCCCACCCATAGGGCGAGAAACAATATGAGGTTTTGCGTGATCCCCGTAGGCAGTTTTAGAGGTTTCTGATGACTAGTTTACAACTTGATGCATTTTAACTTTATTAGCTACAAGGTCAGTTGTCGCAAAACCTGTTTGCTGGGCCTGGTTGTGAATTCTTGACATTTTTGGCAAACTTTCCAAGGAGTGGCCAAAGCACAAGTGTAAAGCAGTAAGTGTTACAGTTTATGGGGGACTGAAGCATTCCTCCCCTGCTCTGTAGCTGTCAGGTAGCTCCCACCGATGGTTTTGGCTTGCACTAAAGCTGCAACAACGGGAAGTTGTCAGTGCAGTCCAAATTTGTTTATAAAATTTTGCCGTTTACTCTGTAATTATATATATAAAAAAACTGTAGTTATGCAGTTCAGTTACACTTTTTGTCATGTCAGCACTCACACCTCTTTCATGTGAACTGTTTGCACAGATACTTATACAGGTATTAGTTAAATATTTTGATCAGAAATGATAAACCTAGAATTATAACCATTTTGTGCTACAGACTGAGAAAATACTGCTTGATCTCATCATTTATCATTTTAGCTATGTAAATCAAGTATTATTCATTTGTATTACAAATTGCTTCATTTGGGGTATGAACATCTAGGTTCCTCTGCATGTTTTCAGTTAATTGCCAAACACAGTAAAGAAAGAAATATGCTTCTGACATATGGACTGTTCAGTATTATGGTTAATGTAAGATTTCAGTTATTATTTTAATGCTGGCCTTGTGTTTATTACAAGTTAACCTTAATATTTTCATTAAGAATTTCTAAATAGTGACAGGAAACTTTCAGCTTACATGCATAAAGGATGATTTAAGACCAACTTAGTTGTAATTATCCCATACTTACATAAATCAGGAATAAGGATTGCTAATTCCTGATGAGAAAGACGGGAGAATATTCTCCTTACTTTTTTTTGTGTGTTATGAATGTGAAATGAAATGAAAGCCAAAGCCTGTGCAGGGCTGGAAAGGCGGCTCATAGGCTGCTGATTCCAGCCTGTTGTTGCTGCATGCTTTTTGAGTAATAACTGAGAGCTTTTCTTGGAAGCCTAGGAACAAGAAAAGTTGTAAGACATCAGTGACAGCGTTGGTGTACTGCTGACAGTAAAAGAGGTTCAAAGAATCAATTAACATTTCTTCCAGCAGCCTTTCTACATGTGTAATATGGATATTACCTACAGAGCATGCTGGTGGCTCTGAGTAGGTACAGCACAATCCTTTTCTTTTTTCCTTGTTGAATTATAAAGCATAGGTGATTAGAGGTGATTAGTATTGCTATTTACACTATTTTGTGTGCTTGAGAAGCTGCTGGCTCTCAAATGATTAGTCAGGTCGCCTGCCTTATAGCAGAGGCATGCAGGTACGAGCAACTCTGCTCACTTTTATGTAAAGGAGGTGTGTAGTACAGTATTTTTTTAATCAAGTCCACTTTTGTCTCTTGGCTCAAGGGTGTGCAGAGGCCACATATTTCCTCTACCCAGGTTACTGCCGGCGCAGGCAGCGGCTGACCTCCCTGCTGGGCCTGTGACAGGGCGAGCTGGGCCCAGGCTGGCTGTCGCTGGTGGCCTGCAGGGACGTGGGCTTCATGCCTGGTGTCATTGGGCGATCCTTTTCATTTTGGCTGGCTACATATTTACATTATGATCTACTTTTTTTAAATAGTGTTGCTTCAGTTTCTCTCGCTTTCTCATTGGAACTGTATGTGTTTTTCTCCTGGGCCTGCTTGGACCATAGAGAGGGAAATTATTTTCAGGGTGCGCAACTCTGTGCATTGTAATCTGTACAGTTATTGTAAACTGATTTGTATGCGGTTGAGGTGTTTCTACCACTGATAAGCCGGATGGGGCTGAAATGCTCACTGCACAGTTGAAATGCTCAGTGTAAGAAATGATGGCTCCCAAGATGGTACTGCGACTTTCCCATCCTGTACAGTGAGCATTAAATTTGATTGCAGCTCTTTGCTCATTCTAGGTTGAGTGCCAAGCGAGGAGAAGCTTGGTGCTTTCCTTTGATTCAGCTGAGGCTTTTTGGGAAGTGAAATGCGTTTTCCCCAGTGAAGAAGAAGACTTCATTGGAGAGCAGCCAGTGTTTGTCACGCATCATAACCTGGCTGCTGGTGACTGGTAGCTAAGGCTTCTTCAGGTGTCTGTCACCCTATTTACTGGCTACGTTTGAGCAATGAAATTGTGTCAGCTGGTATCTTATTTTAAAGGAGCTGATCTAGCTGACCACTATCAAGCAAAGTAAAAACCTAAGTCAAGTAAGTTATTCTTCAGAAGTCTCTGGCTCCATTAATTACAATATCTGGAGACTGCTTTCAAGCTCGTGGCAGCTAGGGACACAATACTTCTGTTTGTTTCTACCAAGCTTTTCCTGAGAGATTGGTGCAGACTGCTGTACCTGTAGAAAACACCAGACTTGCTTATAAAGGGTGGCTGTAGAAATGAAAGATTTACTGGTCTTTGTGTTCAGTGGCTGATGGTCTAGACCAGTTGCCTTTTATGCTGTTCATGCTTTTCAGTAAATACGAGAGATGCTTGGAGACTTCACTGAGGAGGCAGCATAAAAGCTTGTGATACTGAAAACAGTGGGCAGCTGGCAGCACAGGGGGGCTGAAGCGTGGAGACTGCCATAGGTGTTTTTGTCTGAAGCATACTTCATGAGCTGGGAGAGAACCTGCCTTTTGTAATGGGCTTGATTTAAGCATGAAGTACAAAAGCAGGTAGTTCTGCCTTTATTATTAGGAATGAGTACTTTGTGGTTATCATAGTTTTCTATTTAAAGGAGGTTTTTCACAGGCAACTAAATACCTACTCTGCTGAAAGCTGATAAAGGTTAGGTGTCTGTTTTCTACTTCTATTTACTTCTGTACCACTTCTCTCCTCTTCCCTCTCACCAAAATACCTTTCCCTGGTTCCGTTTTTCTCTCTTAATTACAGTGCTTCTGGAGAGCCTTCTTTAACCTATTTTAGTAAGTATAATAATTAACACTTGGCACTGTATTACAAACAGGGTTTTATTTTTCTTTTAGCTGAACATGCTGTACTTCATTTCTCTGACTAGTATCATGTATCTAATGTATCTGTAGCACAGTGTACTAATTATATACTACTTCAGATAGTAAGTTGAAATACTTCACCATCTTTGCTTATTGTTGATAAAGGCTTTCGTCTGCTGAAGGTTTTTGTATGCTTATTTTATCTATTCCTTATCCTTGATTGAATGTTTATCCATGAAAGTAAATAAAGCCCATCAAATAAATTAAAATTGCTTTATTTCTTATCTTTGCATTTTTTTAGGATCTGTAATGAGCATGCAGTTTAGAAGGCTTATCTATGCAGTGATTAGTTTAGGCATTTAATGTTTATGAAACACACTAAGCCAACTTCTTTTGAACTTTACAAATCACTTTTAAAGTAACTTGAGGTGGGAGGAATGCTTGGGCTCTGCTGAATGGTTTTGAAGAAACAGTTTCTACATTTAATATTTTCTTTTGCAGGCCCAGATCGCTTTCCTTCAAGGTGAAAGGAAGGGACAAGAAAATCTGAAGAAGGATCTAGTGCGGAGAATCAAAATGCTGGAATATGCGCTTAAACAGGAAAGGTACATTGATTTAGTTATGAGTACACGATGAGGAAATTCTGAAGACAGGTACTGTTGTCTCTGTGTTTGACCAAAAGGAGAGAAATTTAGCATGTACACAATCAGCTCACAAATTGTTATATATTACTATACTAAATAATCCTAATAGTCTAAATGTGTTCTGGTAACAATAGCTAATAAAATATAGTTCCAAAAATATACAAGGAAAGCCTACAGTTGATCAACAGTTGATTATGTTTTCTTTGGTAAGATTCCACCTAACTGTATATATTATACCCCAGAATTAGTGTATTCCCTTTTGGTTCAAAGGGCTAGCTTTGTTTAGTAATATCTAGTAGCTGAAATCTTGGATGTCTTCAGTCTAGTAACTGTCAGGTTTTGGTCTTGCTAAGTTTTTAGACTTTACAATATGGTAGACTCTATGGGAATATCTTCTCGTTAATCATGTGAGGAATGAAGAAATGTCTGTGTTTAGCAGTTAATAAAATGTTTGTTTCTTTGTTCATGGGAATTTCAATGAAGTCTCCAGTCTACTACTTTACTGTTTTATACATATTTTCCTGTTGCTCTAATCTTTGAGGCGAACAACTTATTTTTACTGTGTTTCAAGAAGTCTCTCTACTCCACTGATTTACTTCAGGGCAGGTTAACTTTTAGTTATTATTTTTTAATTTATTATTAAGATGTCTTTTAAAATGCTTACCTAAAGAGTATACTCGTGGTACTATTGCAAAGCAATCATTGCTTACCTACTATTTCCCTGTCAAATAATTCCTACTTCTTTCATAAAATGTTAGTAAAATGAACTGTTTTAAATTGCTTGATTTAGTAGCAATGTACATGTGCACATATGAAGAATAGATTATTGCTGCTAGATGGAAAAAAAGGAATTCTAATAGTTGTACCTCACTGTATTGTATTCAGATTTTCTCATCTTACATGGGCTCTGTTGGTACATGAGACATACCTTACGCCATCCAATTTGACTTTTTCCAGTAGTTACCAATTTATTTGCTAGCATGGAGCTGCAACCTTATTTCTGGATATCAGTAGCCTCGGAGCTTCAGCATACTTGCTTTTGCCTCAGGGGCTTATCAGAGGAACGCTAAGGTAGATGGCCTTTTTGCTCAGGCTTTCTTATGGCACTGATCTTTTATCAAATAGCATAGAAAAATAACTAATTTTTGCATACTGGAGATAGTAGTTTATAGCCATTGAAAGGTTATTTGAAGCATGATTATGAAGATTGGAGTCACTTCAAAAAAAGACAGAGGGAATGAAGTATGTTCTTGTACAGATAAAGTTATGCTCTGAGGAATAATATTCAGTAAGATTTCTCTTATTTCAAAACTAAGGGAGGTATCTTGGTTACTAAGGTATCTCTCTAATTCTTCAAGTTCATAATTCAGGTAAATTAGTAATTTATCCAAAATTATCAGACTAGATAAATATATTTCTGTGCACTGTCAAAGAAGCTTTGTAAGGGTTATTAACTTCTGTATCTGTAATGAAAACGTCTACCAGTTGCATTCAGTAAGAGCCAACTAAATTAATTAGGCATTTAAATCCTAACGCAGCATTCACTGTCAGAATCAGGAAAAGTTCCCAGTGGTCTCTTTTTGGAAGTTTTTACATACCTATCTTGTATCTTTTCTTACATTTTTTTCTGCAGTACATGTTATTAGCCTTGGTTACTTAGGTCAGTAAACTACATGGGCAGCTGATCTGATCGAGTTTGATTGTTTCTTTATGGGAGTGAAATAGTTCTCAGAGTAAATCTGGTGTTTGTGAATGGTGTGTGCTGAAACAGCTATTTATAACAGTTTGTGGTTTTAAACAGCAGTATTGTTTGCCAGTTACTGAAGAAATGGTCTTGTATTTCTGCTGGAAATGTCTTCCAGCAAGTGTTCTTGCTTGATACTTGAAGGAATGGCAGCACACTGAGCTTGGAAGCACTGCTCTGTTTCCCAACACTTCCCTAAATCAGCTGTTGGCCTGGTCAGGTAGTAGTCAGTTTATATGCTGGCTGTTGCTGGAAAATGAGATCCTACGAGGTAGGAAGAAAACATTTCTGGTCAAGTTAATAACAAGGGTGTTGCGGGTGGGAGGGGTCAGGGAGACATCCCTGCATTCTTCCACTTCTGCCTTGGCCCTGCAGTGCACCAAAGCCTTCCTAGATAGGTCAAATAAATAGGTTATTAGTAAAGGGACAGAACATGAAATAGTGACCCGGAGTAGTATGTGCTTGCAGTGTCCTCAGAGCAAGAAATGATTGAGATTGGTTTTCTCAGGTACATGGTTTTATAAGCTGCTGTTCTGTAGAGTGGGTCTTCAGCAGTTCTTTTTTCCAATCTCCTTTTTTTTCCCAAAGCTAATTATAACTAATAAGCTTTGGAAGCAGTGTCATTATTCTCTGTTTCATGGCACTTGCATGATTTTGTAGCAGGGAAGATAGAAAGTGGTGTTTACATAAGGATTATCATGCTTTTTTCTGACAAACGTAGTTTTAATGTTCAGTCATTATCTCAGTAATTGTGAGATTACCTTTGCATTGTTTGCATATGAAACGAAGTTATTGCTGCTGAAAAGCCTTAATACGCTAAGAAGAAGAGAACTTAGAAGGAGATAATTAGTAGTTGAGCAGTACCATCTTTTCAACAGCAGTTTGGATATTGTTTTGCAAACATCCAGTAGATTGCAGTGCGAGGGAATTCATACCTCAGGGTTACTTTTTATTACTGTATTGATAGTTGCTCCACCACCAATAAATTGCATTATTTTCCCTGGATTTTCAGGAGCTAACCAAAATGTAGTACATTTGGTTGCTCTTTTTCTCTCAAGTACATGTCTAGTTTAATAATCTAGTCTAGGTCATTTCCTGTCTTAACATATTCCAACTGAAGAACTCGACTCTTGAGCCATGTCTCTAGAAACACTTGATTTAATTTTATGTTGTTCCCTGCACTGGTGTGTCTGATCAGAATAAGGCTGGCGCCCTCTCCCCTGGGTAGAATATCTTGCAGTGCTGTTCCTGGCAGTCTTTCTTGTTTATGTCTCTTGGTTTGGCAGCGACTCCTAGATCTTCTATGGATGTTTTGGCAGGCTCCCTCAGCACAGCTGGATCAGATGCTGCAGGTCTGGCGACAGATATTTCCAAGAAACAGTGGCCTTTTTTGATTGGAATCAAACTCTTCTGTGTGAAGTATTCAGAAAAGTTTCATTGCTTTCAATTTTAGGAAATGTAGAAGGATGATAGCTTTTAGCATTTTCCTGAGCAGCTCTTCAAGTGTTGCAGTGATGATGAATGTCTCCAAGCACCGTTCATGTAGAGGAAGTACAGTTTAAAGATGCCACTATTACTACTAATAAATGACTGTACAGCAAGGTACAAAAGGCAGAGCAATTGTAATACTTATCTTACTAAGGCTATCTTCCTAGTAGAGTGGTTTCACAGCTCTGAAAAAGTATTCTTCCAAACAACTTGCAAGGCTAGTTTTCAGATGGAAAATAACACCTGTAAAATTGTGCCCTTAAGGTAGTTATTTTCAAGTAATTTTCCAATCTTTGCATACTGTTAATAATGCAGATGTCATTTTCAGAAATCGAGGTTAAACTACCAAAGTTGATCGAGTTTCAGATAATATGTCTCGTCTTTGTAATTGGTCTCTCTCCTTCTCCACTTGCCCGAAACCCCCAAAGCCACCTCCTTGTTTTTGAACAGGTGATACAAGGGGTGGAGGAACTTTGATTTTTCTGTACACTGATTTATAGAAGAAATGTATTTGATTTCCTTTGTGATAATAGCATCTCACTTCTGTGATATGTGAACTAGAGTTCAATGTGTAGAGGGCCAATTTCAAACAGATAGTAATTGGAATATATAATTTCTGAGGAAATGGAGAAATGAAGCATGACAGGTGGGCAGGAAACACTTGGTTACTGTCTGATTAGATAAATATAAACATGCTAAGGGAGGAGGCATATTAAGAATGTCTATAGACAAGAATTAGTTTGTTTCATGAGAAGTTTCCTACCCTTCCGTTTGGATACGTGAAATTGAATGGTCAAGACTGTTCCTCGCAGACTTAGTCTGAATCCTTGTGTTCAGCTCTTTACTTAATATACTTTAGAAGGAAGGAGATTGTCTTTCATTCTTCTGACATTGTCAGCTTTACAATAAAGATGCTACTAATTAGAACAGAATTAGTGTAGATTTCCCCCTCCTTTCAATTCACTGTTGGCTATTTATCTATAGTTTTATTTTTTTTCTCTTCTCTAAACTAGAAGTTGACCATAGTTGAAGATGAGTTCATCAGGTCAAGTGCTCTGACGTGGTATTTGTATTTCTGCTTCCTATCTGACTGGTGTCTTGCTCAGCTACCTGAATTTGTACTAATCCATTCTAGTTAATTCAGGTTTGAGTTTGGCATTGGATTTTCTGTCATTTCATGTAGGCAAAGGTCTACAGCTTGTTGTTTTTAACTTTCTCAACAAAATTAGAAATAAGAATTGCTTTTTGGGATTGGCAATTAAAGAGCTGACAGTGTTTGTCAGCTTTTTTCATATCTGTATTTCTACTTTTCTCTGCCTGTTTTGCCCAAAGTTAAATCCTCTGAAAGATGAAGTCTGAGTCCAGCTTAGTAATGAAATAAATTTAAGGGCCTATGGCATTTAAGACCATGTAATCTAGGTTATCCTCTTGTAGTAAGAAATAATAATAAAAGCTTTAAAAAACCTGTTGCATTATGAGGAGAAACAAATTTGGAAAAACAGAAAACAACCGGAAAGAAAAACCTACCGTTAATAGATTAGAATGTGAATGGAGTGAATACTCTCACTTTGAACCAATTTTATAATGCGTTTAACGAGGGGGGAACTTTTCACTAAGACACAAAACATTACTGTTGATATAAGAGCGACATTTCTTTACCCTGCACTTACCCTTCTCATCTGGAATTAAATACTTACTATAATTAGCAAACAGCTGGATCAGTAGGGAATTTGTACTGTCAATACTTAAGTGAAAAAACTACTAAGCATTGCTAGCTATCCTCATCATCATTTTATTAGAAGTAACGAGTTTGCTTGATGGAATAGGAAAAGGCAAAAGAAAAAAAAATAACATGCTGAGGATGCCTGAGAAGCAACCAAGAGGCGGAAGTAACTTGAAAGCTGTCTCCAGTCACTCTTAATGCTGTTGTTCTAGCTTAGTGGCACTTGCCTTATGCAATCATGACACCCATTCATTTTTGTGAAAACAGCTTTTAAGTGGGAGAGTTCTCTTGTGAGTTGTGGAGCCAATGAAGCCTGTTTTCCTGTTTATTGGAAAATCCTCTTTATCGACGGTTTGTTCTTTTTCCCTTTTTGTCTTCGGTAGCCTGTGTCTTCCCTTCTTACACCCAGCTCGCTGCATTTGCATTGGAGCTGTGCCTGTGTGTGTGCCAGTCGGTCATCCTGCTGCTGCCAGGCTGAATGTTGAGTACTGCCTCAATCTCTCTTGCCTTATATTGCGGGTGCTGCTTTTCTACACAGTTAGGAACACCTACAAAACTTTATAGGGAAGCATTTGGTTTTTAGAGTCTTCTAAAGCTTCCATATTTGGCCAAAACCAATCATAAAGACTAGAGTTACTATGAGTGTGAGATAAGGAGGAACAGACAGTGACACTGGAGAAGGTTCTCTTTGCCTCACTTTTTCGATTTGTTCCCATGTTATTCGACTTCATCTACTCTAACGAATCTTTAATAACTTATACGTATATTTGTAATGGTGTACTATTGTTGCATTATTTTCTGTGTCTAAAAGTCTATAGACACCTGTAAGATGAAGCTTTTTCAGTCATAATGCTTTTTTTCTTTATCTTCTCGCTAGTCTTACTGTCATATAGCATGCTTTGTGGGGTTTATTGCAATAGGCCTTCTGTAGGCTAAGTATTTTGGAAGAGAGGTCTCCATTTTTAATTCAGTCAAGTGTCAGTTCTAGCAGTAGCATGACAAACTGGTGTAGCTGGGCTGCTATCAGTACTAGAATTTAGCACTGATCCTTAGCAAGAAGAGCTTGAAGAGGAAAAAAAGTTTGCTTAACTGAGGTGACAGTGAAATATGAAGTGATGTAGATAGTAACATGTTTGATAGTTGAGTGATAGTTTAAAAAAAAAGGAAGGGTATAGGTGGGAGAAGCAAGCATATAGCCAAAAGGAAGTAAAACCATTCTGTACAACTTACTATCTGTTGATCGCTGTTTCATTAGTATTTGCTTTGCAAATACCTGTAAATCTTGGAAAAAAAACAATTAGGCAAAATTGCACATCTGAAGTCGTGCTGAAATTACTTGTTTTGTTTTGTACCCACCCTAGAAAGAAGGAGTGACTCCTATAGTGAGGACAGGTGACATTTAAGTATTTATCCATACCCTTTAAAGGTGCTAATTGTTTCATTTTTTTTCTTTTTTCCTTTTTTTTTTTTCTCTTTTCAGGGCTAAATATCACAAATTAAAATATGGCACAGAATTGAATCAGGGAGATATGAAGCCACCAAACTATGATTCTGGTAAGACTTTATTAAGAATGAGTTAATTACTGACATAAAAGCTCAACTATGGCTTGTGAAAATGCTGTAATAATGGTATTGATGAAATATGCCACTTAGTAGAGTAGGTGGGAATAGACATAATTAATGAAGATTGTATTTTACTTGTGTAAAATTAAAAATATGTTAATGCTCTAAAAGAGTCTCAAATGAGTTTAAAAAAAAATGCAAACCCAGCAAACTGCTTCTGAAGAGAATAATTTATCTCCTCCTAAGTAATGTGTATGGATATTTTGGAACAGAGATACTAGATTTACAGCTATAGAATCCTTCTATATTGGAATAATTCTTCTGAATAAAAAGTTAATAGCAAAGGATATGAACTATATGGTACATAATTTGTATGAAAATTTCTATTAGACACAAGTGAGAGTTTGACAATGGCTCTCAGCTTGAGGAATTTAGAATTGCAATTACTTCCTTTTTCCCTGTTCCTATCTACCTTTACTTTCCCTGGGGGTGAGGGGAAGGGTATGAGGATTATATCATTTGTATGTTGTAGATTAAGAGCTCGAGAGGAGAAGTAATAAGTAGCTATTTTTGCATCTCAGACCCCTGATACTTCTTCTATGGCAACAAAACGAGAATCACCTGTATATAAAAGAAGAATATATAGTCTGCAGAGTTAAGCTCTGTCATTGGTTTGTCTAAGGGCTGGCATGTTTTACTGTCATGGTTAACTCTTACCTCATGGGATTCAGAAGATCATTTTTGGAGGAAAAACAAACCACCACCACCAAAAAAAAAAAAAAAAAAAAAAACAACCAAAAAACCCTGCACTTGCTGATGATGAAATTTTACAGGCTTTTCCTGTCCAAAATACAATGAAGTTTTTGAGAAGTTCTATTTCACATTATTATCCAAGTAATTTCCTTAACTGAAGCAATTGTATAATTTGGTGTTACTCAAGTGGAAGTCTCCAGTCTATACCTGGCCCACCAGAAAACTTTGTCCTGATCACACCAACGTCGTAGATATCTGATAGCTTCTACAGATCTCATTTTAGTAGTTTCTCAGGATGGAGCATGTTGCTCTAATAACCGTTGGAGTTGTTTTGGATAGATATTTCTTTTTTTTTTTTTTCCTTCATCCCTCATCTTAACAGTTAGGGAAAAAAACAGAATTGTTTATAGCAGTTCTTCCAAATGCATCCCTGTTGGTTGTTTACTCTGTGATCTCTTGGGAACCCAGTAGGACAGCTTAGAAGAAAGAGTTGAATCTGATTTTTTTTAAATATCTTTTTTACTGCTCATGAGATCTGCTATTACTTTCTTGTAATACAAGTCCCTTCATTATCATCCATAAACTGTTGTTACCACTAGCAGTCATCATTTCTGAGACTTAAGAAAACGAGAACTCATGACTGTGGATGTATTTAACAGTGCCTTCAGAAGGAAGGTTTTTCACTTTCAAAATTGATTTTTCAGGCAAATTTATCTCAGTTGTGTGTTAACTCTTGCATAGAGCGAGCTCATGTATTGGGTCCAACTGTGCTGAGTTGTTCTTAGAAGATCTATGTGCAATTGATGATTTCCCATGGTTGCCATCAAATGGGTTTGTGAATTTAATACAGATAAAATTATTATGTCTCCCCTTGCACGTGAATTCTGATTAAACTTTGATGGCTTCCTCAGTAGAGGTTATGGTTTTGTTTTCTTTTTTGTTTTGTTTAGTTTTGAGTTCAGTTATTTAAAGGAGAATGACTTCTCAGTAAGGACAGTAACCTTCCTGTATCACATACTCGGTTATTCATAGGATTATACCACAGGTTTTTCTGGTTCTTAATTTTTGTTTATGCAGGAAGACTCTGTTCATCCTTCAGTGTTTGGATCACAAGGGCTTCTAGTTTTATAGAGCCTTTTGTAGATAACAAACCAAGATCTTTTATCTTGGGAAGAATATGCATATTTGTCTCCTGGAGGAGGGGAAAAAAATACCATGGTGTAGTATGAAGCTATATATACAATAAATCAATAGCTGATGGTTGCCAGCATTCAGGTAGGTTTCTCACCAGAACAGCCACATCATTTTTTTGTGGATTTTGCCAGAGTACTACTGTTCGGATCTAGATTTGTGGTTATGGGAAATGTGGTGGAAATTTTTTCATCAGCCTTTCAAGTTAAAAACAAATACTGTATTTTTTTTCCTTCCCCAAAGCTAATACAAACACAGATGAATGTACAGTTGATGCGCATAGGTCTGATGGGTCCAATAATAAGGAAACAGACCAAAAATTGTAAATAGATATAATTGTACTCGATACTGTTCAAGCACTTGTGCAGTTGTACTTGACATTGTTTGCAGGTAAAAGTGTTTGTATTTAAATTGATATATGTCTGTGTGTACACTCATAATTAATATATATAAATAAATAAATAAAGGCTAATGCAAATATGGGACTCCAAATTGTTTATATGATCGTCCCCTTAATGAAAGAGGGGCTCTTGGATGTGAAACAGAAAGAAAGGCACTACTGACTAGTGGAACTTGGTCTCCTGCAGTAAGATGTACTCGACAATCTTTGTTACATATAGGTAGTACAAGAATCACATGTTATATGTATTTTTTTCTCTTGATTGATTTTTTGACATTTGGAGTTTTTGTTATTCAGCCATTCCTAATAATCTTAAGACAAATCACATTTGTCTTCGCAAGTGGATGGACATATTTTTAAAAAGTAGGACAAAGGAAAAAATGCTTATAATTAAATAATCTTTTCCAGATGAAGGGAATGAAACAGAGATTCAGCCACAACAAAACAGTCAGCTAATATGGAAACAAGGACGGCAGCTGCTAAGACAGTAAGTATAGAGAGAATAACTTGAATAATGACTGCAAGGGAAAGTATCTGGTAATGAAATGTGATGATGGTGGTATTTGATTTTTCTGTTAGATTTTCTTTGAACAAAACTTAGTTTGATAAGTTCATTCAGCTTCTGCCCTACTTTTCCTAGGCTTTTGAAAAAAATGAATATTTCAGAAGCTCAGGTGAGAAGCCTTGTCATCAGACAATCTTATTTGCTTTTACTGAGTATAGTAAAACAATCTGTTTGGAAGAACAGTGGGTCATGACAATTAGCAATTCTTTTTGCAATTAAAACAATTCTGTTTGCAGCTATGTAAAGTAAAAATCATTTGGGTTGGAGAAGGATAACTTTTTGTTTTGGTCCACTCTACATGCAAAAAACACTAAGAAGGTTAAACTAGGAGCTTTTTAATTCTCAGTTCATCTTAATGAAGCAAATGTCTAATGTAAACAGTTTTTGAATTTTGCTCATAATGAGTTATGCAGTTCCATGGTACTTGGTCATATTTCTGTTTTTTTTTTTTTTTTTTTTTTTTTTCCTTAGTTACAACCCTTGGTTTAAATTGAAAAGATCTCTTACAGACCTGTCATCGAGGTCTCCTTATGTCTGTTTTTTCATGCATTAGCCTCACTCACTACGATGATAGCTAGATTCTGTGGCCTTCTAATCAGCTAGCAAAATGTTGATATCTAATTCTTTTTTTGTGGTATAGAGGATTAAATGAGAGGGGAGGGAGACAGTAAGGACAGTCTGTGCTTTATTGGAAAGGACCTGATTCCAAGGGGTTAGACAAAAATTAATTTTTTCAGTTTGTCAGTTGGATGGCTTTTACTTCCTTTTCTTTTTCAAGAACCCATATATTTGCATGTAAGTTGAATAAATGTAAATAAAGTAGTCTTGACTTGGATCAGTGATTTGAAGGCAAGCCATTCCCTCCCAGTGTAATTCATGAGTAAGTTGCACGCTGCTGAATAAAGAGTTGTATTACCGACAGACTCTGTTTCGCATAGGTGACTCATTTGATTTTGATGTAGTCATCAGTCAGTATTTTGCTGCAAATGTGTTTACGTAAAGAATATTGTCAAATAATCAGATGAGGATGTTCTTGCTAGAAAAGTGCATATCCCTGATTTGTGACAACTTTTATTGTGAAATAGTATTTCTACTCTTCAGAGTTATCCAGAATATTAATCATTTAATCCATTCGGTGCTTCGGAGAAGATAGTAATTGGAACTCCATTTTCTAGAGGAAGGGACAGAGACCAATTAGTTGGTCTTCCAGATGCATTACTGTATGCAAAGGTAAAACTGCATATTGATGAAAGAACCAACTTCAGACCTTAAGGTTTTCATACAAGCAAATCCAAGATTCTTGCTGCCCAACCCAAATATGCAAGACAAATTAATACTTGGCAGATTCTGAAGAATGAGAAAATGGCAAGGCAAAGATTTTATCAAACATAGTACGTTATAAATAACAAGTTTTAGTAGTAGCTATAGCTACAGAATTCAGTTTTATTCCCTTTGTTTTCTAGGCTTCTAGTAATGCTTGTGAAAGGAACATATCTGACACGTCTTGTAAGGCTTCATGTGTGTTTTCCATGTGTTGAAGAATAAAATGGCTATATTGTACATGCAACTGTGGTGATTTTTATAATCCAGTTGTAAATATTTTAATTGAAAGTGCTTTTCCATCCATTTTAGTAAATGAATGAATAACGTATTGTATAACCTCTGACTGCTAGGCTCTTTGATTATTTCCCCCTTCCCCCCCCGCCTCAGTGACTGTAGAGGCTGGTACTGCAAGAGACGATCCCTCTGCAGCTGGTACAGGATGATTTATAAGCATGTTTCGTTAGCACGGCACCATACTTTGCTAAGCTGCGGGGTTGAATATGAGTCTAGGGAGAAGTTTTCAATTATTGCTTTGAATAAGAAGGATGTGCATGAAAAATTAGCATGAGTTCTGTCCTACAGGTACCTGCAAGAAGTGGGCTACACCGACACAATATTGGATGTGAAGTCAAAACAAGTGCGAGCTTTATTGGGACTTTCAAGTGATGCTTCAGAAAAGGAAAACAGAAATCAAGAACCAATGGTAAATGGTACAGAGGGCCAGATTAAGGAAACCACAATGATTGGGTGAGTATCATGAAAACGTTCTCTTTCTGCATAAAAGTGATTAATGGTGTAGAACAGATTTTTGTGTACTGAGATTTTGAGACTTTTTTTCTAATTGGAGATGAGAGTAATTTAAACTAATTTTACGATGTTAAGCAATAAGTATGGAATCAACTTTTAAGATATGCAGCTTTAAAAGCAGCACTTTTTTTTTTTTTTTTTTTACCAAATGGCAGCACAAAGGCAAATCAAGACATTTGATATGTGATTAGAGGTCAATATTGTTTCAAGTTAACAATTTATTTGGATTGTTGGAAACTTACAATATAGATTACAGGCTTTGTTTTTCTGGTGTATGCTGACTTTGACATGATGATCAATATGAGATGCAGGATTTCTGTAAATTCATTATTTTCCCTGAGTGGATATACATGTGCAAATGTGACTGAAGTGTAAGATATTCATTTATCTTTTTATCTTTTAAAATACTTCTTAACAGTATGAGAAGTCAGTAAAGGAGTGTAAAAACTCCTTGTCTTTGCATTTATTTTTAAGTAATGCTGAAAACATAAAAGCCCTTATTCCCTTTTCTTGTGTTTCCCATGCAAAGAGTTTTTTGTTTTTGAAAAGAAAAGTTAAAGAAAACCAAAACTTAACTGTAGAGGCATTAGGAAAGCAATCTGTTGTTGTTTAATGTACTGTAGTTACAAAACTTAAAAAACAAGGAAAATGATGCAGAATTGTTTGTCTGAACAATACATAAGGTTACTATTCCAGTGGTTTGTGCTGTCATCAACGAGCACAGGTTTCCTTGAAGATTCTGCTTCTTTTTTCCCTTTCTATGCTAATGTGGCAAAATTCAAGACCTTTTTATGTTAAGGTCTAATAATGTCAATATGATACATTCTGTCTTTTAAAAAGCATTTGTGAAATCTCATTGTGTCCAGGAGATAGCTCTAGGAACTTCAGGCCAATAAGTTACGTAAGGGCAGAAGTTCATTGTTACGTAATTAAATTTTATGCTGTGAGGTGGAAAATCTGAATGTATGAGGAAACCCACAAACTACTGAAATACATTGTGCTGCTACACAGTTGACAAGCCATGTCATTTATGTGTGACAACTTTGTTTTTTGAAGAACAGGGAGTGCTTGATGGATGACAACAACAATTTTAGTTTGGTTTCTGGTGAAGGAGTTGCTTCTTTTCAGGGCAATGGGTAAATGGAGATCCCCTTCTTACACTTGAAAGTTTATTGAACTCTTTGTTTTCTCTTTGAAATGGATATTTATAAGGTAATTATTTGGTAGATGAAATGGTTGGACAATGGTTTTAATATAGCAGTTTACAATGCAGTTGTGTTTCTTTCCTTTCTATTTCCTTTCTGGGTTGGTTTGTTTTAGGTCTATCAGTTTCAACACTTGTAGTCTACCCTATAGCTGAGCGTACTCACTGATGTGGGAAAAACATGTTTGTTTGGCTCTGCAAGATTTTCAACTTCAAGGTTGTTTAGGTGTGCATGTTCTAAGAAACTGTTTTCATCTCACTTGTAAAGCATAAGGTGGAAGCCCGTATCAGAAGGATTAGCGGAACATTTTGCTATATGATGTGAGACTCGACTCCAGGGTTTTCCAGTGGAAGACTCTTAAAGGGATCTTGTCCAACGTAGTTATGTCGGACTTCATGGGTTATTTTGAATTTGTGGGTTTCAGCTGACATCTTTCTTACTGAAAAGAAAAAGCTGAGATTTTACCAACATCCCCTGGCGAATCTCAGTATAATGGCTAGCTCTCAATGCTGCAATTCTTCTGGGTATTTCCAATGTGCTTTCTGAACATCTCTTTTAATTTCCCATGCAGGAGGTGTTCCGTGACTTTCTTCCTGACAGAGACTGTCTGTTACTTAACTGCTACCTCATCTTGTGCTATTAGATACTGTAATATGTTATACTTCACTCTTCCTGTGGTGTGTGACACTCTTAATCTCTTCCCAGCTGCGTTGTCACTTGCCTCAGAAATTTCAAAGTGCAGCTTTATGGCAGATTGGAAATCTGAAAGGATATGAGATGTTGCTCTCAGCTCATACTTAGCTGTTCCCAGCCTCTTATATTATCAGCATTACTTAAAAATATACAAACCAGTTTATTTCTGAAGAATATTGGTATTGAATAGGTCACTGAGATTTATAAATAAGGCATACGATTCTTGTACCTGATTCCAACTGGAATTCTTAATGAGTGTTCAAAAACTTGGCTGAACATTTTTCTAACCGCTTACCAGACCTGGGAAAAAGTTAGGTGGCTCATCTTCATTCTGGCTCACAGTTGAGGTAGGAGCACTCTTTGAAGCACCTTCATCAGTGCTAGGCTGTGTAACAGGGTGGAGAAAAGACTGACAGTTCCTTTAGAAGCTTCTTGTTATTCCTGGTGTGCATGAAAAGTGAGAAGAGAATTGGGGTCACAGCGAGCCTGTAAAGTTGGAAGGAGTGCAGTGAACAAGTGCCATTTTGTAGTGGTAGATGAGGAAAGATTTACAGTGAGAGTTCAGAAGACCAAGGAAAAAAACAACAAACACAAAACTTTAATGCAACCCCCAAAAGTAGAAGGCCATGTTTGTTTTTACCAAGACCACAGGACATTGGGACAATTGCAAAGTAAAATGCAGATGGAAGATAGGCAGTGGCTATATGGATACCATGAAATACTTAATGGGAGAAAGCTTTCCTGTCACCACGGAAGACTGTAAACCACAGAAGTCAATGGAGTATGGCAAATTTTGTGGTTAAAAACTTCTAATGGACCTTGATATCAAATACCTGCTAGCAAGTTGGAGGCTAACGGTCAACCTGAAGATGTTTTAGTTGTCTTTGAAGAACAGAGTGCTGGACAAAATGTAATGCATGAAAATAATCTAGTCTAACAAGAAGTATCTGTGTCAAAGTGAGAAAATGCAGCTCACAGAACATTGCTGACTTGTTTTGGAAGAAATGCATAATATTGTGAACTCAGCTAAGAATGCAGATTTTTAAGTCTGATTTTTTTAAAAAAAGTTGTTTACATGGGAGGAAGAATGTGAGAAGCAGAGTACAGGGAATGAAGAGAGAGTTTGTGGATGAGAAACAAAGACAAACCAGTAAGAATTTGGAAAGAGTGTGGGTGAATGTGATGAAGATAATGTACTGTAGCAGGGAAAATAGCACAATGAAGAACAGAAGAAAAAATAGATATAGTAATATGTTACACGAACAGGAAAATGGAAGACACATTAGATGTAAATGTTCTTGAAGATTTCTCCGTTCAGCAGCATAAATTGCAGAAAGAACAGATTGGCGAAACTGCATTCTGTGCAACTGAATGTTTGTTTGATAAATTCCATAGAAAGTAAAAAATGATGTTTGATGTTTTCATGCTGCCATCTGGTTAACACTGAGGGGAGGAGAGGAGATAACAGAAACGGGGAAACAAATTTTCCTTCATGTTATGACTTTCATTTATTGGTAATCAACCAATACTTTCTCAGTGAAATGAAAGAAGTAGGGAACAAGATGCAGATTTGTACTGAAAGAAATTCCAACTGAAGAATGAGAGAGTCTTACTTCTCTACACTGCTATACTGTCAGATTCTAGTGTTTTTTTTTTTCATAAGCCCACCAAGGTGTGCATGGTGTTGGCTGCAGTTGCTCAGCCTCCTTCAACCTCTGATCTACTGCTGTATCTCTGACAATTAGATCAATTAGATGCACCCACAGTTTACTTGGTTTACTTTTTTTTTTTTTTTTGAAATGTCTTTGACTGCTTTAAGGGTGAGCCCTGGTGTTTCTACTTTGGCTCCAGGGAAGTGTGAAGTGTATCCTCAGTGGTGGGTAGGGAGGATATTACTCTTCCTCTCAACTTACCGGTTCTACAAATTTTCATGAGTCAAGTCTGTTATACCACAACTTGTGTACCTACTTCAACAGCCAGAGTTCAGACACTCAGTGACTCAGTGCTTTCGAATCAACAGTAAGCTGAGCCTTTTTATGGAAGAGGCTTTTGAGAACATTTGGAGTATAAAATGGGTGCTGTTTACTTCAGTATGGTTAAGCTTACAGTAGTTACTGCAGTGCAAATACTTAGGACAATAATCTTGATTTACAGTAGACAATATTTAACTTGAATTCTGTTAATTTTATTTTTTTAAATTACCATCTGGTCCATCATACCCCTCAATTTAATTTTGAGTATCTTAAAGTGTTGGGGCTACATTAGAGAACTATTCCCACCTCTGTTTTTTTCTTTTTTTTTTTTGGATGATGAAATAATTGCTGTTGTCTGAAAGTCTTTTAAACCCTTTTCAATTTCTCTTCTTATTGTTAAGTGAAGTAGCCTCAGTCTTTGTGTGTACTAGCTGCTACATCTGTGGGCAAATATTTGTATTCTTACATTACCTATTTATTTGCTAACGTACAGATCCTCATGAAAACTTTAGCACTCAAGACATCATGTGGATTTTGAATGCACCCTGGAAGATTTTGGTTCCGTAAATGAAATGTTGTTATGATAACCTGAGATAGATATAGTCTTGTTTCCACTTATTTCATGGAATTTAAAAGGGCATCTGTTTTCAGTTTCTTCAAATCAGCTCACTTGCATTACAAAAGATAAGTACCACTTGGCATGATTGGACTTAAAAAAATAAATAAATAATTACTAAAATAATAACTTCATAATAATGGTTGAAATTCTTAACACCTGCAGTGAGAGGAATGGGTGCTTTCCCTCCAGCAAACCGAAATACAAATGAAAGCTGCCTGCAAATGTCACGTGTAGCCTTGAAAACATGAGAGTATTTAAGTATCTTTGGTTCACTTATTACCTCATTTTTAATAGCTTTATGTTATTGACTGAAACCTAAACAGTCAGATTAGTTTGCCTTCTTGAAGGTGTGTATTTGACTACTGCTTGATATGAATGGAAGCAAATGCAATGAAGGAATGGAACTGGAAAGAAACAAGGGCATACCAAGCATATGCTTGTATATATGTACATGTGCATGTGTGTATATATAAAAACAATATAGATAAATTATCTGAATTTTTGTTAAGAGGTAGATGATTACAGCTGTAGTTAAATAGTCAATGGAAACGTTTAAAAGAAGAATTCAGGCTAATTTCTCTCTGAAACTGATATATGCTCTTTTTTCTTATTGAACTACATATGACTTCCACTGCCTATTCTTTGCTGGAGCAAAAAGGCATCATAGTAACACATTTGAGAGCAGATCCACAGACCTTTTCAAAGATTAAGATTAAACATTCTGAAGATCTTGTATTTCTAATTTACATCCAATCCTTCCATCTGAGGCTTCAGCAAGTCTTTCTGTACCAGAAGGCGTTGAATAACTCTTGCATCTCTAAATCCTATTAACACTGATACGTGTAATGAAATTTCTGCTTATTGGCTGATGAATGTTGCGTGTTAACTTGCTTATAAAATGTTTTATTTGGGAAAAGATCTTTGCATTTAACTACCTGATGTAACACCTGTTGTAAAAAAGATTTTCAAAATAGTATGCTAGATCGAAATACTAAATTAAATATATGTATATATATTCAAAATCAATTTGCTTTATTCCCTTTACTGATGTTTTTTCCACCTTTTTCCCATTCGTACTTGCCTCCATCTTGCAGTGACCTAACAGGTGTTTCAGAGATACCTGGTTTAGGTCAGACCTAGACAATTTCAACAGATGCATTGAACCAGGAAAAGTGAGTAGATAAATTGGGGATTTGTGTGAAGAAAATAGTACCAGTGATGACTCTTTTCATTTTATTGGCACAGATCTATGGCACAAGGGTCTGAAAGATGCTTCTTGGAAATGTCACGAGAGTCATGGCACAGAAAGAATGGGGAGAAAGAGACAGAGAAAGTGAGAAGGAAGTTGTGCAGGGTGAGAAAGAGAGGCAAAGAGAAGGGAGATGAATGGAGAAGTAACTTTAAACTCACAATTCTAATTTGTATCCAAACCATTTTGTAAGTGTTGCTTACCAGTTGTAGTAGTATTGCACTAGTTCTTGCATTGTGTGGTGTGAATTCCTAAGAAGTTTCAAAGGTTATGACAGACTGTCTAGCCTGTTCAGTGTTCCTTGTGTGTAAATTTTGATGATAAATATTCTGCACTTTATTAGTTTGATTTTTTTCCATGCTGTATTATGAAAGATTTTGCACAATATTGAAGATTTCTGGGACTGTTCTCTAAAGACAGTTGTCATAGGAAGGAAAGCATTTCAATTTGCATGCCATTATTTATCTGTCCAGTTTGAAAGGACTCAATTAGCTGTGTTGAAAAGATTGTATTAGTACATGAAATAACTGAATTCTGTGGGGAATTAAGAAAAATGCTGACCTTGCAATAGCACGTTTTGACAGTGGAAGGAAACAGAGCCAACAAAAATGGCTCAAGAAAGAGTTTTTTTAGAACCTCTCTTCAAATGCTGGGCCAAAACAGGCTTTTTCCTGTATAGGCCCCCAGAAGCATTTCCCAGCCTGAGCTGATCCTGTGTTTATTTAACTGTATACTGTGGTGTTCCTTCCTGCTTCTGAATTTGTCAATAAAATCTGTTTTTATTTAAGACATCTTGTGTAAGTCCTGGAATAATAATAATAATAATAATAAAGCAAACCCCAACCCACCCAACCTCCCTCTCCTCTTTCTGCTGGGGACAGAGGCAGGTAATGGCTTTGTGGCAGGGCAGTTCGTGGGAGGAGTTTGCGGCAGCCTCCCTGGACATGACCACAGAAAGTCCCAGAGCTGCTATCAGGAAAGGAAAAGGTAACAGCAGAAATACTGAGGGTGTTGGTTCCAAAGAAAATACAGGGCTGTAATCTGTCTTTAGATTAAGTTAAAACTGACTTTGCAATGTGAAACGTCTGGGGTCATGCTAGAAGCAGGAAAGGTATCCATCAGTGGGCTGTTTTGTTGCCACAGAACTTCATTTTTTTTTTCTGTAGGTTATGGTTTCTCCTTTTCATTCAGTAAAAGAAAATCTAAACCAGGATTTCTGTTAAGATCCTGAATATTAAATGTTACAAGCCAGTTCAACGCTACACATATTGTTAAGCTGCTGATGTCAGGGCCAAATGGATTATACAGAAAATACTTGTCTTGAGCCTTGTGACTGTAGGGCAGAAAGCAAAGAGTTGGTTGCATGGGCTGCTGAGGCCCTGTGAGGTCCCAGCATACTTTAAATAGTACACGTGGAGTATCACTGTATTTCCTTGATTTCATGGGAAGAGGTTATTATTATTTTTAGTCTTAAAGGGGCCAAGGAGTTAAGACAAATCTGAATAATTGAACTGCCTGTAAAATACAAGTTAGAATGAGATTTTCGAGGTGGTCACAGCTGCAGAAAATGCTGGCAACTTCTCCCAAGAGAGAAAAATATTCATGGGATTTCAGGTTGGTATTGCTTTAAGGGAGGTAAGTAATTGAGTTACCAACCCATTTATAACAAGATTTTTTTTTTTTTTTTTTAAACAGGAAAAAAAAAGTCTTATCTTAGGGGATCAGAAGTTCCCTGTGTCAAGAGTAATCTGCGTGCTGTCCATCTGTTAGTAGTAAGATGGAAAACCCAGCAGCATGAATGTATCTGTATTTTACTTCCTGACGGTACTTACTGTGCTCATTACGCTTGTGACAAACAGTCCTGCCGTGCTTATGATGCATGGACACAAGCAGCAGGTGCTGCCTGGCTTGTTGGATACGGCTACAGGAGAGGAGGATGTAATGCCCAGGCAGAGCTAACAAGTGTCTGATAGAGAACATTGTGTTGGCTAAATGATTTTTAGGTTTGGTTAGGAAGTTGTACACAAACTGGGATGAAACCCTTGAGAAAAGAAAGCGAAGGGTGGAGTCCAGGAGAAAACTATGCAAGGGTGGTGTTACGGAGTACATTTGAGGTACGAGCGGTGGAAAAGAGATTGAGAACCTCTGAGGAGCACAGAGTCGAGGAAGGCTCTGACAAAATTACATTGTTCTTTGCTCTCTGCTTTGGCAGCTTTTGTCACTGCTCCTGCTGTCTGGCTTGTTCTTAGCCATCAGTGTTTCTTCAGACAGTGTGGCTGGAGAAGAAGGAAAAGGCACCACTTGAAAAATGACCTTTTCCCCTACATGTGTTTTGATCACAGTCAGTCCAGTAAAGAGAAATTGTCCTTCCTGAGATCCTTTTTTTTTTTTTTTTTTTTTTTTTTTTTTTT